>VYZT01013709.1:3163-34068 GCA_013400735.1 Pomatostomus ruficeps
CCATTCTCCTTCTATTTGACCTTTAGCATTACTTTCTTAGTCAGTGCTGTTCATTTTGCATCTGGATCTCTGCACTTCAGTGTTTTATTTACAGATAATGTAAAACTCACGTATTTCTATTTTCCTGAAAGCATATTTGAAGACATGGGAATGTAAGATGAACCATTGCAACACATTTGCCTTTTTGAATTTCTGATCAAATCACTCCAGTACAGAACAAGAAAAGTTTTACTTTTGAAAGGAAGTCAGCAGAAATGGAAAAAAAACCCAACCATCACATCTTTCTGAGCTCTGTGTAACTTGTTCGTTCCTGTATCACTCTTGTCTTAAACTGGAGATAACTTCCCTGGGAATCATCAACCAGGTTTTATCTAACATGGCTCAAGAATGTAAAATGTCTATTTTCCTGTTACTTCGCATGACACAATTTATTAATGATTGCCATCAACACAGACAATTCATTTAAAAAAATTGATTCAAAGCTGGAATGCAAAATGCAGAAGAAAAATAGTCAACATACACTGATTACAAACCCTGAGGAGCCTAAAGTGGATAATCTGTGGGTATGGATAACTTTATGTTCTATTCTTGCATTTTTCTCAGGTGAGACACTTTGAGATCTGCTACTAAAATTGGTTTTTATAGAATCCATAGGACCTCTAGTCAAAGATCATCTAGTCCCAATCCCCTTCCCATGGGGAGGGACACTTTCTACTAGACCAGGTTGCTCAAAGCCCCATCCAACTTGGCATTAAACACTTCCAGGGATGGGGAGTCCACAATTTCTCTGGGCAGCCTGTTCCAGTGCCTCATGACAGTCACAGTCAAAAATTTCTTCCTAATATCTAAGCTAAACTCACTCTCTTTCAGTTTAAAGCCATTTAAAGCCTTGTCCTATCTCTACATGCCCTTATAGAAAGTCCCTCCCCAGTTCTCTTGTCAACTCCCTTTAGGTATTGGAAGGTGCTCTAAGTCCTCCCTGGAGCCTTCTCTTCTCCAGACTGAACAACCTCAACTCTCTCAGTCTGGCTTCATAGGGAAAGTGCTCCAGGCCCCAGTTTGAACAGTTTCTTTATAACTCTGTCCATGTTTTCTGTATTTTAAAGAGCTGTAATCATTTGTGGTGACATCCATGCAATAAGTAGTTTTCTGTTAAACCATCCTGGAAAAACTGTCATTTCATTTACCTCCTGGGAGTAGTTTATATTTAAACAAGAGGAAAACATTTAATTGTTGGTGTGGGCAGATTAAAGATATATATTTTTCCTTTTTTTCCTAGGACTGTATTTAACCTCTTGATTAGAGGATATATTCTGGAAGTATATTCCTGAATGTATCAGATACATTTGATACATTCAGGTAGGTTTATTCATGGAAAGGTTTTGTGGCAAGTAACAGAACCTAGCAGGGAATACACTTGACTTCAGTTCTTACTGCTTCCCTCTGCTGCTGAGAACAAATGGGAAACAATAAAATTCACTAGAAGGGAAATTGCAATTTATCCACAAGTACATTTATACTATGTTTCTAGAATAACAGTTTCTATTCTGGGAAGCCTAAAGTGCCTTGCAGAGGCTGGAGATTATATTTCCTCTTAGAAATATTTAGGTTTAGCTCCATCATAAATTATTGGATGGAATGTTTTAGGTCAACATGAACTTTGAGAAACAAACATCTGGTTATTTTCATTTTTCTTATTAATCTTAGGATTGATGTCCAGGTCTGTATGTTAACATATGTGAACGTACCTGTAACAGATGAGATACAGAATGTGGGCGTTTGTTAGAAAGGACTATATTTCAACACCATCAAAGTATATGGACTTTAACCCTCTCCCCTGTAATTGGTCAGGCTGTAGCAGTAAAATACCTGGCTTGTCAATTGCTCTGTACCACAAAATGCACACAAGAAATGAATTGCTGAATAGCAAGCAGCATGAAGGGCCTGATTCCTGAATCAGTAGGAGTCTTTCCATTGACATTGATAGCAGTTGGATTAGCCCTGAAACTGTAGTTACAATATGTGCTTGTTTGAAACCAACAAATTCCATTACCAGGGTTTCTTGATCCCTGGGGCCCCCAGAGTCCAGGACTCTAATTGTTTCGGAGTCAGTGCTTACCCTGACCTCCTCTCAGCACTGGTTTTCTTGTTTTGCAAAGCAAATGAAACGTCTGATATTTTCCAGGCCACTCTCCTAATCAAAAAAAGAAAGAATAATATGTTGTACAGACTGGTGTTAAAACTGTCACGTCTGGTATTTGCTAAGGTGGGTTCTGTTTTAACAACACTGGGCTTGATTTTAAAGTGATGAACTGTAGCTGAAATGTGGTGAATATCCAGTTTCTAATCCTGAGTCAGACTTTGGTTTTCTTTTCTTATTGTTATGAAGTAGGAATGGTTTAGAAAGACTTTGTCAGAAATGTCCTGTTTTTCAAATAGAGTGTTTGAAGAAGGCCTTTTTGCTCCAGGAAAGGTGATAGCATCACCTGGGCCCAGTGTCAAGTCTCTGGATTGAATCAGAAAGAACAGGGATTCGAGACAACGTTTCCCACATCCCACGTGTTGTCACAACTGCAGAGCAGTTAACTGCTTCTTGCAGATGCTTCACATTTTATTGGAAAGCTGAGAGAATTGGGTTGAGTTTGAGCGGATAATATAGAAAAATGGTTTAATTGGTTGTTCTTGTTTTTAATGTTGACAGAACAGGCACTCATGGTGTAAAAACCCCATTGCCTGATCTGTACTGTTTCCTGTACTACTACTACTGAATCACAGGGAGCATCTCTCGCCTGGGATCTCCTTTGTGTTGCAGTCCAGGAGGCAGAAAAGGCAACCAGGAGAAGAGGTGAATCCTCACAGAATTCTGTTCAGGTTGCTACTGGCAGCAGCAATTGGCAGTGACTTTCCCTGCACAGGAAACTTTCTGGAGGCTGATGTAATTTTGTAATTTTTGTGGATCTAGTGTTGTTTCTAATGCTAAAAATTCAAGCACTCTTAGCTTTGAAGACATTTGCATTTTAAGTAGATATTTCAGAGATCTCAGGTATTTCAGAGAAAATGGGTGCCCTCTCTTCCGCAGTTCTGTTTGCACCTTTGGAGAATAAAGTGAAAATCCTTTCTTGCATTACCTGCCCCAGATACTGAAGGAAAGGATAGTTTCCTTATGCTTGCTTTTGTTTTTGTCCCAGGTACAGTTACTTACAGAGGTACATAACAGAGCCACTGCCCTGCAGAGGAGACAAATGGCAGCCCTTGGTCTGGTACAGAAACTCTTTATTGGCAAATGAAGATGAGGAGAGCTCTGTTCTTGGCAGTTTGGGAGAGTGGCCCCCCATGGGCTCATCTAAGACATCTTTTAAAAGGAAATTGTCTAATGGTACGAAAACTTCCCACTTCCTGATCAGCTGTATTTCCTTTGTCTGTCTGTCAAAACTGCTGTATTTGCTATTTAGCTTTCCTTTAGCAAATTTGCATGTGCTAAAATGTATTTCATGCTTTGCATTAGCAGTACAGTACCACAGTGTGTTGGATCTTATGGACTTCCCAGTTTGAACTGTGTTTTTTTTTCTTCAGCTTTGTTGTTTATAGGTCCCTTGATCACTCAATAGCAATAAGTTGGGCTGAGGACTATGAGTGGGGAGAATTCAAGATTATCTGAATTCTACTGTGTACTAACATCTGGCATTTGTCTGAACCACTGAGACTTGGTTGATTGCTTTAATTGTTAACTTAAGGGCATTGTTGCTTTAGGCCCTGTAGGTAATTGAGACAGGAGAGGTATTTCCAGAAGTTGATTCAGATCTTCAGGCCAGATTATCTGGGCCAAATAATTTTCAAGGGTTTTTCTCTCTGTTGAATTTCCAGGGAGCCTGTAAGATATACTCCTACCTTAAAGAGTTATAGTTAGATGGGCTGCATCCAGGCTTTAGCAGCATTCATGGACTGCCAATCTGTAATGAAGTATTCACTGCATGGATATGGCGGGACTTAGTAAAAATGTAATAAAGCCATTAGGAAAACAACTGGTAATAAAAATGCTAAGTGCTATGGGCATGTGCAGTTGTATGTGGAGGAAAGGAAATGTTTCCACAGTGTCCTTTAGTTTCTTTCTCATTTTTTCTCATAAACCTTCTTTTCAGGGACTTGCCTTCAGCGAGCTTGGTCCTTTGTGTCCCCAAAGGCCCTCCTTTCTTGAGCGTTATATAGACTCAGCAGTACTGATAGCAGTTATGGACCAGGGCCAAGTTCATAAATCTAGATTGCAAAAATGACCAGTGGGCAAATTAAATGGATTTTCTTTTAAGTGGCTTTTAGCTGTCTCCTTCAATAAATGAATGCTTTGCTCCAGATGTCCTTTTGAGCTTGGCCTGATTGTTTCACTGCTGTGGGGAACATACTGGAAATGTCCATCTCAAGACCTCTGAGGGTGAGGCTGAAGAACGACTGTGTTCACTCTCTCTTGCAGGGTCTTTGCCTGAAACCAGCCAGACTGAAGCAGCAAGCAAAGCCTCAGAACAGCAGCATGCTTCCCAGCTTCCCTCTGCAGCAGGGAAAAGCAGAAAGAGGCTGAAATCTCGAGAGATGCGCTTGCAGGAACATTTGCCATTCCTTTGTCCGGGGGGGCTGCGCAGAAGATACTGGTGAGCGTTTGATGTGTTACAAGCTCCTTCACCTGTTCTGGCATTGACACTTGGGATCTCTCTATCCACCTCTGCTGCTGTTTTTTGTAATACTTCATGAGCTAAGGGTGTGCCCTTCCCGTCTTTCTTATGGGCTGTGTCCCAAGGACAGGTTTTTTCTTTCCTTAGTCCAATATCAACATTTGCTGCTTTCTCCTGTCACTGGCACAGGGCTTCTGTTCCTTCTTGAAGTAGTGTCAATTGTGCAGAAAAAAAGACAAGGATGGAGGAAGGTTGCCTGTCCCACTTCCCGTGTCCACATTGGAGTGCTGTGGTATCGGTTACTCTCTGGCTGTTTGCTGCAGCCAGACAATAAGTGTTTTCTGTATCTTTGGAAATGAAAGAGGATTCTTGTCTCTGCAGATCTGCTATTAACTGCTGTGTACCTGGTGACTTTCTTTTAGAGAAGTGTTCATGTGCAGCATGCACACATGCCCGAGTGAAACCCCACAGAACTTGGATATAAGAGAGGTGTTGCAGAAATAGGGAGTCTGGAGTCTGCTTTTGAGCAGTCAAAGTGCTCAGTTGCATTATTTTCCTTCAGTTAATTTATTGAGGTGTTAGGTGCCATTTCCCCTACTGGTAGGTTAAAAGGTTAAACACAAATCCTGGGAAGATGCATACTTTCCAGATTTTGGGACACTTGTTAAATGGACCTGGTGAATACAAGTAAAATAGAACAAGAATTTATTAAACATGAAGATAGCCCCTGCTTAAATCAAAGTTTTGTAACTGTGTGATTGAAAATTCCTGAGAGCATAACTTATTTCATACTGGGAAATTCTGGGCCAGTAACTTTAGGCTACCTTACAGGGATATCAGCAGCAGATCTTACTATGTGAAATACACTGCCTTAAGAACACTTTTGCCATGTGCAGCCTCTGTTATGAGATTTCTCAAGACTTAGCTTGTTTTTGGTTTGTTTTTTGTTTCCAGCAAAGATGAGATTAAGACAGAAGATGTCTCCGAGGAGGGTCCAGCAGAAGACACAATTGAAGATGTTGATGTCGTTGGTACAGACCAGGTAATTCTGTCTGGTTTTCCAGCTCTGAGGACAGCTGTAGTTGAGGTGGGTGAATGTCAGGTCAGAGTCTCCTGGGTAGCCATGCAGCAGCAAAGGGCGTTGCTCCTTTGTGGCCCTTTTCAGGATGAGAAAAGGGGGATTGCCCTCTTCCATTTCCAGCTGCAACTGTAGTTTTCTCCTTCAGCTCCATGTACATTTTTAAGGCAATCCTTATTGTAGCATCTAGACATCCTTAGGCCTTTCCTAAGAACTGAATGTCACTTAGGATGCATTAAGAGGAGGATCCCATTTCCTTTTTTCCCATACTGTGAAGCTTCCTGATTAAGAGCCATTTGCTGCAGTTGCTTCGTGTTACTGACACATTGCAGAGATGGCACTGCTGCATGGCATGCAGGGAATATCTGCTTCAGAAATGGTGTTTGCATTGTGCCTTTTGGATTGAAGGACTCGGAATGTGTCTGATCACTGGTCAGGCCAGGGCTCTTGCCCTTTTCCAGTCAAGGCTGTTGGGGAGATTAAATTGCCCCCGCACAAACTAGGGGTTTGAAGGGAAGCATGAGAACATTGTGGGCTTGGAGTGGTAACCAGCATAGCCAGGGGCTTGTCTTGTGGACTCTGATTGCCTTTAGGATCTTGGTTTGGCAGAGCTGCAGCTGTCTGCCTGGGTCTCAGCTCAGCCCTGGACTGGATCCTTGCAGCAGGGAAGCACTTCTAGCCCTTTGGGCCAGTGGAGTGCAAGGACTCAAGTACAATGTTGTACAGCAGGGTCTTGTGGAGTCACTGTACAAGGAAAGGGGTTGGGGGGAACAAAAGGCCATGATTTTTCCTGTGCTGCAGCTAATTACAACCCTTCTGCCCCTAAAGGTTTCTGTGTCAGCCACTACACGAGGCTGAGCAGTTCCTTCAGGTTTTTCTCCTGTATTTCTCCCCACTCTCTGCACATAACTCAGTGTTTGGCAGACAGTATTTTTGCAGTGAGTCAGGCAACCCCTTGATTTCCGGTGACTCTTGTTATCTGGGATCTAACAACCACATTTGGACTTTGCATGATTTTTGACTTTTTAAATGAGTTTTTCCTGTAAAGTTCAGCAAATGATTTTTTACATATGGCAGGCTTTTATTTTTAAAGAGGACTAGAAGGAAAAAAAAGGGACTTCTACCTTTTCTTTCAGTCATGTTCATGTTAAAATGTAGACAGTTTGGCCCATGTACTTGAAGCAGCTTCTACAGAAGATAGATAATAGAAGAATTTAACTCCATGGACAAAGATCGAAGCCATACAGAAGATGTACTACTTATCCAGTATGTTGCCTTTCCTGGTAGTGCCTTTTCTGGGCTTTTTGTGGTGTGGAAATGCTTCTTTCCTTTTGTGGAAGCTCTAAGTCTTTACAAGAGCTGGCTCTGTGGCTAAGCTGCTGAATGGTTAGATGCTACACTGTTGCTCAGGTTCCCTATGTGCTCTTACATGATGTCTCCATAATAGAAGACTGACTGAATCTCTTTTTTCTTGTGATATAGGACAGTTAAGACACTGAGAGGATGAACAGAAGTGAAGCACACACTATGTTTCTTTCTGCAAATTGTTTAACTTGACAATATGGTGTGAGGGCATCAGCTGAGGTGGCAGGACACATTCATCAAGTTGTCTCTGTGCCTGTGGACACTCACCCAGACCTAGTTTGTAGCACTGAGGTTGATTTCTCACCATTGCTGACTGGGCATTACTGAAGTGGCTGATGCAGTTCTAGGGTTGGGCGTTTCGAGCATCATTACTCAGCTGCGTCCTGGTCCTCAGTGCTGCCTTGGAAGACCTCCCAGCTGAAGGATTGGAATCAGGGTGTTGACAAACACCAAATCAAAGACACTGTGACCAAGGCAAGACAAGCATCTTTGAAGCATGTGGGGGCAGAGCTTTGCTGGCTGTGTTCTATACCATTTGACAGAACCACATGGAGATGTGTGTGTGTTTCCTTGCACCTGGTGCAGGGGAGAAGGGAGCCTGGCCCAGCTTGAACACTGGGACCTGCTGGGTGGTGGCAAGTGCCATTTCCTGCCTGTAAAATGGAAAACCTGGATCAATCATCTGAAAGTATTTCTAAATTCCATTGCTTAGAAGGAGGGATGTGGTTAGGGGTCTGTAGGCATCAGGGTATATTCCTGGGAAACTTGTGTCAAGGCTTCGAAGTAACGAAGAAAGAAACAGCTGACCAGCTGACTGTTTTTCTCTGGAAGAAGTCCTTCATACACAGTGATCATGTGCTTACTTGGAAAAAGCCTGGAAAGACAATGTAAATAGTCTGTAAATATGGTCATTCAAAAGTAAGGGTTTTTGCATTAAGAATTTGCAAATGATCTTCACTCAAGAGTGTTTCAGTGGCAATAGGCTGGGAAGTGCTGGCTGCTTTCACTGACCCTTCTCACTGCTCCCTGGAATTGTACATTGCAGTAATCATATCAGCTTTATTTTTTTTATATATATGTGTATGTATATATATATATATTTTGGATTGTAACTTTGTAAAATAAACTACAGAACTATTGCTATCCATTAGTACTGAATTTGAAAGTGATACTCCTACACCATGTCTGGAGAAAGAATGACAGCAATGTGTGCTGGCCTTTCCCTTTGTTGTGTTATTCCACAGGCTGAGCAGGGAGTTCCCATGAAGATGGAAGTGAAAACCATGACTGGTGCCCAGGTACTGGGTACACTGAAATGGCCACAGTGAACCCATGATGTTTCCTTTTGCATAGCTGGGTGTGCAGGCTGACACAAGGGGCGAGGTACCACTCCCCACATAATGTGGTCCTCAGGTCCCCTGTGATTCAGTCAGTGACTCTCCCTACCTGGACTGGGGTACTGATGTTTCCCTCATTCATCTGGATTTGTGGATCTCGGCCTAAGCACTCACCAGGTAGGCAGAATACAGCTTGACTAAGAAAACAGAATATATATTATATCTGGAACCATATAAAGCATATGGATGCCTTAATTCTTGTAACAATAGGCTAGGCATGGGAATTAGCCTGCAGGGGCAAGGTCCAGTAATCCTTATAAGCTCATGTATTTTAAGAAAAAGGACTTTTGCCATAATAGCAGGATGTGTTCTACTTAGGAAAGAAGGGACTTGGTTAGCACAAGTATAATAGAGAGCAGGATTTAACAGGCACTTCATTAAACATAAAGTGGCAGCAACAGCTACAGGCTCTGCAGAAGAGATCAACCCTGCACCACAGTGCTGTGTGACAAACATGTCACTGCATGCTGGGAAAGCCTGTGGCTGTTCACTGCCCAGTCACAAGCCCCCTTTTTAAGAATGGTTACAGGTAGAAAAAAGCAGCAGGTAGGAAAAAGCATCTTTTCAGGATCATCTAGAAAGCCAGTTGGTCATCCTTTCCCTTAGGAAATAGAGCTTAACAGAAATGCTCTGTGTATCTTTACTGTTTAAAAGCCCCAACCCACAGGCAGTTAGTGAAAGGTATCCAGCCATCACTGGAGAAATTTTACATTGGTGAGTCTCTATTAAAACTGGAATAATCAACCCACTTATCTATTTTTTTTAAAAAATCCTCCATATGGGATTAAAATTACTTGAGTTTTCCTCAGTAAGGTTCACCAGCACTTCAGCAATGAGTTTGTATGCAGGTGTGTAGGTTTGTGCACGACCTGGTGTGGTGAGTTGAGCACAACAGGTTTCTCCCAGCTTCTCAGCAATACTCTTTTGGATGAAGAAAAACCTGCTAGAGGCTGATTGCTTTGAATATGCAGCTTGTTGTAATCACCCAACCAGACTGCACACCTGGGTAACCCATCCTATGGTGAGTGGTTCTTTAACAGTAAGACATGAATTGTGTGCAGTATGTAAAAATTAGAACTGTTAAATTACATGTATGAAAATCTTTATTTGAAAATACAAACATGTTTTTTAAACATTTTAAAAGATCTACACTGCAACCAAAAAAATAACTTACATCTTTTTGTACATTTTTTTTTCCAACGAAACCTGTTTAACAGTTAAGAATGAGGCAACAATTTCACGCTGCTGTGACACTGATGAATATCCATGGAATGTGTCAATAGCAAACAAGCAAAGGGGAGGACTGACAAAAGCACTGAATGCCCACAACAATTATTGCACATCACTGATCATGTAACATTTATACAAAGGATTTTAAAAAAAATTGGTTCCTTCTACATGAATTAACACATGCATTTTGGATCAAGTATGAACACTCAAACAGACTTAATTGTTAAATATTCTTTTTATGATTAACATCATTGAAAAGACTGAGTTTAAAAGGGCACGCAAAATTAAAGTTGGGGCAAACAAAGACTACACAGAGAAGAAAAACGTCTTGGGTGTTCACTTTCCTTGTATTCTGTTAATATGCACAGTTTGTCAAACAAAACTCTGCTTGTAAATGAGTGCTGATCTGTGCACTCATTGTCACGTCTCTTCCTTGCCAAGGCATAAAACCTAAAACAGGGCTGTCTATGAGTACGAGCACATTGCAGGTGTAAATTGTCTCCTTACCTCCCATACCAGGACAGAAATACCTGCTCACAGGTGAGATGGAGATGGTCAGTGCACCACACATCAACTTGGAGAGAATTACACAGTTCTCTTAAAAACAGTAGATTACTTTTCTCTTAAGTCAAATATTGTTATTGTTCCAAAAAGGAATTAGGCAACATCTGTAAAGAAATACTTTAATCTATTTTACAAACTATAAAGTATTGAATAAATACAAAAAATTCATCATTTCATATAAATGCGCTTCTTTTACTTAAAAGGTAGTGTAGTGATTAAATATTTTTAGCACAAAACTAAGCTGACTTCCTGGAAACAAACCCTACTGAAACGTATCAGTGTGTAGCAGACCTGCTGCAGGCTGTCCCTTCTCTTCTGCAAGTGCTGACCATAAGTAACTACTCAAAATCCTCATCGTAGTCATATTCATCCAAGTCTACATCAGCCAGGTGGGAAGGCATTTCAAAAAATGGTCTTTTCTCCATTTGATACTTTAGAACACTGGCCTTTTGGTGGTCTACAGGATTCAGTTCTGCTTCGTACCTAGAAGCAGACCAAAAAAAAAAGAAAAGAAAATTAAAGAGTCTAATTATGCCAGGGAGTGCCTAAATTTGGAACACTAACAAGGCACCTGCAGAAAGAACACACTTTCCAATATTTTATAATAAAGAAACATAACCAGAACAGCACCAGTGTTCTGTAATAATTCCCTAAATTTAAGGGAGCTTACTCTCCCATCACATGCAGAACTTTGCAGTGTGATCTGCAGCTCTACTGAAAGGATTCAAAGCACACAGTGACACTCTGCTCCAGTGGACTACTTGCAGGCTAGAAATGGTCAAATGCAAGACTTTAAATACTTGCTAGAAACCCCTCAAGTTCTTTTCAAGAAAGCTGAAATGAGGCTCTGTAAGAGACGGTCTGAAGACCCTTCATCTGTCTCACGATCATCTATGGGGGACTGAGACTAAAGACCCCCCCAAAAGGGGGGCAAGAGGACTTTTGCACAGAAGTCCTGGCCAAACCGAGGCGGGATGCCTGCCAAACTCTGCAGGTGTGTTCGCTGGGAGACGCTGAAAGAGCAGGTTGCTTTGCCCTGGCTGCCCAAGCGAGAAGGAACATGGAGGCCTGTGCAGGCCCAAGCGTGAAAAGCCAGGCGCTGGACAGTCTCACAAACAATGAGCCCTATTTCCCCACCTTTTGGCCAACTGCCCCTCGCTTTTGAAAAGACTATAAAGGTACTCTCTGAGAAGACCCTACGAAAGATCTTCCCCCATGGACGATGATGGATCCACTGATAGAAGACCATGAGGATCCCGCCGGCCATTGGTAGCTATAAACCCTCCTTCCCCTCTTTTTCTCTCTAGCCTTTGTTTCTTATATCTCTCCCTCTCTTTCTCTATCGCATAATTGAGTTGTTGGCACACAATAAAGTGTATTGTTGTGATTGAAGCAAAAATTCCCCATTTTGTGTTTCTTTTGCACTCTGAGATTCAGGTAATGAACCATCATGAATCCTGCTCTATGTTAGTGGATCGTGACAGGCTCAGTTAGGAAGAAGGAAATACAGCTGCAATAGCTATGACAAAAGAGAAGGAATACTGGATTGGGAGTCTTACTGACATGTGTGAACACCAGGAAGTGATAGCCACCACGCTTTTAAGCAGATGCCGGAAAGCAAAAGCCAAATGTTAACTCAGAAATACTGATAACCACCTGCTGCTGATACAAATGAATAGATGGATAATGAAATGCAATTTTTAAGTAACATACATCAGTGAAGGCTGATATTTATAAAAGGTTAGTAACGCTGGACCACAGAGGCTGCCCTGAGAGCCTTGCGGAGCGACGGAAAGCGCTTGGTCGGGTAAACTGCTGCAGAGATGCAGTTTTTGTTTGCCCTTTTTACCCAGCTGTCAACTCCACAGCAGGTGAGGCAGAGTGGTAGATATTTAAGTAGCAAAGGCAGGAACAAAGAAGGGGGAACAGACTCTTCCGTAGCAGCACCCAAGGGTTTATTGTGGGGAGGTGTGCGCTACAAGAAAGGACATCATGGGGCGGTTACACTGAGTTTTTAAGGGGAAAGGAAAGGGGTGGTTACAGCAGGAAGGGTCCAGGATTCTACAAATCACAGGATGACGAGGAGTGACAGGAATCCAATAAGTTCCAAACAGGGGCAGAACATATTTGAATCAACCAACCAACATAACAGAATGGCAGAACTTTTCAGCACTTGCTGAATATTAAAACAACCTTATGCATATTAAAATTACTCTGAGGGGAAAAGGGTGTAACAGAAAACGCAGGAGGATCAGGGGATTCCCCAGCCATGCTTTCTCTATCTCTCTCAGACTGTCCTGAGAGGAAAAATCATAGAGAAGGCAGGCTGGGTCACTGCCACAGGTTAGCTTCAACACTTTAGGTGGGATCAATCTATAATTTGGAAAAAATACAGCTTTTGGAAAAAAACCAAAGTCTCTGTGGAGATTTATGGTGGCAGATTAAAGAACGGACCATTTCCTGGGTTAGGGTGACTCAGGTTCATGTCTGTCTTTCCAACCACTACTGAATCTCATCTCATCACATGATTTTTTCCATCTACTTAACAGGGCTGTGCAGAGAATGAGCTTTAGATACTGCAGTATCTGTTCTTTAAAACAGCTTTATAAAGGCATTATGTGCTGATTAGAATTGTTCTTTCAGAGAAAGACATAGGGCAAAGAAGAGGAAAATACTAAGAATCCACTATGAACACTAAAATAGAGCAGGACCTTGGGTTTCTCCCATGAGTTCACCACTGATTTAAACAGAAAACAAAAGTCATCTGAAGGCTTAATTCACCAAGTTACACATTTAAAAACAAGGGTTTGTAAAAGGAGATGCATATTCTAAAATAAGAGTTTTGGCTCACACATGTACTTGGTAGTCTCATACACCGTTAATTACATATTTTTGAGAAGGATTTGTTTTTTCTTTTTTAAATGAATGATGGTGGTGGTGAGGCTTTATTTTAGTAGAGAGGATTCAATATCAACCCTGCTACATCCTTACCCATCATTCCACTGGTCACTTGCTGCCTCTTCTGCTACCAGGATATCATATTCTTCAGCAGCATATTTCTCCCAGTCAGAGACCTCTTGACTTTCACCTTCACCATCCTAAACAATCACAGTGCACGTTATACAAAAAAGAATTAATTGCTAAGCACGTAGCTATAAAGACTTTTAAAGCTTTGTACTCACCCGCAACATAGAAAACTGATCCTTCTGCTCATGGTCAAGGTATTTTTCAATGTTGAAAAAAGTATCAAAGAACACATTTGTCAACTTACATCGCTTTAAATCATGCAGAGTAATTTTTCCTGTAAAGAAGATTATGAGATAATTAAGATAAAATTAGAGATGAAGTTAACCTTTCTCTAAAGTGGAGGAATCAAAAGGTACGTTATCATTACTCAATCATCACTGCTCAAGAACATTTGTCACTGATGCTCAATGCAGTGGAAGAGATGCAAACAGATGAAATACATACCTAGAGATGTATCCTTCAAAGTGTACAAAACTTTTAAATGTTTCAGATTTTTTTCCTTGCTGTGGTTGTCATATCCCACAGCCTGTCAGTATGTTGGAGTGAGATGCAGTCTACCTCCCTTAGCTATTAAAAATCATTTAAGGTATTAGTTTAAGCTTCCTCAACAGACAGAAGTCTCCAGTGAGTTAGCCATTCCTTCCCAAGGAGTGCTTGGGTAGCAGGCAGGAATCTCCTCTGACAGCAGCCCTCTCTCTTCCCTGACTTGAGCAGACAAATGCATGACAGAGATGACAGCGTGTGACAATGCTTCATACAGATGAATTTTTCATAGAGTCAAGGTTGCCACACTTGTCCAGTCTGATCAATATTTACTGCTTGAGAAGAAAGCTAAATGCTCAGAGGTGTTTTGTTTGATTTTTATAGTGTCATACTTTAAAGACTCAAGTCAATGGATATATTAAGCATTAGAAGTATTTGTCAGGTTTCTCAGAAATGTTACCCTATTTCAAAGCTGAATATTAAAGCTTCTGCAGAAAGGCTAAAAAATATGAGACACACAGGGGAAGACAGATACCTATCCTTAAAACTCCCCTTTATTGATTCACCTGGAACACAGACAATCTTCCATTGTTAATCAAATAGGAGCTAACTGAAGATGTTGTGGAAGAGTTCAATAAAAGCCAGACTTGGAACAATATTTCCTCAGCGTACTGTCCCAGCCACTAACAAAGAGTAACTCAAGGACAACATGGAAGCAAAATCCAAATCCCATTTGTACATGGCTGCCACACTCGCATCTGTCATGAAGGGCCCCAGTGTGTCCTGCCTGGCTCGTAGCCGGTGCTCCAGAGAGACACAAATCCCCTGTGGCACCTGTGCTGTATCTGTCAGACCCACACAGATGTCTCATGCATCGGCCATCTCAAGTGGCAGAAACTCTCCACAACCAGGCAAATTATCTGAATCCCAGTTACATAAGCTCCCAGTTTAAGTGAGACTCCTATATTTGGTTTATTGATTTGCTCTCCAGTTTCCATTTATTGCAATGGGAGCTTAGACACGTAACACTCATGTACGTGCATACCACTGTCTCTCAAACACCAGCAAAACAGAAGTGAAATTTAAGTAATTAATTCAGGTCTCCAGAAATTAAAGTTTGCTTTTTTGTACACAGAACATTCTATAGAAACTGTATCACAGTTTAGCCATAACTTTATGGAAGTGTCTTTTGTTTCAAATCTTCAAAGTGAAACATCACTTTACACTGCTAGTTTTTTGTATTAGAAAAACAGAGGATTTTTGTCTTAATCCACCTTTTAAACATAATTCAGTTTTTATTAAAAAAAAAAATCAACCCTTCTCAACTGGCTTTCATTTTTGTTACCCTAAATAACTCATCTTGGTTGTGGTTGATAGCCTTCTTTTATCATCCTCATGACACAGAGGAGATACATCAATCTTGTTTCATTTGAAATGTAGAACAGAAATATTATTGTAAATGTCTGCCTTTCAGAAGCATAACATAAGATTGGAAGGGAAATACTGAGCTCAGGAGGTGACTGTGAACAACCATATAACAAATGTGCTGCTCAGAGCTTGCCTCACTTAATTTTAAATGCCCTCCCAGCCCCCATGCATGATAAAATGTTGGTCTAAGACTTCATTCCACTGATATCAGGGATTGAGCTTTCAGATGAATCATACTTTTCATTTACAATTTTTTTTATCTGCCTTTAGAGATGTGTTTTCACCTAGCAAATCCATTTTAACTTGGTTTAAATAAGAATATCAAACTTTATGTTCTAGTTTTCAGCCATTCCAATTCCTTCAGCATGCAAAATATCACATCTCAATAAATGACAAGTGTCTTTAAAAATATAGGTTTCTTGTAATTTAAATATTCCTAGTACTAGAAAGAAAGTGCGCAATAAGCAAGTCTTACTAATTGGTTGTCTAACCATAATTGTATAGAACATCATGCTCACTTCTTAAGTTTTTTTCAGGTGTAAAATGTAAACTGAAGTTTCATCAGCTAAAGATGATTCAATGTCAAATGCAGGAGAGTAGAATGCAGGTCTCTGAAAGTTCAAATAATGTAAAAAACAGCCAAAACCTCAAAACTGTTTATTATTCTGTTAATTTTAAGCCCCTTGTCATAAATTTTCTAAGGGCAGCTTAGGCTTCTAATGTAAAATAAGTCAATATTGGTCTGAGAGACAAACACTGTTTAGAAACTGCTCCCTCCAGAGAAACTCAGTTACATGAGCACTGGAACAGGTGAGAAATGAGTGAACTGTCCAGAGCTTTTCCTGAGAGCCTCATCTCACCTAGATAGTGACAAGGTTTCACTTAAGACTAAATGTGACTACAAGCACAAAGTAAAAGCTGACAAGGAATTTAAAGCAGCATATTAAATTTTAGCATGGAAAGAATGCCTGCCTGCTGTTGGAAGACCAATAGATTAATAAGCTTTAACAGACTTTAGTGAAAAGACAACCTCAAGGCATTTTATTTGTATGACCAACTGAGTGCTCTTAAGGCTGCACTAACTCCTAAATGCAGAGAAACAGAAGTTACAGATAGAAAAGGATTTTATTACCTTCATGTTGTGGCTTTACAAGATCCAGCATCTGGCACAGACAGTCTTCAAATGGCAAAGGTTCTATGGCCATGTTATCTAATTTTTGGCACTGTTCTTCATAAAAATATTCCAATTCATACATAGACAAAGCACCATCCCCATCAAGATCCATGCAGCGGAACCAATATTCAATGCTAAAATTCAGTCATTAACAGCAAAGAGACAAACTTATTATGGAATTTCAAGAATTCATATTGCTGTTTCACAGGCAAAACTAGACTTAAGGCTACATTCCACTAATCCGTAGAAAGTCATTAAACACATCTACTGTGGGAAGAGTTGCTGGTTTTTGCTATGCAATCCGTTATTGCATAACACATTCATTAATGGTGTGAAGGAGAAGACTAAAACACATGGTTTTATGTAAAAAAATCAAGGGAGACAATGAAAAATTGAATTGTACGTGAAAGCTTCAGTATTTTGGGTTTCCATATTGAACAAGCTAGTGACATATCACAGGATGGGTTTCTTATCAGCACCATGCAGCTAATAGTAGTTGCACAGCTTCCCAAAGTCACTGGCACCATGAAATAGCTGCAATGTCCTCAATGCATGGCCCTGTTCATAGAGGCCACATACAATTTATGAAACAATAACATTGAATTAGCCTCTTAAAAGTCATTAAAATAGACTTCTACAGCAACAACAACAGGAGACACTGAGAAATAAGGATGATGCAAAGAACTGGGCCAGTTTTCCACTCATGTTTTTACAGTTTAGTTTCTTCCATTAGAATTGCAGCTGTTCATCGGTGGTCCCCATTTAAGGACTGGAAAAACGAAGTCAGTCTTTGTTTCTGTTACAACAAATTCATCTTTACCTAGTTGGTGTTTTCTTGTCCTCTTCAGATATCAAAAACCAGACAAAATCAGCATAGCTAATCTTCCCATCTTTTTGTGCCTTTCTACCTCTTGAAAGCCAAGGAGGAAAAAGACAGAAAATTTATTTTAGAACACCTAGTTTTTACTAACCAAAATGAAGGATTATTTTCCTTGTTGCTATTGACTATTTCCTCCTAAATGATGCAGTGTTCATAAGGTGACTTGTCACAGACTTCACTGATCACTCAGGATAAGGAGCTTGTGTGCTCTGTTCTAACGCAATGATGAAGAGGAAGGGGCAGCTGGAGAGGAAGGCAGCACCCTGTCCAGGTCTTACAGCTTTTCTCCCTAGGCAGCAATGCCACTGCTTAATTGTTAACAGAAGAGCCATCTCAAATAACTTTTCATGATATATTATATACAAGTACATATGCTTTTTGGAATTTCTATTCAGGTAGAAGTGATGAGAACTTAAAAGCTTTACAGAACTCCACCAGCTGAAATTTTTTGAATGAAAAGATGAAGATAAAAATGAAAAAGAAATATTCAGGAAGCAAGTGTCCATGGCAAGAACATAATTGTTTCTACTCTCATACTGCAGCAACCAAATAAGTTCCACAGAGTCAACCTGTCTAGCAAAAGGTCAGGTAGGCAGTTCCTAGATATATTACATTTCAATAATAAAATTCATTTTTTGTTGCTTTATCTTCGCGATGTATGGGAAAATATGGTCTATGTTTTGCCTTGTCCAAAAAGCTCACATAAAGGAGTAAGCTCTAGACATACGCCTTCTAAGTCTCTCATTTCAGCTTTTATTTCTGTTTATCTGTTGCTTTCTAGCTCAGATACTGTGCTAGCAAACATTTCAAAAATTAATAAAATGCCATAAGTACACAGGAGGAAGTCAATCCAAAGGGGAGAAATGAAGAATGACTGTCAAAAATGTGACTTAACTCAACTGGAGGCACTTTTGTAAATTTATTGATGCAATAAACATTGATTTTACAATTAGTACTTAAAAGCTCAGTTCTCCTTGAACATTTTACAGGCTTGAGGGACGAAAAATAATGATACTAACATTTCTTCCTTCCTCATTCCCAGTCCTGCTAAGTCATACAACATCCAGTGGCCAGTGTTCATATGGGTGAAGAAAGGAGAGTGAAGAACTTGAACTGTGCCAAAGGTTCCAAGACCACTCCAGTCCTACTAGAGTTTAAAATACAGTACTAAATCTTGAAATTCACTGCTCCTTGTGAGGGGGAGCCATTTTTTCCCCTGGGAATATCATACAATTTAATAAGCAAAAATTAAATTGGATTTAGATCAGCATACAAAATAAGTACCTTGTTACTGCTCCTGAGAAGATGCGCTCTATCATCCTATTGGAAATTGCTGTGAAGAAAGGTTTAAAACAATGTCAACTCTATGCAAGTTATTTTCGCTTTGCATTGTCTCGTTGAAGAGTTTACTGGAACTCTGCTCTCATATATACACAGATCAGTGAGGAAGATCAAATGTAGTGCTCATTAATCCCTTTGAGTCCTCTTAGAGAGGATCACTTAACACAAAGTCTCCAAAGCAAAGCTACAACCACCCAGCTTTGAATTCAAACTTAACACAGAAAGAGTAGTGTAATAAAAGTAATAAAATTGGCTGATTAATAAAACAGCATTTCCCAGTTCTTTGACAAGTAAATAATGTTTTCCAGTGGCATTATGTATGACATGACTGTGGCAAAAAGCTAAAACAGAATTGGCATGATCATATATAATAAACATACCTTACTGATTCTGACAGAGGTCTATTTTTGACATGGTTATGACCCATGCTTCTATTCTGAAACCAATTCAGGGATTTTAGAGACATGTCTTAACTGAGCACTACCTCTCTAAAGGATATTCAATTTATTCTTAAGAATTTGCAAAATTAAATTGCAGGTGGCACTGTATTAGCTGTGCTTTCTTTCTTAAATGTACTAACTCAGTAGAGCAGCCAACTCAAAGCAGTTTTCCTTTCTGACTGTCCTAAAGCATAGTCAAACTTTAGCAGGAAATTTTCAGAAGCAATCAGAATTGTGTTTATCCTTTTTAACGTGGGATGATACTCCATAATCACTTTGTGCTTGAATAAACTTTCCAATCTGGAAAGGAAAACTACCAAGATGGGCACTAGGCATCTAAAAAGAGCCCCAACAGTTCCATACAAGCTATGAGAATATTTAAAATAGGAACAAGCATGCAAGACTACAGAGTCACAGTCATTGCATATTATACACGCAGAAAATGGAAACCTGCTAACTAGTGCTAAATAGTATTAAACCAAACATACTGCAGCTGAGTTAGCAAAACTTTAAAATAAGCCAAAGTACCAAGAAGGTATGTTTGCCTTTCCTACTCTTTCCATACCTTCCCATAAAAGCAATGCTACTTGGATAACATCGGTAAAATGGATTATGTCTAAAGTAACAACCCAAAACTGCCAAATGCAACTATAATACACCAACACTTAAGTGGAATTTCTCTACTTCTTTGCCAAGATCAGAATTCAAATTCAGAATTTTGCTCAAATGTGGTATTTGTAGATGCATGCAAAGTAGCATCACAGGTGACTTGTCCCGCTTTAGTTCACTGAGTCAGCAGGATCAGCTATACCAACAGACTCATGAAACTGGCCTTGGCATTAAACCACTTCCTCAGCTCAACATTTACAGGTCATTTAATACATGTAAATAAAGGTGCTTTATTTGTCATACCATGATCATTATGTCGAGCTAAATCCTTCCGGTCAATATAGAGGTCATGGTCTGTATCCAGCTCCCAAAATTTGCAATAGATAACATAAAAGTGTTCATATGAGAAGTACTCTGTCAGCTGGTTAATATCAGCTTCCTCTTCCAATAATGCCACATTCTATTATCAGAAGGATAAACAGAACACATTAAAGAGTTTGTAAGACATTTGTTTTTGAATGATCTGAGTTCTCATAGCCAAGTTAATTTCAATGGAACAATTTTTGCTTTCAGGGACAAAGCACACCATAGAGTATGACAGCAAAACTGAACACACACAGTAGAAAATGAACGCATTTGCAGAAGAACGAGATCAGCCCAACTTCTTCTAAACACATTTGCATGTATACAGCTCTAGATACAAAAGATTACATTTAAACATATTCTAATGTATGAGAATTAATGCAATTGCGTCTTCACTACTTTTGGAAAAGGAAGAAACTCTATTTATGTTACTCCCTTAAGCATTTGGTTAATGCAGTTTTAAAACTTCTAGAAATATCTGTCTTGCAAAATTTTAGATATTACATACCTGCAAAAAGTTGCTTTTCCTGAGCTCATTACACGTTATTTTCCCAGACCAGGACCTATTTACTGTATAAAATATTCTCTGTATGACCTGTAAGAAAGAGAAAATGGAAAGAAACCTTAGCTATGGTAATTAAATATCCGTCCAAATATTTGTCAAAGATGTCTTAGTACAGTTGCATTAGAAAGCTCCATCTTTCCCTTTTTGATATTCTTCTCATTAGTTAGAACCTCTCCTGTGTCATATTATTTCTAAATCTACACCTAATCTCATCTAGGTAAGTTTTATTTCAATGCTGCAGTATCTATATCTCACTCAGTAATGTTACAGAATACTCATATGCTATCCAAAATATGTCTATTGGCAGTTTCACTACCTCCAGTCTTCCAGATCTACAGGATATAATCTAATAAACTCATTAATGTATGTTATTACTTCAGATTTAAAGACATGCGTTTGCTATAAGACTGTTTTACTTCATAAATCAATTTACAGAATTAGAATTGAACTGTTTAAGGATCAGAGTACAGAAGATGTTGCTACTTCTGAAGTCCACAAACAACAAATCAACATCTGACAGAAATACTTCTTGCAGGTGCAGAGAATGTTTTTCCCCATTTAACCTTAGTCTGTTTGGAGTTCCTTGGAAAAAAACCCTGTTAATAGATTTAAAAGTAGTATGTGAATATTTTCCAAGTGAAGAACGGACAAAAAAAAAAATCTGTTAAAGAAAGATGACTAGTTCTTGTGGCATGACTGAACCAGGAACAAATGCATCCAGTTGAGTATCCAACACTTTTTAAAAATAAATTTGACATGTACATCACATCTATGATCTTACAGGTCTTTTCCAAACAAATGGTTCTATGGCTATTTTGGACAACTCATGCATTCAGTGTAATTTTCTTGGGTTTAGTTTACAAACATAAGACTTTAAAATATGTTTTTTCTGCTACTTAACTGAATTCAGTATTCACCTCAATCAGTTTGACTTAAGACAACCACATGTACATTTCAAGTCAGTCATTCACCACTGTTTTAAACAAAACAAAACCAGACAAAAACCCTAAATATATTATGAACTATAACTGGTCAACTGATTGACCAGTCAATTGATTATACCTGCTAATTGGCAAGACTCAAGATTGCACGTGTAGTGTTTCATTTGCAACAGAGCAGTTACTAACTAAAATCCCCATCTCTTTTGGAATCCCCTTCCTGCAACTAAAACGTCCTCCCAACTACAGACTAAGTTTTTAGCACTTCAGTCTTTAATTGCAGTAAATCAGTTGTTTAAACTAACCAATCACTTTTAAATTACAAATAGAAGAGTAATGTACGAATGAAGTTTTGAAAGAAAGCTTAAACTATGGAGCAGCAAGCTCCTCAGTTCTTACCTCGAACAAGAACAGCTAGTTCAATGACTCCAGACAAAAGAATAGATTATCCTGCTTCTGAAACTTAATTAACTTAATTCTGAGTTTAGGGAAGGCCCATTTTTGGCTTATACTACAAAGCAATTTTTTCTAAAAAGGTTTTTGCCTTAACTCTGCAACTCAATCCATCTGCATGTCATTATCTCATCTGTTATACATTTAACTGGTCTAAAAATAAAAACAAAATTCAATGTTTGGTAAAGACAACTGGAAAGAGACTTAAATTGTTTTCTAAAGTCAACTGAGGCAGAGTATAAACAAATTGTCAGAGAATTGCTTTGTCAGAAGGGAGAAGAAATGGTGCAATACAGAGACTACAATTTCAAGAACTCATAGTTCAGGTATGCACCTAACATCCTGGCAGAATAAATGTGGTATCTCATTTGTCATAAGAAACATTTTAAACTTAGTTCAGCTCTATCTTGGCCATATGTAACTAACCTGACCACAAAACTGACCAACAAAGCTGTACCATATCTTAGCAGACAGAATAGATTGCTTACATGGCTTACCAAACAAGTGGCAAAGAGTTGTATGTAATGTATATGCAAACACACATACATATATGTAGGTACATACAAAAACCCAGCAGAAGAATGGCTCATTTGGTTTGCTGTTGGAAGTATCCTTTGGATAAAACTTCATGTAGCCAAAGTTAAGCTAATTGAATCCAGGTATGAAATACCTTATTTCATCATAGGTAAAATAATCTATACTTATCATGAATAACTTGCAGGACAGAACTTTAGAAGACTGTATCAAGCTCAGTTGGTCAGAGCATGGTGCTAATAATGCCAAGGTTGTGGGTTTGATCCCTGTATGGACCATTCACTTAAGAGTTAGACTTGATCCTTGTGGGTCCCTTCCAACTCAGAATATTCTGTGATTCTGTGAACAATTACGCCACCCTAAAATATGGCAAGAAAAGGGCAAAGTGCTCCTGCCATCCCTTAATCTGCAGAATGGTATTCCAAATATTGTTGATATATTCATACTAGTTTACTTTTTAATTTAACACCAATTTTTTTATTAAAGACCAATTTCTGTTGAAGACTACACTAAATTTTGTTAATAAAATACTTCCAGCACTAGTATATTCAATATTGCTAGACTCAGACCTACTCAAATAAGCTGCTCCTCCAAAGAAAAGTAACTAGAAATGGCAGGACCTTTTCTTTCCTACTGTTCTTTCAGGACAGGCAGTAACCTTTCACAATTTTAACCAGAGCAGGCTTTGATACAACCAAGAATCCATTAAGAAACAAAACAACTCACAGGCAGAACAATTCCTTCAATCACAACTGACAAGAAAGTTCTGTGAACTCAGGTAATCATTATAACAAGAAGTGAAGCCTAATGCAGCAGGGCATACTTGATAGGCCAGCAAGTCTCTGTAAGAAGGATATAATGAACAAAACCCAAATGCTCTCAAAAAAAAGGTTCCACAATTTTAACCTGGGTCAAAGTATAAGATGGATAAAAGATGATCAGCTCTGCATGTTTTTTTTGTTGGAGAATATTCATTAAGCTAGTTTTCACATGCACAAAGAAAGTGAACTGAATGTCATTTTGAAGAATTTTAATCTTTAGAGACTTCAGTGGAATTGGCTGTCTAGTCTACAGTTGAGAAAATTTAATGTCACTGATTTTTCCCTTGGGTACAGAACAAATACTTCAGTCACATAACCCTGGGAAGACAGACATGAAACTTTTCATGTATAAAACCTTCCTTGGAAGAAAAGTCCCCAGAGAGAAGAGTGGCAAGCAGCTTCAGCATTATCATTATTTCACTTAATACTAATACTTAATCATATTAATGTAGATGTTTCATTCAAGATTTCATTTAATTAATCCCAGACTAAGGTCAGGGTTCTAATGAATACAGTCTACAGCCACAATCAAGTGTTTAAGATAACAGCCTGCTCTTCACTTAATGTTCATTAACTTATCCAACACTATTACAATTCACTGTTTCTCTTACTAATATTAAATTCCTTACAAATGTTAAGAATAACTGTGATGCTTAAGAAAGACTATTTTTCCACAAGATTTCTAGTTATGTAGAAATGAAGACTGACAGCCTGCTCTAACTCTACTCTTCCCAAGGGACAAAGATGCTTAGACATATTGACTAATTTTAATTTTGATTTTCTCAGTTAACCAAAAAATTGCTTTTCCAGACACAAATCACTTACTGTTGTAATATATCGAGAATGGAATTCAGATGCTTCTTTTAAAAATGAAAGGCCTGGATGACTATTCACCACATCCTACAAAAAAAGGAATAACAATATCCCAAAGAGTATTCATTAGTAACCATATAAGACAATTAGCACAGAATAGCTCACCTTTTTCCTTAACCAAAACAGTTCAAATTAACTACCACAATCATCACTGATAGCTTCGTTTTCACTAGGGCTTCACATAAATAACACTACAAAACTTTTTAAAAATAAAATTATATTTTAAAGAAATCAGATAAACAAAAGCTTTCCTATATTTTAGGAATATTATAGGATTTTTTTCCCTATATTTTAGACAGGCTGAGGACTTTGAACACTGCTGCCTGCCATAGCTTGTAATTCTGTGGCTGACTATGATTCAGTAAAGTCAATTTAGGTTTTATTCAGTCACTTCTAAAGGTGGTGTTTGCTGCTCTTTCAACACAGATTTATTAAGTTTTGAATTCCTATCCCACTTTTCCTTTGCCCTCCAAAGGCTTATCCTGACTTACACAACTTTAACTGCCTTCTGAAACATAAAAGGTTCCAATACATGTGCTATTCCTGCAATCGATTCTAAATCTTACCATGGCTCTTAACAAAGACCTCACCTTATACAAAAGGATTAACTGTGAAACAAGCCAATCACTAGCACCTTATAGGATAATGCAAAGTCAGTTGCACTAAATAATATCAATAAACTTTAACAATGACCATGAAAAAGTATGTTTAGTTCAAAAAACTCAGGGCTTGGCCAGTTCATCATTTTGTTGTGTTCCTAGAACTAGTTTCAGTTGCAATTTACTTGTAAAAAAGGAATGAAGTCTTCTTGCACCAAGTAGTTACATCCAGGGTTCATCAGAAGGTGAACGAACTTTGCAGCATCATCATAGCAGGTCTGAAGTACTCTGAAATGTAAATATTTCCATTTAATATCCTACACAGAAAATTGCTCACGCTACTTTGTGCAGGCATCCTAGAGCAAGGCCTATGAAACAGCATTTACTCAAATGCTAATTACAAATGTCAAAACATGCTCCATGTGAACTAATCAAAGAAGTACTGTCTCTTAAATTTGTGTTAAAGAAGGCAGGTACACCATGTAATTGATTACACGGACGAACATTCTAAAGTTAGAATTAGAGAAGAACTAGAAATAAAAAGCACTTTGTCTAGAACTGGCATCTACAAGTTAGGGCCATGGTTTTCACTTTTCTCATGAACCATCAGTCGTTTACAAAACATTTAAAAATCTATAAACCCCGTAAATGAAGATTTGCTTATGTTAAAGTATTAAAGTATTATTTAGTTACATTTTCCCATGTACAAGTTTGCTGACAATGGTTGATTATGGGAAGTGTTTTATTCCGCTTTACAGACAGGATTGCATTTGGAGCTTAAAATATCACATTTCAATGGAAATAAATTGCAGTACTTCTAAAAAAATGTAATCTACTTACTTCCGCCACATTGCAACAAATTTATGAACTGACACATATCCTGTTCGTTCACCTCCAGCACAATAAAACAAAGGACCTTTCCAGTAAAGTGGGCATTCACAAGCCTACAATTAAAGTACACATCAAGTCAGTTTATTGATTGCTTATCTGAGGGCTACTCTTTTATTTATAGATCCTTCAAAAATTACAAGTGTTAAGAAGAAAGCAATAGGGAAGAGATTTTCTAAAAAACTGTTTCTGAAACCAGCTTCACCTTCTGAAATAATTAATTTTAAGCAACTGTTTTAGGCTGAAATCCAAAAGTGGAGAACAAAACACAGGGCAAATTGTAGCATTCCTAAAAGAATAATGCAGTGAGTCACATGTCTGTCTGTCCATGCTCCAAGCAGCTGAACAGAGTGCATCTTAAGCTCTGCTCAAGAGCTGGATATCTTTAAGCTAAGCTCAAGACAGTACACTTACAGACCTTCTGAACTGGAGTAAATTGACATTTGTCTGGCTCAGAGAATGGCTCAACTCATGTGCATCCTTGCATGTGCATGGCATACCCTCTATCCAGTTTTAAGTAGCAGGCCAGCCTGCCTTGGGCAGCAGTATCTTGCTTTAGGGTACTCAACAGTTACACGTTCCCAGCTCCAGTGCTCCCACATAGGCCTCAAGTGCTGCTTCTGTGCCCGCTCCAAGCGTCCGCATGGCAACAGCCAAGTGCCCCACTCGCCTAAAACTGACTGCAGCTGGGAGCACTCAAGACATGCTGGCATTTCCAACAACCTCCAGGAAGACTGTGAATGCTGCAAGATGTGTAAGGTCACTGCAGCAAAAGTACAATTACTTCTCATGCAATAGTTTAACTAGTACTTCAAATAAATTTTAAAAAGTGGGTTTGATGAGTACTGTCCTCAGACAGAGAGGCTTTGCATTATTCTTCAGGAAAGCGTCTTTCATCACTGAATCGTAGGTGACTAGACCCTTTCACCTTCCTTGCTGAGAAAGAAGGATCTCTTCCCCACCTCCTCACTTCTATGTTGCAAGGAGCTGTGGAGGACAGGGAACCTATCATTCAGCTTAGCAGTAAAAAAGTTTTGGTGAGGCAAACCCCCAGTCCTGCTTTGTGAGCAGGCTTAGTTTCTGTTTTCTAGACCCTGGACAAAGTGACAGGAACATGGATGAGAACCTGAGACTCATTACCAAGACCATGACTTGCAGAGTGATTTCAAGCATTGATTCAACATAACAAAATGGAAATTTAAGTTTATTTTAACTAGCTTTAAACTTTAAACTTACACAAGTTTAAAAATATTTGCTGCTTTCTAAGCTAAGTATTTTGTCCCTCTGCCATAACTCTAAATTAGCTCTTCAGGAACAATTTGAGAGCTATAATCTCAAGTTACCAAACCATTCTGTCTTTACAACAGAGATTCAGCACACTGCAGAATGAGAAAAAAAACCAACCAGTGTGAACACCTGAAAACAAAACATATTAGCAATGCTTTTGCCTTAAGTCTCTTGGTCAATATGGAATGGAGAACACCATACAACATGCCCCTTAGTATTTGGTTGTTTATGCAGCAAAAAAAGTAGTTCAAGTTTTGGCTTAATGTTTGTTTCTTTTTGTAAGGTCATTTGATACCCAGTTAATGCAAAAAATTCCACATAACTGTGTTATCAACAATGTAGAATATCTTTGAATATTAATGCGTGGGAGACAGAGACACATAGTACAAGAAAACCAAGCACACAGAACTCTCCTTTCCATATGGGTACAGAATGAAAAGAAGGTGGCCAGAAGGTTCTCACCTTTGCAACCTTACCCATGTCTTCTAATGTTGCCCTCTCATTTGGAAATTCAGAGAAAGTTTTCTCAATTTTGGCAATCACAGCATCTATATTCACTTTTTCCTTAGGACATCCTCGAGGAAAATAAAAAGTTGGAATGTTTTGACTATGTGATGGTGGCAAACTTTCTTCCTTCTTTGTTTGAACCTAAATAGATAAATACACATTTGACAGTCAAGTACAATGAAATCACATAGTCATCCACAGATGACTCAAATCTCTTGATCTTCTATGTTCCAACATAACTTCAAAAATATTTCAGATTATAAATTGAATAAACTATTAAAGAATGAGAGCACATCGGAAAAATTAATGAGTATTTCCAAAAATGGTCATTTAGAAAGGCTCCTAGAATGCTAAATATTTAATAAAAACAACTTCAATCTTCAACATATCAAGTTTCAAGACTGATACATTAGACAGCTCCTCAGGTACATCTGAAATTACTCAGGTTATATTACCTGTTTCAGAAAAAACCTTTCAACCTCTATCTTAACAGACATTATGAAAGAATTTGCTTTTGAAATATTTCTAGTTTTACAGCTTCGAGCTTTTGAAATAAGGATGATTACTTTGTTACAAACCACCAACCTATTTAATGTAGCTATGGTGAAGATTTTCTTTTTTT
Source organism: Pomatostomus ruficeps (assembly GCA_013400735.1). Classification (NCBI taxonomy): domain Eukaryota; kingdom Metazoa; phylum Chordata; class Aves; order Passeriformes; family Timaliidae; genus Pomatostomus; species Pomatostomus ruficeps. The sequence goes on from VYZT01013709.1 coordinate 31,291, forward strand.
TATTTTAAAAAATGACAGATTTTATGAAGGTAGTAAACAATGCCTGCAGAAGGATTTTTTTGGGTAAAGTATACACAATTATGGTATGAAAGCTTAGAAATCTGTTTCTCAAAAATTGTGATACACCATATCACTAAAAAAACCCCACAGATGACCAGTAACAAGATAAATTTATTCAAAAGCATTTAGGTTCAGTAAAGAAGAATTTACCTTGTAGTTAGTTTCCAAAAGAAAGTCAAATAAGGCAGAGAAACAAAGATAACAGGCAAAGTAACAACAGAGCTAGGAGGTAACTTAAGCTTAGCAATTAAACTAAATTAAAGTCTTTACTCCCAACACTATTATTCAAACGGAAAAACATTGCTATAGGGTGACTTGTCCTAGTGATGAATGTGTTCAAAGATCCTGCATCTAATCTCTCATTTTCAACCAGAACTGGGGGAAAATAAACCCAAAATCCCTCCAAAAACCCCAACGCATGTTTTACTCCTTATCACCTTTGCCAAAGTGCCTGTAAAGATACCCAGCTCTCCTACCACAATCAAAGTCCTTCCTTATGTGAGTGGAAAAACTAGGTGCTTATGGACAGCAAAACTTAATTTGCAGAGTTCCAGCTCAAGGGCCTTTATTGGAATGCTACATATGCAAAAAAAAAGCCTGAACTAACCTTTCCTTCCCCTCCTCTACATTTGAACCAGAATTACCTTAACCATGCTACAAGTTTTATTTCACAGAGGAAAAAGTTTTCTTAAATCTGTGACACCGGCAGTCAACATCTGTCACTTTCTAAGAATCCTGTAACAACTTTTGATATCTTATCATTGGTTCAACAGTCCAGTTGACTAGGCATCAGCTTAGACTAAGAGTGCTACAGGGTATCAAAAATCCCTTCCAACTTCAGACTTCCAAAATTTTGGGAAGTATAAAGACACCAACATTTTATTCTCTAGGTAACATCACCAGCAGCACTACGAATAATGTCTGTAATTGGGCAAACACCTTGTTTCATTCTAGAAGCCCAGCTCTACCCATCAGCACTTTACAAGAGCCCTTGTAGTTATCCTCTTTCCCCTTTTCCCCACCTCCAAGAACTGCCTGGACTGACATAAGATCAGCTCAGTTGGTCAGAGCATGGTGCTAATAACACCAAGGTTGTGGGTCCGATCCCCACACAGGTCATGAATTTAAGAGCTGGATTTGATGATCCTTGTGGGTCCCTCCCAATATTCCTCAGAATATTCTGTGATTCTGTGATAACCACTCCCATGTGAGCCGCTCAAATGGCCACAGAGCAGCAGGTGCTCAAATTCTTCAGAGGTGCCCAATGAGGAATGCCTCATCTGAAAAAAGGGAAAGTTCAAATCATAGACTACTAACATTTCCTGCATCTTGCAGCTAACATGAGGTAAATCAGCATTTAAGGAAGCTTAGTACAGACAGGCAAGGCATCTTTGAAATCCACAGTTAGGGAAATTTAGAGCCTCAGATTTAAAAAGAAAAATTTCTTTTAAAAGGAAAAGGAGAAGCAAAGGGAAGACTGGAGTGGAAAAGACCGCAAGAGAAAAGGAAAAGCTATCAACAGAATAATTTGTTCATTGGAAACAATATTTCTTCAGAAATTACTAATTCAGATACCTCAATAAACAATTTCCAATGGTCAAGGTTAAAAGCTGTTCTTAAACATACAGAAATCTCAGTTCAGGATTTGTAATGAGACCCATCCAAACACAAGTTATTTAAAAGAATTATATGATAAGGGCTTTTAATTTATTTTTCATCTTATAGTCTGGTACATGTTCACAACAGACAGATTATGAGGAAGAAGTTCAGCAACAAATTCAGAACTTAAGATGGACATATAGCTGAATAAAACTGATTTTTCTAAGAAAATGTTATATTTTAAACATTTGAATTCAGCATACTTAGTGTAAAAATATATAATATTTAATCTATAAGACAGTATATTAATTCAATTCTAAAACCAAATATAGGCTACAAATCTGTCATGGCAAGACAAATTAACTTTCCCCTATACTGAAAGATGTCTGGTTTCATTTTTACATGCTGGTTTCTCCAAGCTGGCAAAAGAAGAAACTATGAAAAGGCTTTGTTTGCATTAGCAAGTGCATGATCACTGCGCAGTCATTTCTGCTACAATTATTTGGTGCCTACACATAGGCATCTAGTGAGAAGACCATCTAGGGCACAAAACAAGATGCCCTTGAACATTCCTCATGGTATGCAGCAGGCAGCTCAAAGCACAGCTCCTGCTCTGCATCTGCCACGTGGATGTTCTGAGCATGCTAATGCTTCTTAGATGCCACCAGCAACTCGGAATTGGACAATTGAATTGTGCTGTTGATGTCACTCAACACAGGGACAGGAGCTGTACCAAAGAAAGAATGTTGTCCAAAACCATTAGCTCCAATTAATGCACTATAAAGTTGATATTACATCTTCTCCCTCTTCTCATCTTCCAAAGAAGGGTCAAGGATTCTTCTCTCAGTCTGAATTCCAATTACCAAAAGGCTCCTTATACAACTGAGGCTGCTCTGCTATATGTGCTCTAATGAAGGAACATGTGATACTACAAGGGCTCTAAAAACTGCACTATTTTTTTTAAGTTCAGCTGCTAGTTACTTCTGTAGAGGCACATATTGCATAGCTGACGAAATAGTCAGTTCTGTTATTTCAGGACAATCAAAATGCACTAATTGTGTGAGATTAGGCTGTTCTAAAATTAATTATCATTTTAACTGGGGAATTTCTTCATTAACA
>VYZT01013754.1:0-31807 GCA_013400735.1 Pomatostomus ruficeps
TGCCCTGCGGGGCCGCCTGGTGTCGCTCGCGCTCCGCGGTCCCTGGCTGCGGGCTCCCTGCGGCTCTGCGCATGCGCCACCCCCCGGGCCGCAGGGGGGCGCTGCCCCGCGCGTGGTTGCCGTGGTTACCGCGACCCGGAAGTGCCGCCGGAGCCATGGCCGCCTCCAGCTCCGAGCCCGCAGCCTCGGCCCGAGGGGGCCCCGCCGCCTCGTGAGGCCTTCCCGCCGCTCTCCCGCCATGGCCCGGGGGGCCGGCGAGGCGGCCGCGGAGGGGGAGCTGGTAAGGAGCGAGCGGCGGGGAGGAGGAGAAAGCCCCGGGTCTGGGCCTGCGTCCGCCCGGGCTCGGTTCAGAAACGCTCCTGCGAGACCGGGGCAAAGCCTTGGAATACCCGCGGGATTGCCACGCCGGCGAGGCGGTGAATCGGAGCGGGAGTGGGATGGCTTCTGCCGTCTCCAGCCCGCGGGACTCCGGGCTCTGCCTGGGTCTCCCTGGCTGCCAGCCAGGGCACTGGTGGGGTTGTTGTTGCATGTTTGTATCCTGGGGAATGTTTTGTTGTTACCGTTTATCAAGGCTGGGCACCCTTCACGTTCTCTGATTCCAAACAGGGTAGCTGCAGTTACGGAGAGAGATACTTCAGAATGAGAGGCCTTAAAATAACGAAATTAATCTGTGTGCTGCAAGAAGCATTGCCTCGGGAAATGAAAAACTGCATGGCCTGGTGTGTGAGACACATCCCAGCTTGCTCTCAGCCGGCATGGCAGGCTGTTTAACCGGCTCTGTTGTCAATCTTTGCTCCTGTTCTGCCAGCCAGGGTTTCCAAAAATATTTCACCCCCTCCCCTGCCTTTTACAGGCACAGATCAGCATCTGTCCAAAGATTGGTGCTGTGAGTGCCATGGAGTCAGCAGCAAGTGGAAAAGGAGTTTTTGTGAGGGCAGCATGCAGATATTGAAAGCCAAGTGGAAATTTTCCTTCAGCTGCGGATATGCTTGCATTTGAGAAGCAGGGAAACTTGTCATCTTCCTTGGGTTGAGTTTTTTCCCCTCAGCCTGATCACTTCTCCATTTCAATACAGAAACTGAAGAATCCCATGGCTTAGCGAGGGTAGGGTGAGTGAGGAAGGGAGCAGCTGAGTGAGTTGCAGCTTAAGTGATGGAGAAATTCATGCAGAACCAGCTGAAGGTTCAGCTGCTGCGATGCTGTGCACTGCAGTGCCAAGTCTCTGTGACTCGAGTGCAAAGTGTCCCTGCTCGTGGCACAGGGGTTGGAACTGGATGATCTTTAAGGTCCCTTCCAACCCAAACCACTCTGTGATGGTTCATTTGTGAAGTGACTTTCACAATATCCCAAACCCATCTGTGTTAGGGCAGACGATGCTGGCTTTTGCAGCAAGAACTCCACCATCTTTCAGTGGCTTCAGTGTTTTTGAAAAATGGTTTATTTTTATCTTAAACAATGGATATTTTAACAATGCAATGGGAGAGAAACAGAGGCTTGGGTGACAATGTTTACTGTTTGAATTTATTGCGCTCCAAGTTTGTTGAATTGTAGAAGTTTTCTGGATGTGTATTACAAGCAGTTGTTCAGTAGCAAATATCCTGTCTTTGTTTCCCAGGGAGATGACAGCCTGTCTGTGATAACCTGCGAGTCAGAAACAGAAATGGTGAGTTCTGATTGACACCCCAAAAAACCTCTCAAGCTCCTGCTGTGTCTGTGTGGTGCCTCCTGCTCACCAGGACACCCCTCAGAGTGGAGAGGGAACAGTGGCACTGCAATGGGGCTGGAGCCACAAACCTCCTCTCATTCCAGATGTAATTCTGCCTTCCAGATTCTCAGCACTGGGGCTGCAAATGATGTTTGGCTTTATTTTGGTGTTCTCTCAAGTTATGGGCTTAACTAATCCTTTTAGAGGGTTTTAATGGCATTGAATAACTCCTTTAGCTGAAGGGTTCTACAGATCAGCCTCTGCTCTGGGATCATCTTGAATTTGCTGCTACTGGTATTTAATATTGATGGGAAAGGTCTTGTGTTCTGAGCACAAATTGACAATTTATCTGCATAATCAGACTTCACGTGGCACCACCTTAACTCTGGTGATCATTGCTGTGCCCAAATCTGCACATGTTTAATGCTGCTGTTTTTCTTTTCTATAGAAAAGTTTTTGTCTTATTAGAATAAAAGATCTTGATAGAAAATGGAGATTGAAGGCAATTTTGAGATATGATGAAATCTTATCTGATGAATATTTTCAATACATAAAAAACCCCTGTTTCTCTTCCAGAAGTTAAAGAAGAAGATTTTTCACAAGCCTCCAAAGTCACCAAGTAAGTGTTCCAAAATTTTTGCTCCTGTGGTTGCAAAACCAGGTACATTTGTGGGACACAGGAACTGGAAGCTTTACTTGGGACAACATCTTGTTATTGTCTCCAGAATTACTCACTGCTGTGTGCAGAGCACACCTATTTGAGATCTGTTCTGTAACTTGTGAAGTCCAGCTTGTATAGGCTAAAATATTGAAGTTTATGGGTTGGTTGTAATCCTTGATTCTCCAGCATAAACTACTTTTTTCTCATGTTATACCCTCTGATTGCAACCATTCTGAATTTGTTTTTGTCTTTTTGGAGAAATGCTGGTAACAAGAGAGACTCTGGAATTACTGGAGCTCTCTACCATCCAGTCACAGATCTCTGTGTAGATTTAGCAATTCTGTTTCATTTGTTGGGTTTGGCTTTTTCCGCAGTACAATGTTGTTATTATTATTAGATCTGTTTTAATATTGGTTTTGTCCTTTCTTCCTGGGGTTTATGTTTTTTACTATACTTTTCCATTTCCCTTCCTTTTTAGGCTTCCAGGGAATGTTTCAAAGAAAACTTTACCTTTAAGTGTCGTTAATAACAAGATTTAGATGTGCAGGTATCTTAATGATGCCTGTCCAAACTGTACATGGAAATATTTCCATATCTATTGAGTTGTACTACTGTCACTGTGCCTTTTTCTAAACCTCTTCATTTTTTTGAATTGTAATTTTTCTTTATAATGGGTTTTTTTGTTTTTTGGGGTTTTTATGTGACCATCCCATTGCTCCGTATAAGCCAGTATGGAATACGCTGTTAAATTCTATTTTTATAAGTAATAGGATTGAATCTGGGAACTTTGAAGAGCAAGACAACAAGAATTTTTGTGACCTTGAGCTTTTGAAGGCAACACTGAGATATTTCCTTTTGCTGTAGAGTCTCCCTACAGCTCAAGCACTCAACTGTATCCCAAAAAAGCTGCGGCTTGGCGATCTCTGCAGGGACCGGGCAGTGCTTGCTTTGAGAATGCAGCTGTCAAAAACCCAAGGCAGATGTGGCTGGGATCTCTGAAGCAAGGTATTAGTATGGAAATGCTGTTTGCATTTATGGATAAAATTCATTGTTGTGGGCAGCTTAACATATAAACTATTAAAAATAGATTTGTATTTGATTAAAGGCTACGTCGGAATTAACTGCACTGTTATTTATTTGGGTGGTTGGAATTATCTGATCTTGAGCATTGGAATTTACAGAGGGAATAATGAACAGCATCTGGAGCTTTCCATGTTGCATTTGCTCAGAATAACTCCACAAATTCAGTTCACAATTATCCCTGATTTTCGCATTTTTGTTCCATTTCTCTTGGCAGGAATGAGCGGTGCTCTGAAAGCAGAGGTTGACACGGGGCATTTGCGAGCTAACGTTTCCAGCAGCACTCCAGAGTATTTGAAGGAAGCTCTAGGAATGAAAAAGCCAAAACATTCTCGTTCTTCCAGCAATGGTAAGCTCTGTAATGGTGTGGTAGATAAAAGTGAATGATTTTTTCTCCCCTCTGAAAACACACATTGCTTAAGATCTTAGCTTCAGTAAACCAAGAGCCATTTTAGTTTACTAAACTATATCTGTCAGAATATGATCCATGAGATACTTTCTGAGATTCCTAAATCGGTTAAAGGCAGGGATTTCCAATTTTTTTTTTGAGCAATGAATCACTATTAGCTTTCAGAACTTTTGCAAATTGCCATGCATTTGCAGCTGAAAACATTGCAAATATAATATGGTTCAATGGGACAGCTGTAGACAATTTATTGTGACTTCAAAACATAGTTTAGGAACCATTGATAGAAACCATCTGCTTGCCTGAAATTCTATGTAATTGACTCCTTTTACTTCTTCTCTAGAAAGTGTTTTATCATGTGGTTGTGGCATTAAAATCAAATGAGTTTTATGAGAACAGCAAACTTTAAAATTTTATTCTGCTTTTCTTAAAGGAGAACTGTAAACTTTAAAATTCCACTTCCATTTAGAATGATACCTATACTTTTACTGGTTATACACAGTTTCTGCAACTTTACAGGATGATGCATTTGTACATGCTAGGCATAAATAGAAAAAATGTATTCTGGACATCTTTTAGAAACCTTTTGTAAATAATGGATTTATTGGGATGAGAATACTGCAGTCTTCTGTGAAGTTTGTATCTTTCTTGAGATGGATATTTTAATATAGCACCGGAGAGAAGAGAGTAATTAGGAGAAATTGGCTGCAAAATCTGGCAGAAGTTTCATACAGTAACACTTCCATTTCACCTCCATTGCTAAAATTAATTTCCTTGCTGATTTTTCTTCTTCTAGGAAAGAAAAAAAAAGCCTAATTTCCAGTCTGGTGCTGTTCTAGATATTTCTCTTTAACTGGAAGGTTTCTGGTTGGTTAAAAATACCTCTTTTGGATCTACTTATTTTACATTCCCTTTTCTGTAGGCTACATTCCTGGAACTCCTGACTACAAAGAGAAAGAAGATATGTATGATGAAATTATAGAACTGAAAAAGGTACAGTCTCTCTGATACTTCCAGAAAAAGTTACAGCATTGCTTATTCCACCTGCACATGTCCAGGCCTTACTGATCCAGAATACTTTGGTTTCTACAACTTGGGACATGCACCACTTTTTTTCATTTGTAATGTAAGGCTGAACTAAAACTTGTGACTGTTCAGGAGAATTTCACTGTTCTCCTGGGGTGCTATGGTTAGAGTAGGTTTTCTGTTTAGTGCAGTGTGTGAAAGGTGAGGACTGGAGTACCCTATAGACAAATACCTTGCCTGTGGTTGATCATTTGTGTGAGGTTGCTTTTCTCTTAGACCTTTTCCTTTCATCTTTCCTCTGTCTCCTTCCTAAGCTCTCCTGGCCTGGTGACTGCTCTGGTCCACTGTGATGGGTTTGTGTTTTGGCATTTTTCCCTTTTTCCTGTGTCGTCTTTGCCATTGTCATTGGATTGGTTTGGACATCAGAATTTCCGTGTGAGAGCTCTGTGTCTTCCTGTTTCTGCAATGTGCTTAAGATTTTTCTCCCCTCTTTTAGACGATACAAGCGCAGAAGAACGAGGGAGACCGAATGAAAACAAAGCTCCGTCGGCTGGAGGAGGAGAACAACAGAAAGGATAAACAGATTGAACAACTGCTGGATCCTTCCAGGGTGGATATTGCTTGTGGGGATAAAAGTGGGGTAAAAGAGTAGGAGTTTGTAGTGTGGTGGCTGCTAGGATGAGCTGGAAAATGAGAGGTGGTGTGGAGGGGTTTCTGGTCTTTGTATCTCAGCTCAGCAGTCCAGCTCAGTTCAAAGGAAGATGATGCCATGCAGTGCAGATAAGTTCATTTAGCACAAATACCTTTAATTTCTGAAGGTGAAATGAAAATGCTGTCTCGTTAGGGGCCCACTTTCTGAATAGTTTGCCTTAGGCTAGCAGGGAGTAGCTCTCTTGCAGGGTGATGGGTTCATGCAGTCCTGAGGCCTGACCAGGAGGCAGAAGAGCAGCTTTGTCAGGCCCTGACAAGAAGCATTTGTGGCTATAGTCAGACTTGAATCTTACTGAATTTCTTGTGGCTGTCCCTGTGTGCAGACCTGCATCTTGGGAGAAATGTGCTAATAGAAAGCAATAGCATAGGGACTTCAGAATTTCAGCTGTGGGACTGTGAAGTGACTGTGGAGTTGAGTAGGTTGGAAAACTCTGGAAAGAGCCAGCAGTAGAATAAAACAGCAGAGTTGGTCACTTGCTTTTTCTGTGTTCCATTGCAGGGCTCTGAGCTGGCACGAGCTTTGTCAGAAAAGAAGACTGATAACGGATGGGTAAGAATGTGTTCATCATTTTCTGCTTTCATTTGTCCTTCTTCCTCTTGCTGAGGTGAAACACTAGTAAAATAACTAGGTCAGAAAGAATAATCAATTAGGGAATCGTGTAACCTTTATCTGTGTAGTCAGGTAAGGAGTCAGTTACAAAGAGCTAGAATTAACATTATTTTGGGGAGCTTTCTTTGTCATTGTCTTGAGTCTGTTCAGGGACTATTCTCCCTATTGTTGCTTTGAAGTTGGCAAGGTAATGGGCAGTGTTATTTTTATTTTATGGTTGTGTGTACATATTCTTAAGCTGGTTATGAAATCAGGCATCTGATTCCATCAGTGTTCTCTTTTTCACAGGGTAGCAGATGTGTATGGTTTACCAAGTCCTGAAATATGTAGAAATAAGTATATCTGATTAGGTACAATCTATAAAGACAGGGCAGACAGGAATAGACCTTCTGTGAAGAGACAGATTATTCAAGGACTCAGGAGCTCTTTGTTCTTTCTGTAGGTGGTTACTGGATTAAAGCAGAAGATTGTCAAGCTCGAAGAGCAGTGCAAGGAGAAAGACAACACCATTAAGTATGACTTTGAGGGGGTGGAGGGGTACAGGCTCGTATTGGATGAGCTAATAAAGAGAATTGGAAACCCATGTTATTTCTCATTTGTGTTCTATTCCTTAAGACATTTTAATGAACTCCCGAGAATGTATCGGCAATTATAAACCCCAAAATTCTGAACCACCGGTCTTGCAGTGTCTTTGCTGATCTGACTGGATTATTTTTTGTATTATTCTATTTTCAGTGAATTCCAGGCAGACATGAAGAGCAGTAATTTGGAAGAAGTGAGGTTGGCCATGGAAACCTACTATGAAGAGGTACATCAGGTCCTTCAGTGTGCAGGCAGGACAGCAGGCTGGTCAGTAGTGGAGTCAAGGTGTAAATGGAATGGTTAAAATAGATTTCTTACAGCAGCACCTGGAAGCAGGTTTTCATAGGTATTCTCATAGCTCCAGCTGTATGTACTGAAAAAATGTTTTTCTTCAGTAAGTTGAGTGTGTTAATGAAAAAGGGCAAATAAAGAACCTGCTGTCCATCCATCAGAGTAATGTTGAGATGGAAGCAGATCAAACAGTAGCCTGGTTTTCAGTGGTGGCATCATTAGCTCTGCTACCACCCAAAGAATCTTGTCCTGATTTTCACCTAATGAACAAATGTGTTGCTGGGGAAGCTGACATTGCCAATGCCCCTAAATGGAATCTATATTTCACAGGTTCATCGCCTCCAACTGCTCCTGGCCAAGTCTGAGACTATGAGGAAAAAGTATGTTTCATTCTTCTGAGGCAAATGTTTGTGTGCATGTGTTTGATACATCGCTCGTGTCCTACTTTAACTGATGGAAAATCACTACATGGGAAGAGTCTTTGTCATTTAGATTGCTGGATTTGCTTTTTGGTACTGCTTTGGTTGGCTTCACAGCCTTGACATATTTCTTAGTCACTTTTTTGTTGCTTATAGATAGATCAGTTTGTGGATGTGGAAAAATACCAGAGCTATTTTAAAAGTACACGATGGCGCTGAAAATTTATCTCTGTTACATCTTGCCTCATAATCACACCTATTCTGGCATCACTGGTAATTGAAACAAACTCCTTAGATGTTTGGCATTTCACACTTGAGTCAGTTCTGCATCTTGCTCTGGAGTATGTGCTGCAAAGAGAATGTTCTTGGAGTAAACATCCTTTTTGCTTGGTACAGAGACACAGACCAGTAAGCTGTTGTCAGAGGAGCTGTCACTGGTGTGCAAGTGTGGGCGTGGTGGGGAGGGTGAACAGTCTGCACAGGCAAGAAAAGTCAAAGCACAAAGGCAGAAGACAAAGCTCCACTAAGAGCAAATTAAAAGCATCCCTGCAAGTGAGTGTTATTTGAGCTGAGGAGAGGGGAAGAGTGTCTTGCAGGACAGTAAAATTTGTTACCACACCACTTCAGAATATACTTGACCTCCTGGTGTTAAGTACAGACAACTGTCTTAACATGGGATGTAATTATTTAGATTGATAGAAACATGTGAGAACTCTTTAGGGGCATTATTTATACTGCTTGTGTTGCCTAATTCACTGTCGCTCGTGGATTGAAAACCGCAATTTGTTTTGTCACTTTTTAAAAGAAATAAATCTTTGGGCTCAGGCATGCAGTGGCCAGCCTCTCGAGGCTCTAGGCCATCACACCTGATTGATTTGCAGGTGAGAATGAGGCATCAGGGCTCTTCCTTGTCCTCGTTTATTCATTGCTTCAGAAAGTGCTGGTCAGGGCAGTCTCTCTCCATTACGTGACTGTCAGTCTCTGCTCGAGAGGCTGAGCACTGAAATCATAAATCATGTTGAAGGTCAGGACTCTGGCACATAGAAAGGGTTGTCTGAGAGTATTTCTCTCATGATGCTTGTCTCCATTAGCTCTGGCTGAAGTGAATGGCATTTGGCATAGCAATAAAGAACAAATATTTCATCTCACTAGAAATCTGGTTTGTGAACAAACTTCACAACTTCGCACATCTAGAAGCTCAGATTTCTTCCCCCTTTTATTAGAGAAAATTAAAAAGGCAAACCCTCCTGTAATATATTTAAAGTAATTTTAACACATAACTGGCTTTCCCATTTCTGATGCCTTTCATTTCCATATTAGCTTTATTCTTCAAATCTGTTTCAAATCTCTCTGGGGTTTATAGACACAAGGATAGTTTCTTTTACAGTAGAGCAGCATTCTTAGTTATCTGAAAATACACCTGGGTGTTGGATTTGTTTGAGAGTTATTCCATCTCTGTCTGTCCCTCTTTCCCAATCTCAATGTTTGTTAGTGGACAAAAGCAGTTCAGAGCGTGCAGGCTGGCTCTCTGTGCTGGACAGTTTTTGGAGGAGTCTCACAGATGGCTGAAGTGTTTTTTAAATCAGAGGTTCCCAGAGTGCTGGTAAAGCATTCTAAGGTTGGTTAACAAAACAAGCAGAAAATAAGATAAATAACATTCCTACGAGTGCCGTTGTTTGTGCATAAATGGAACAGAGTGAGGGAGGAAGAAAAATAATAACTGAATTTTCAATGTTTCAAAGTATCTTTTCTCTTTGACGCAAATTAGAACAATTGTGAATTAAGCAAGATGCATGCTTTTTCAGAAAAGAAAAGAAAGTAGCTCCTCAAGTAAAAAATGTTGAGAAATGTTGTCATGAGGGAACTGAGGCTGTCAGCTCAGCCAGCTGGCTTGAGTAGTGAGGTGCTGCACTTCTTTTAATGCTGCTGCTTTGTTCTCTGCTTTTAAGTTAACTTTCTGGTTTGACCCCTTTTCCAAGTACAGAGGGCAGAGACACCCAGAAACGACTGAAGGCTCTGAATGCTGCTGTGCTGAGGTTGTCCAGGAACATCAAGGAGCTGCAGGCTGAGAATCGGAGGCTGAAGGAAGATCTGGATCACATGCTGAGCACTTCCTCTCCTCCCAGCAAAACAAAAAGTATGTGCTGGAAAATCAGTGAATGTGGGGCAAGGGATCTGGGTACCTCAGAAAATGTGTGACAGCAGGACCCTGCCAAGGTAGAAATAAGGGAGTTATTACAAAGGTGAAGATTCAGGAGTGGCAAAGGTTGAAATGAGAACTTTCTCTCAGGGATCTCTCATTTCTCCAGTCAGACCTGTGTTTCCTTTGTTATTTTTCCTGAGAATTTCAAACTGGCATTGGTAGAGGATTTAACATTTCACTCAGAAAACTGTTTTTCAGTGGTTGAAAACTGGTGAATGTGAATGGCTTATATTGATTTTAGAGCTAATTGGTTTAGAAGTCAGATATTTTAAGCCCATTCTCATTTTTTCCTTGGTAGATATTTGAAGTTGGCATTCAGAGATCTTTAAATGATCTTCTGGCATGGCCAGAAGTTTCAGAAAGCAAGAACAATGTTGCCCCAGTGATGCAGTTACATGTTTAAAGCTCTGTTACTGTGTTCAGATTACAGTGAGTGGAGCAGACAGAGGCTGGTGAGGAGGATTTCAGATCTAGAAAAAGTAAGTGGCTGTAGTTAAGTGGTTTTCTCACCTGTCTGGGAGCAGAAAATGCAGAACCAGTGCCTTGAGCTCTTGGCATGTTGTCCTTCAGTGCCTCAGCGTTGTGCATTCTGCCTCATAGCATGAGCCCCTCCTCCCTGTTTCTTTTATCATCCTCGTTAGATGTAGATGCACATGTTAGAATCCACTTCCATCTGCTCTTTTCTCATGGCCTAAATAAAGTCATTTCATGCTGAATTTGATTTTCCTTTGTGTTTTCCACATCAATTTACCCTGCTTAGAAGGTGTGTGCCATGGAGAGCAGCAGGGTGTCTTCAGCTGACAGTGAGACATCCCAGGTGCTTCCTGTGTCAGCCTCACCTGCTGTGGACCTGGCCCTTCCAGCATCCCAACATTCAGACCATGCTGAGGAGTGCTCTCGCCTCCAAAGGCTGGTGAAGAAGCTGAAGAGTGATAGGAAGGCACTTCAGAATCTCCTCCTCAGTAAAGAGTAAGTGTGACTCTTGTCTGGGATGTTCTTCTGTAGGTGTGAATTATTTCATTATTTCTGATCATGGTATGAAATGATGTAATAAGTACTTCACAATTTCAGCTAGAATATAAATTTTGAGAATCCCCTCAGTTTTTATTTCAAGAGCTTCTTTCTAATCCTACTCACATTGTAAAATTACACTGCAGAAAAAAAGCCAGAGGATGGAAAATGAGAATTTCTGCTTGTTTCTAGCACGTTTTTCAAGGCTTATTTTTCTGCCAGCCACACTGAAAACCCTTTGAATGGTTATACATTTGTGCAGCACTCCTTGCTCGTATTGTGCTGTAAAAACTTGTGGGGATTTTTTTTTTCAACATGTTTTGTCCTGATCTCCCACTTCTCCATTTCAACCTGCCTGCTGCCCTAAGATGCTCTGTGGCTTCTGTTCTCCCCAGAAGGGATTGATTTGCAGTTTGTGTTGCCTGGACTGGCTTGGTGTGTGAGGGCCTTGGGGCAGGTTCATCCGAGCACTCTGAGCAAGGACATGTATTTTGTTTTGTTTAAAAGGAAAAATTAAACATTTAGGTACTTTAGGAATTTGAGAAAACCCAATTTATGTAGAAGTTTAAACAAAAACCAACTCCTTTGTGGAAGTATGAATGTCTGAAGTGTCACTCGGATTTCCTTGTACCTTTGTAGGTCAGATATCCAGCAGTTACTGCAGGCTAAGGCTGAAGTGGAGCTGGAGCTGCAGAAGTGGCAGAATAAGGTGGAAGAAAAGAGTACAGAAGAGCAGACTTTAAGGTACCACATTTTGTATTAATAGATCCTTTCAGAACAAAAAAAAAAATCTCTGAAAGTATAATTCTCTTTTGAAGTGGCTCAAATTCTATAGGAGTTCATCTGAACTGCGAGAAGCTGGGAATTCTTTTAAGCAGAAGCGTTTTGGAGGGATGGAGTGAGTTACTAAGGGGAGAATTCTACAGAGTGCTCTTGGAGGAAGTGGAAGACTAAGGACTATAGTAAAAATGAGATTTAAATTGTAATAAAAATTCATAAGATAAATGGAAAAGGCTTCTGTGTCGGGCTCAGACATTTTTTCTCTAGGAAAAAATTTTACTTTCTTTACCTTAGCTTGTGTTTCCAGACCATTGCCTCTGCCATTCCAGTTACTCCCTGTATTCTGTATAACTGTGAGTGATAATCCTGTGCAAGGGAGGCAAAAAAAAAAGTGATTTCAATATTGTTCTGTGAGAAAGGACTTTGACTGACAAATATGAAACTGTAGCAGATCTAAATACATTATTAATAGTATCAAGGCTACCACGCTAACCTTGAGACTTTTTAATTTTAACATAAGGCTGAGCTATCACAGATTGAGGATTGATGTTGTGTGTCTGTTACTATGAGAACAGGTATCATCCTGAGCAGTTTCACACTTTGGCCTTGAAAAAAAAAAATCCAAAGCAACCAAATGTTCTGAAATAGGTTCAGTATTTTCATTTTCAAAGCAGGGACAACAGAAAATTTCTGTAAGCTTTAAATATCTTTGCTTTTCCAACCACAGTGAGGAAATCCAGAACCTGACACAGAAAGTGGGGAAACTGGAGTTGAAACTGGAGGAAGAGAAAAGACAAACGGCAGAAGATACAGTGGAAAAGCACAATAAGGTACAGCCACGTTTTTGTTTGTGTTTTTCTTTTTTCCTTGTGCCTGATACAGATTTCAAATGGAGCTGGTAGTCTAAAGAGCTGCTAGTTGTGTTTTTTCAGAGATGCATTAAATCTTGGCGTAGAGACAATGATGGTTAACTCCCAATATTTGTTAGAAATTTTTTCAGTAATTACCACTGCAACTTGGGGAGTTTTTTGAAGCTGTTCTCTTAGTGATTCTCTGCCTTGCAGTTGATTTTTTTCTTATTCAATGTAATGTTGCAAAAGACTTAAGCTCTGAAATGTTTGGGACTTTTCCCAATACTTAAAAAAATTAAATTTGTGGTTGCTTTTATCCTCTTACAGCATCTGAGGCCATTGCCTAATTTCAGTCCAATTTTGTAGAGGGAGAAATGAGCTGACAGTTAGATAAAGGCTGGTAGCAGGTAAATGTGCTCACTGGCAGAGTGGCAAAAGATAAAAATCCCTTTTCCATGGTTTTTGTGCTGGCCAGGTGGTCACTTAGGGCATGAGTCCAGTCCAGTCAGAAAATACTCAGCTGCTTTTCTGTTAGGATGGAAGTGAGGAGCTTTTTCATAGGAAGGATGTAGAACACTAGTCATTAGGAAATTGAGGGGTTTTTAATTCTGCTGCTGATAGAACATAGTATTTGAGTCAAGAATTAAGGAAGATGTCAATACAATGAAATAAAGCCTGATCACCTTTCAAGTGATGTTTTCCTAGAGTTGAGGCATTCGTAACCTCTTCTTTCTGGTTTTTCTGGTGCCTAATAAATATATTTGTGCATCAGTCAATCCTGGACAGTCTTAAATGTGGCTCTGTAATCAGCTGGGGTTTTTGTGCAATATGTCTGGACCTGATATCTTTGCAATCTTCTGTCGCTGTTCCAAGTGAGGTAATTGGCCAGTGGAGATGGATGGGCGCTGACAGAGCTGCTCTCACAGGCACTGGGGCCGTGCTAATCTCATTTCACTGAACGCCACTTGGAAATTATTACTGGGGATTTTGATTTGCACTTAAAAATAAATAGACCCTGAAATACACGTAGTAAAAAATACCAATAAAAATGTCCAGTGGCTTAAGAGGGTGCTGGGTTCTGATATACTGTG
This sequence comes from Pomatostomus ruficeps, assembly GCA_013400735.1. Taxonomy (NCBI): domain Eukaryota; kingdom Metazoa; phylum Chordata; class Aves; order Passeriformes; family Timaliidae; genus Pomatostomus; species Pomatostomus ruficeps. The sequence continues at coordinate 13,428 of VYZT01013754.1, forward strand.
CCATTCTGTAGGTCCTTTTCTGTGTGTTGCAGGCTCATGGATGCTGGAGGATGTTTTGAATACCAAATAACTGGAGTCTTTAAAAACAGCCAACAAACAGCTCCTTTTTCCCTCTGCAGACTATATATATATTCTTGGCCAGTAACCATCCCTTTATTGAAATGTTCCCATTATTTGTAATTATCACTAAGTTCCTACCAATTTTTCATTTTAATAGTAGGTTGTCATTTTTAATATGACATGATCCATTTGCTAAACTTAAGCCTGTAGCTCGGCGGTTTTAGGTTATAAATAAATCCTTTTCACTGAATCAAGAGGTTTTTTTCAGAGTCTATAAAATCTCTTGTTCCTCTAGTTAAAATTTTACACCAACAAATTAAATTAGTCCTTTAAACTTGCAGTTAACTTTTGTTTGGCAAGTGAGGTATGACAATTAGAGTGGGATAATTAGGGATCAGAAGGATCGAATGGTGAGAGGTGGAATATGCAACCACACCTTGGGAGAAATTACTGGAAAAAAGATCTTGTTTTGTTCTTGGTTTCTTTCTTTTTCCTCAAATTAATTACTTGAAAATAGAAGAGTAGATTTATGCCAACTTACACAAGCTTGGTGTCACACAATGGCCAACTCTGAGTAAGCTTAAAGAGATGATTATGGGGCCACAGTTGCCAGGAGGAGGCATTAGAGACCTCCCTGGTTAATTAATACTTGTCTTTCCTGGAGAAAAACTGCACAATCAGGTAGCCTGATGTTTGTGCTCCATCTGTTGCTGACATCCAGATCATTTCTGAGCACCGCAGCAGCGGGTTAGCAGTGCCCCAGCAATGCACAGGGAACCAGGAGTGTGTGCAAATGGAAACTTCTCCATTCCCATGCCCTGCTGGGGGCTGAAAGGGGGGCAGGGGCGTGCTTCAGTCCAGCAGTCTCCATGATGAGCTGGAACATGAGCAGGGCTCAGAACTGAGAGTTTCCTCTTGAACTTCCTTCTGCCCTGCAGGCAGGATGAGCTCTGGTGCTGATCTTCCTGAGGCGTTTTAATCTGTTCTCTCCCAGCTCGGTGTCTGTACTGTCCCAACTCAGAGATTCTCCTTTGCAGGCTCCACCAGGCTGCACAGTCACAGGCAAAGAAAATCACAGGAAAGAACAAGCAGCCAAAGTCATCCAGAGGTGCTGGAAAATGTACAAAACCAAGGTGAGAGTCTCCCATCAGGGACCAGCAAGGACATCCCCCTCTGAACCTTACTCTTGCTTTACCATTTATCCACACATCTTAAAAGGTGAAAAGATTTTATTTCCCTGAGTTTGACAGGGGTTGGGAGAGGTATTTTCTGTGTCTTTTAATTATTGGGAAAATTTGGAAAGTCTTTATTAGATAAAACTTTTATATATTTGTGGCATTAACATGGGCATTTCTCATTGCAGAAAGAAGAAATTGCTCTGGATGAGGTGAGTGTGTTTATGACAGCCAACAAAACAGCACAACAGGTTTAATTTGTATCAAGGTGCCAACAAATAACTTCAAAGATGTTTTGCCAAGATAATGGTTGTTCTTCAGGCTGGCTATAATCTTCCTTCTGACATCCTGATTTTGTCTCATATATTTTGTCAGTGTTTCCCTTTTGGTCTCCCATTTTCCATACTTGGTACCTTCTGCAAGACGAAAACTTCTGAAAATTCTGAACAAAATCTGATACCAACAGACAGGAAAGTTTTTCTGAATGAGATAATTCTAATTGTGATTTAATTTTCATTATGATGAACCTTCAGGAAGATTTGAAGTAGAATTTGATGTTTTTGCTAAGGAGAAATATCTGTGAGAATTAGGAAGACATTGAAAAGTTTGTCACAAAAAGTCACTTCTTGATGAATGTTTTGCAAAAAGGTTTTAATTAAACTGATATTTTAAATAGCACAATGTGGCATCTTACCTTGGTTTCTTCCAGAACATTAAAAATCCCACTTTCAGAAATTAGAACTAATTCTGACCAAATGTGCTGTTCTAAATGCTTTTTGTTGATTATAACCCAGTAAAATCTCTGAGGGGAGTGGAAGGCCTGACATTCAGTGTAACCACCACAAGGTCTGCCAGGCCTGGCTGGGTTTCTGATGGTACCAGAGCCCCTCAGAGCCAGAATCTGAGGTGGGAATGGGAGCCCGGTGCTGTGTTGGTAAAATCCAGGCTGGTGTTGGCAGCTGGAACTTCCCTGCATTTGGTAGGATCAGTCCTGGACACCTCCCAGCTGGAATTGAAACCCAGAGCTGAGCCTGGAGGTGTCCTGGCTGTGGGTTGCCTTTCAGAGGAGCTGATGGCCACTTCTCCCCCTGCCAGGCAGTTGTCGTGCTCCAGGCAGCCTTCAGGGGACACTCAGCTCGACAGAAAGCGCTGCTGGACACCGGGGTACCTCCTGCAAAGTCTCACACCGAGGTAACTGGGGGGCACAGGGGTGTCCCAGCATCACTCTGGGCACTGTAAAGAGCTTTACTTTCAGACTTTATTTGTTGAATCACCTGGTGATGGTTTTAATGGGCTGGTTGGCAGCACCACTGTCATTCTAGAAAGATACTGAGCTCAGTGCGCACCTTCCCTTCTTACTGTCTGTAGTTCACACTTTTTCTTAGAAGTAAAGCTGTAACTTCGCAGCCTTGTGCACTGTAAGACTGTAACTAGTCGGGGTTTTTTCCCTGGTTCTCCCATCATCTAATAACACACCCTTAAACTCCTGAATTTGGAGTGCTATTGAAAGCTACCCGCTCTCAAGTGTTCACTACTGAATCACTGGAGTAATAGATAAACTTTTTTCACCAAAGTTCATAAATAAAATATCTTTGATTGGATTGAAAAGTAAAGGAGTCATGGTGAGGCATGCTTAGCCAAAGCTTTGGTGTCCTCTCTCATGTCCAGTTTGCTCAAGATTATTTAGTTCTGAATATGAAAATATTTCCTTACCAATTAAACATTCAGATTCTGTAAATCATTTGCCAGGTTATAGAAATATCCTTTGGACCTTTAGCAGGCTGTAGTTAATTTGTAATTCTCCATCCAGGTTGTCCATCTGATTGCACTTTCCGTGCTCTTTGATTCTGGTGAACTGGCCCAGGGTAGGAGGGCTGAATGCTTGGCTTGATACAAGCAGCAGATAAATCCATTATGAAGGTTGTCCTACCTCCTTCATCTTCAAAAGGTTTCCTTCCTGGAAAATAAATGAACTTTCCTTGCAGGTGTCTGTTCTTTCATTAATTGAATGCTGATGCTTCAAAGCTTATGTGATGATCAGATTTGCATTTCCTGCTGGTTTAGTCTTACAGAACCTTAAAAACTGCAGACCAAAAGATGGGAAAGATGGGGATGTTTGTTCTACTGCCAGTTTCACAATCAGGAGTGAGATTGGGAAAGGTTCTGTCAAGCTTCTGTGCAGTCTGTAAAAGGTCAGTTTTCTTTAATGTGATTGCTTTGCAGAACTCCTGCCTGTCTTCCATGTCAGACTCCTTGAGCTTTTCCTCTGATTGCAAGGAGAGAGACGAGACTGTGACATTCATCCAGTCCGTTTTCAGGGCTCACTTAGCACGTGCAGCGCTGCTTCAGGAGAGGTAAGTGAGGAGCAGATATTTCTGCAACATGCAGTAGCAAAATCATTTTTGTTATGGGACAGGAGTGTTTTTTTAATAGAATTTTAGTGTGGGCTCTTTGGCAGAGAAGGAGAACAAGGCCATTGTTACAAAAAAGACAAGGGAGATCTTGTTCCTGAGAAGATCCAAAAGATGTGCAAGTGAAAGGAGCTTTGTGGCAGCAGGAGCCCTCCCATCTCCTGCTGCATGTTCTCTTCCCTAGTAGTGAGTAAAAGGAAAGTAAGGTAATTACTCTTTGGAACAGAAAGGTTCCTGTTGCTATCCCACAGATTGCTGATCCATTTGCTTAATGAGTGAATCCGAAGCCCCGACATGTGCAGGTGAAGGGTTATGTGGAGGAGGAAGAGGGAAAAGCCAGAATGCCAGCGAGTGGCTTAGCTCAGGCAGAATGCAGTGATTTGATTACTGCTGAGGTTTATGGTGTCTGTGTCTTGAAAAATACTTCCTTTCTCTCCAGGGTTTACTGCTCTGAAAGTTTAATGTTGGCTGCCATGGTTACAAGGACACTTACATGGCTGTCACCTCGCTTCAGTGTCTGGGTGCACTTGTGCAGGTGGCAAAGCAGCAACACAAGAAACTTTCCAGCACACCCTGTGAAGAGAGGCTGCAAACCCTCTTGTGTCTCATGCTCTGAGCATCTCTCTTTGCAGGTCCTCTGTGCCCAGTGCCCCCAGTGAGAAAGCAGATCCTGCAGTTCACATCACAGAGAAGAAACCAGTCTCAGCAGCACTCCGGAGACCTTCAGTCCTGACACCTCCTCTTCCTGGTAATCTCCCTCCCCTGTGTTCAAAACTCTGGGTGTTTGGAGTGGTGCACGCCCGGTTTTATAGAGAACATCTGCACATGCCCACTCATGTGTGAATGCATCCTTGTGCTCTGTGTGTGGCTTTGGTTGGTGACACGTTGCTTCTACTGGCATGTGCAGTTCCCTGCGTGAAAAATAACAGCTCTGACAGGCTCAGCACCAGCTTCTTCCCAGGGCTTTGTCTGTTTGTCCCCACTGTGGCTTGGAAGGTCTCTCTGAAAGTGGTAATTGCTGAGGGAACGTGGTGTTCCCCTGCATTGCCCTCCTTCCTTTTCAGCCCTGTAGCTGCAGTATGGGACTTTCCATCACATTTTGGGCCCTTAGCTATAACCAAGCTGAGAGCATTTCCACCACCCTGACTTAGTTTCTGCAGAAGACAGACAGACATCTGCCGAAAGGAGCCATCCTAGGCAGCCTTGTGCATTTAGTCACGTTTTATTCAGCAGCCTTCAGTTGCTGCAGTAAGGGGAAAAATGAAGTCCTGGATAACCTTGCCAACAAGTCCTACTGTAATACAAACTGAGAAGATCTGTCTCTTTTATGGCTCTTGTGCCATTTGGTTTTCTTCTTGAATTCTGTGTTGCTGTTTGTGAGAAGATGGGAGTTCAAGCCAAAGAGGCTTTTAGGAGGATGTTAGAAGTAGTGAGTAAAAAAGGCAAAACAATGCTGCAGATGAGACCGCCTGAGACATGCAGCTTCAAAGGAGTTAAACTGAAAAGGGCTGTTCTGTCCAGAGTGGGATATTTGAGGCTTTTATGGACCAGTTGGGGAAAAAAGGAGCAACTGAGTGTGACCTGAGAAACACTGACTGGGTTTTTTTGTCAATGAAAAGCTGCCAGTCCCTGCAGAGCTGCTCAGAGACAGAGAAAGCTGTAAGCAGTGAGGCTGTTTCTCTGAGATAGGAGGTGGGGAATAAGCCAGATTTGCTGGGGTTGTGAAAACAGAGGTAACACTTCAGTGGAAGAAAATGTGTTTGAGAAACTTCACTGTGTTCCATATTCAGAGGCACATTCTACTTTGGGAAGGAGTAGGTAGTACTTGCTTCTGAAGATGTTTGAGTTTAGAGTGACTTTAATTACGTCTGGTGATAGTATCCAGGAAAAAAAAGCATGCTGCAGCACCCTGTTTTGCCTGAGCTCTACTCCAGTAGCCATTATTGGCAAGCTCACTCTAAACCCAGAGCAAATCGGTTGTGAAATTCTACTCAAAGAGAAAGAATTCCTTAAATATGGTTATTCTTTCTAAGGCCCAAAGAGGAGTGTGAGACGCAGCCAGTCCAGCAAACACAGTCATTGTCTGGCTATGAAGTCTCCTAAGCTAAGCTTTATTGCAGATTATGATGACAAGTTGATGAGTGAAGAAGTTCTGGAATAGTTTACACTGGAAGAGAGAGAGGAAACCAAACTCTTCCTTGCAGTCCTTTCCTGGTGAATATCACAAAGCAGAAATTGGGAGCAGAGCAGGTTTTGTTTGCTGCTGATTTTATGAATGTGGGAGACATTTTCAAACTCTGGGATGAGGACAGAATTCATCCAGGTGGTTTTTGGAGAGGCACACGGGAAATGTGCCTCTGGAACTGCACAGCGGGAGACTCTCTGGCACGGAGCTCTCTGAAGAATTAGGTCCTGGTGCACGGGAGAGTTTAACCGAACTCTCCCAGAAGATGGATTGGGAAAAACCTCCTCCAGGAAGGAGAGCATTCTGAGGTAAATGCAGCCCCTCAGTGTTTTCCTCTATTGTTTGCCATGTGGATTTCTGTAGCTTAAACTAAAGTTAACTCAAAGTCCACCCCAGCCAGTCTGAGCTCAGGACTGATGTAAAAATCCACTGGCAAAATTGGGGTTTGATAGTAAATTGGGATTTCAGTGGTCAATCCTACAGCTTGGAAAGGACACGAGACAAGGAGCTTGTTGAGCAGCTGAGTGATTTAAAAGCAATCAAATTCTTTTAGCTTTAAATCATGCAGCTGTTGAACAAGTTCTTTCTTCATTTGTTCCAAGTCCAAACTTGCATTTCATGACCTCTAGGTCTTAAAATGATCTTAAGCTTTCAGTCAATGTCTATATTGCAATAAATCATTTCAATTCACTACACTTTTGGCATTATTTTAAGAACAATGGGGAAGATGAAAATATGTTTTAAAAAACCTTATACATCCGCTAGAATAAATGTATATAATCCTGGTCTAGCATTGCACACCTATAATTCATTGCTGGCATCAGGTGAGATGTCTCTGCATTTTCTAAAAAAAGAAAAAAAATTAATTAAAAAACCCAGTGTATTATTCAGTGCTGCTCAGCTTGTCCTCAGAATGTGAACAGTAATTTGAGATTTTATAAAGCCATTTCTGCCGTTTCCCATGAAATGGAACAGATATTAACGATTCAGCCTGTGAAATGTGCTGCTTTGTTTTGTTCTGTCAGAGCAGTGATAGGAAGGAAGAATTTGTTCTGTACATGCCCAGCAATCTTGATTAAGGGCAGCGTTTCTCTTTGCATATTTCTGACCACTCTGTCTGCAACAGTTAACTTCATTTCAGGCTCTTTTGGAATCATAATGGATTTATATACAACCCTCAACCCTTACCAGTACTTACCCTTCACAAGCACAAAGATAAAGTTGATATCAAACTGAAAATGAGGACAAGAAAACCTCATATGTCAAGAGCAGGATATAATCCAGACTCATTTGGATAATATTAAGCTATTTCATGTATAATTCATTATATATTCATGCTTATTGTTGGAGTTGCTTCTTCTGGTTATCAAGCCTGGTTTGTGCAGTTCCCTTTGCTCCTCCATATCACCAGAACTACTGAAAACCTCTGAAAGACTCTGACATTATTTGTTGCCTGGTGCAGAGAGGAATTTCACTTGACTAGAAGGTCATGTGTTTCCTGGCTTCTGCAGGCTGAGGCCAACGTAACGGGCTCCCTGCATCCCCCTTGCCGTTCACAGCCTCTGCTGTCCCTCCTTTCCTATTCCTGGGCCAGTTGTGGTCCCTTTTCCTTATTCCACATTCCAGTTTCTGTGTATGCCTGCCCTTCCATACCAGGAGAATTTTTTTTCCTGTGTCAGGAATCTCTTATTTCACGACAAGACCCATGGCAGGTCTGTTCTCCCCCAGTAATATTCTCTGTGTGCCCTCCAGTTCAGGTCAAAACCTCAGGCTGTGGCTTCTTGCCTGGTTCCTCTTTCTGCCACGGGTTCTCTTGATTTGTTTTCTTCTCTGGGAGAGTCTTTTCAGAGAATTTATGTTTGAAAGTGAAAAATAAGTGGAGCTGAGGGAAGAATATTGTGCTGGAAGGTATTAATAGCTGAGGGGAGGATATTGTGCTAGAAGGTATTAATAGCAGTCATCATTTAGTTCCTACATCTCTTGCAGAGGGGTTACAAGCTGCTGGTTCTGCTCTTCATGTGTCAGGGACTTTGTTCGTGTTCATTTTAGCCCTCTGATTCTCCAGTGTTTACTGGAGTCCTCAGGAATATCTGCTTAGACCTTGAACATCTCTTCAAACATTGGAATGGATGAGATGCACAGAAACACATCCAGGAAAATGGCAAAGAAGTAAAATTAAAAATAATGGGAAAAAAACAATGGTGTGGTCGCTATTTTTATTGTCATTATGGTAGAACAGCATGTGAATAATATTTTGGGTATTAAAGGTGAAAGACAAGGACTGAGAGCTTCTACCTTTGTTTGCATCTATTTCCCTTTGTTCCAGCTATGTCTGAGTCAAGTTCTCACCGTGACCTTTCTGCTTAGCTTAAGCTTGGGTCAATTTTTCCTTTTCTGGCCATTTAATGAATATTTGGTTTTAACCTGTGATGGCTTTGGTATCAAGTGGCTTTACTTGGTGTGTGTGACCCCTGGCAGAGATTTAAAGGCAATAAGGCAGCTCGTGCATGGGCAGTGTGTGAGCTCAGCCCCTGCTGTGCACTCTGCTTCGTTAAAGAGCAACAGGAACAAAAGGATAGATCAGAGCCATCCACGAGTGGGTGACCCCAGGTAGGGTTGGCAATTTTACGGCTCAGAGAGTCCCACACATCGCACAAGGGCTTGTTTTGGTCGGTGCTGTTTGTTGCTGACTTGTTTGCTGTCATCATTTCAGGCAGGTGCCCCTCTGCTCCCTCCGTGCCCCTGGACGAGGCTCACTCAGACGACTCTGATGATGTTGTCATTGTCCCTCCCTTGCTGCAGGTGAAGAAAAGCTGCTCCCACTTCTAAGGTTTGCTAAGAGGCTCTGGTGAGCTTGAATTATTTGATTCACAACCAAAACTATGCGTACCAAGATCAAGCATATCAAAGATGAAAAAAGGGGGAATATCAGCTCCTTTTTACTGACAGTTGACAAGATTTCAGCCACAAATGAGTAATTCTTTGGTGTGTTGTCTTTGGGGCCAAAAGCCACTGACTGACTGTTAACCTTACCCTCGTGGTACACAGAGAGTTTGAATTTAAAAACTCAACCAAAACACTTTAATGTTTTGTTTCACAATGTGGATTATAAATTGAGTTGCCAGATTTAAATGAAAGCAATAAAGCCTTAAGCTATCTCATGTCAAACAAAGTTTTGTTTCAGGTCAGCTAAAATAATGTGTTTAATCAGAAAGTGGTCAATGACACAGCTCCAGTTTTCAGCCCGTCTATGCAAAAAGGTACAACTGGTATTTGTTATCTGTGCTTCACTATTTAAAATTTTTACTGTGTCATATTTTAATATCTTTTCTGTTTATTTTTATACTGAATATTTACAGTCTATGCAGACCTTGTAAAGGCTTTTAGAAAGCCGTGTCTGTCATAGGGCTATTCTAGGCCTACTTTATCAGCTGGATTTTCTTATTTATTGACCTTTTCCATGTGTGTACAATGATGTGTATAGTGCTGTTTTGTGATGAAATGTCTGATGGCATAATCAGCTTTTTGAGTTTGTCAGGGCAGGTGTGTAATAGGAGTGTGCTGTGGAAGGATACCCCTGTGAGTGCCTTTTCTGCTTAAAAAAATGATAAATTATGCGTTTTACAGGGTTAACTCAATATGTGGAAACATTTGACATAGGAGGTAGAACAGTCTGGAATGTTCACCTTACTCATACCCAGTCCATGCAGTTTGGTTTGGGAACAGCAGTGGTGGGTTGGATTGTAACAGAAATTAGGATTTCATCCAGGAAAAGCACTCACAATACCATTATCCGTGGAAAGACCAAAGGCCTGGGGGGCTGTTGAGGATATAATCAGAGGGGTCTTCCCAGCCCTTCTCCGCAGGCTGAACTTTTTGACTGGATGGTTCCTGCTGTTGTACCAACATCCTTAAGACACTGAAACATGTGTGGGTTTCTTTAAGGTGAAGCAGATAAATCGTGATACTGATTGGAAGGGGAATTTAATTTTACAAGCGCGCAGTGAAGGTTTTCTGGAAGCATTAATGGTTTCTTTGTCATCAAAGAGTAATAAAGTCTCCTGTAAACAGAAAGCACACTGTTAAATATAAGATTTTTATCACCTTTTCTTTTCTAAATTAAAAATCAGTCCCCACTGTTTCGCAGAATACCAATAAGTCAGGGCAGTCTCAGTGCTGTGATTTCAGTGAAGCTCTATCTGAGGCTTATCATGGTTTGTGCCAGTGCTTGCAGCCAAAGAGGAAACTGGATGGCTGCAGCACAATGCTGCTGATTTCATTGAATCCCATCGGTGGAAATGCTGCCTGTGCTATTTCCAAAGGCAGTTTTGGGAGCTCTCCATACCCAGAGCAGTCTGAAGAATGTCATTTGCACTCCCAATGGGTAAATTTCTCCTGCTGGTGCTTTGGTCACATGACTGTCATCTGTAGGAAGGATAAAAAATATACATAATATAAAAGGGATAGAATCCTTCTAGGAGAAGCTGGGATCTGTTTCCTTGTTTTTCTGGCAGTCCTGTTAAGAAGAAGGGTCATTTTGCTAAATGGAAGCAGAGCTGTACTGGGTTGCTGTGTATAATATTTCAGCTCTGTAACTGTGACTCTGTCATGGATCTCTCCAGAGTGTAACCAGAGATGAGCTCTGACACACTCAGGGGAGATGTGGAACGTGTCAGGACCAAGGCTGATACCAAATACCTGCCTGGCTGCCGTCCCCATGGGAAATACTGGGGCAGCAAATTGAATAAAGGAGAAGTTCTTTTACTTTCCTGTGCTGTAATGAGCAGTGTGACAGTATTAGGAAGTTGATACAGAAGAGAAGGACTTGTTTCACCTGAGCACGTGACCAGCAGCAGCACTGTCAGCAGACAAATTCTGGGATAAATGGCAGACAGTACCTTGGGATGACCCAGACAGTCAGAAATCAGGGTGAAAAGGGCAAGTGTTTTCTGGGGTGAATGAAAATGTGTCTAAAACTTTCTAAATTTGGCGTTGCTATCTCCCAGCTATCAAAAATCTGATACTAACCTTGAGCTGGGCTTCAAACTCATCTCTTGCTTTGGAAGATAATTGTACGCTCACTACACATCAGAAGTTTGGTGTGGTACTGATGCCTTAAGATTTAGCTTTTATATTTTTCAAGCTCTATACTGCTTTAGTGTAGCTCTAAAACTCCATATAGTCTGTTAACTCCTGTTCTCACATTCTAGTTAGACAGAACAAATCCTCTCCAGGCCTGGACTCAAGGACACCTCGCTGTTCCAGGCCCCAAAGTATGGAAACTAAAGCTCTAAAAAGGGGGCAGACTTGGCGTGAATTACATCATCATCTGAAATTGTAATTGGAGAATTAACCCTGATCTGTAAATTGATCAAAACTTATAAAAATGTGGAAAACTCGTGACCTGGGGTCCATCTTGGGTGTGGCCTCTCCCTGAGAGGGCTTTTGTCTGCCTGAGGTGTCCCTATTGAAGGCTCTTCAATAAATACCCATTTTATTCACTTGATCTTGTCTGGCCTCTGTTCTAGGGAGCCTCCCTCTCTCAGGCATCAGTACGGTAGGAAAAGAAACCCCCAATATTATCCTTAAATGTTGTTCTGTTGTCCACTGTCATGGAAGGTGTTGAAGGGAGCAGTGATTGACACTGGGTTTGTTCTGTGGTTGTCTATCTGAATGCCAGCACCCATAAATCTGGGAAGTGGTGTGGCACAAAGAAGGAAGAAGTTAATTTTTGAATAAATGGCATTTTCCCTCAACAGGGAGCTGAGGACAGTAAAAGTCAGTGTGGTTCAAACCTGCCAAGATAGGCCCAAACAAACACACAGCTTCTGAAAAACACCTCTGTAGAAAGCCCTGGAAACCTGGTGGGGGTGTCAAGGTCTTGAATTAAAAATAAACTCCCCTGTACCCTACGTAATCTAAAAGCACACTTTCCATTCTGTTGATATGGAATAATGTTTCTGCCTTGAAACCTTCTGCAGTCCAGCAGTGTTTAGTTAGAGATTGTGTGAGAGTACAGAGATCTGCCTTTAATGGGACCTTATCTCTCTTGATCTCTTTTTGCCCTTAAGTGCCTTTGCCAGTAAATCTTTACTGAGGCATCAGGACCTGGAAACTGCATTGTTTCCTGCATAGCTATAAAAATAATCCCTGCACAGGCAACTTCTAATGTAGTCAAAATGGAAAAGGATTAATCTTGGCATATGAGAGCACCATTAATTTTTATGATCTTTTTAATATTCAGAACTGTGCAAGTATTTTACGTAATTTATTTTGGGATCTTTGAAAAGCTAAAACGATTGCAATGTATTTTCCTTGAATTGTTGAATTTTGAAATAAAGTTTATAACCAAATGTTGATGTGTTTGTGCTGCTGTGTTTCATTGCCCCTCTGGCCTCTGCTGCATGCTCCTGATTTCTCTTTGTCCTTCAGTTTTAAATCTTAAACACCAGAGGTAATCCACGAGGCATGAATGGAAACATTTGGTATGATTTCTTGGAGCAGACTAGTCTTGAATTCGGTCGAAAGCAATTAAACATTCACACTTAGTTGTATTAAACCATAATTTGTCTTCAGCTGAAGTTGGAATGCCCTTGACTCCTGCGAGCTTTGCAGCATCTCTCTGGTAGGTTTGTCAGCTAATGAATTCCTTTCCTCATAGGAACTTTTTAAGGGGAGGAAAAAAGTTTCATTCAATGGGCATCATTAAGCCCTGCAAAGAGCCAGATTTCCATGTGAGACTCCAGGTTCTTAGGGGAGGATTTCCAGGCGTGGTTGGTGGTCAGGTGCTGCGTCAGTTCCTCTGCTGTTTCCTTCTAATGTTTGCTGCTCTGCTGTGGAGACGGCGCCGGCATCACCTGCCCAAGGCTGCCCTGTGCCGTGTGAGTGTTTGGCACGGTGGCTCCTGGTTACACGTGGCCTCCAGCAACCACTCCTGCTGTCCCCAGGGAACAGCCTGGAACAGGAGCATTGCTTTGTTCTGGGGAATGACACCCTGGTGTAGCCCACTGATGGAGTTGCACCCTGCTCCCCTTGCCCCTGGCTCTCCCAGTTACCCTTTCCAAACCCGAGAGCATTTGTGCTCCCCCTGGTCTCCAGGGTTTTTCTCCAGAGCAGTGTTTGTGTTATTCCCCTTCCCAGAGCTGTGTCTGAACCAACCTCCCAGCTCAAGGTGTTGCTCAGATTCTCAGTTTGGGAGAGTTTTACCAATGTACCTCACAGACACTTTGCTCTGGGTACCACATAAACCCCTTTAGGGCTTCAGTGTGAACAGAGATGTCATAAAATCCTGATGCTCAAAATGGTCTGGGAAGAACCAGGAGGGACATCGTGTCCACTGTCCAGGGCTGCCTTCCCTCCCTCATTTCCAGCCAGGTAATCCCACCCTGGATCTCATTCCTCTCCCCTGCTCAGCCCATCAGCTCTGCTGAGCTGAGCAGTGTAACACAGCTGGAAAGTCTTTGCTGTTGCATGACTTTTGGGATGAAATACTGTAAAATCTGTCACTTGGTTACAATGCTGCTGGGAAAAAAAAAGGCTGTGCTTGAAGGGCCTCTAGGTACATGCATGGAAAATTAGAAGAGCTTTTAATAAATGGGATTGACCAGGAGTGCCTGTAGTACAAGTTACAGTGTTCTGCACAAACATCGCTTTGCACTGCCATTATCGAGCAATAATCCTTATTTGGAACTTAATACAAATTGTGGCAGAACCTTGTATTTATCTAACCTGGAAATTTTTCCTGAGCAGGCTCCCTATAATCTACTCAGAGAATTGGCAGATTTCTTCCCTCCCTTGGCAGATATTTAATAGCCACGTATTGCATTTCCATGCTAGTAAACCTTCATTATTATACAAAATGTACCAGAACGTTATGAAGAAATACCTTAAATAATTAAATAGAAACGAAGAGTGACAAAACAAACGAACAAAGTGCAATTGGAGCTGTGTTTTTCTTTCCTTTTTATATTCACTTATTTGCTAATTTGCTGAACTTACTGGACTGCAGTGGGTCTTGCTGTGATTAGAGAGAGTTTGCCAAGTTCCTTTGTAATTGTTTCTTTGCAATTAACTAAATAATAGAATGTTCTCTGTGTGGCTCTCTGGGGAAAAGAGCGGGCAGGTGCTTTTGCAATAGGATTTCCACATCTTCCACCCATTTCCCTAGAACTAAACTGAGTTTAAAAAGACCAGTAAAACATCAGAGAGAGAGAATATTGCCTCAGGACTGGAAATGAGAGAATTAACCTTCTCTTATTAATTCTTTGAGTTGGCTGAAAGCTTTTTACGCTGGCCGTGGTAGTGGCTGTTCTTTGTGTAAACCTGAAAGTCCCTGGGAGGACGTCAGAGGAAAGTCACGAAGACCCGAATGTGTGTTCCTGCCTGCAGATGCCTCCACTCGGGGGAAATCCTTCGGGCTGGAGGAGAATTCAGCTGGGGAGATCCCGTGGCTGTGCTGGAAGAGCGGAGGCTGGAGAGCTGTCACCAAGGGGCAGCGATGGCTGGGGGAGGCTGGAGAGCAGCCCCGGCTTTGTTATTTCCTCTGACTTTGAGCAGAAAATTACAGAGGAAGCCCTGGGAGGAGAGGAAGGGTAATTTTAATGGAGGCACAGTTTAGCTCAGCGGGGAGGAGGCACGGCTGGATGTAAGGGCAGCGTTTGTGCAGCGGCGGAGCCAGAGGTGGGGCCGGGCAGTGGCAGCTGAGTGCCGAGGTTGTCTCGCTGCCCTCCCCCTGACCGTCCGTAATTTAGTCCCGGTCTCAAGAGGGCAACTCATCCGTCTGCTGGCACTTGGAGTGCAAATTTGCCCTTTTCTTCTAATTATTTTTTTTTATTCTGTATTGTTGGCTAAAACCTTTTGTAGCGCATATTAGGTTTGACAGTCAGGGGAAGACTCCTTGCTCCACAGTGTATTAAAAGCTGAATTATTTAATTTCATAGTGATTCAGAAAAGCAAGGGCTAGGAGATGGCGGTTTTAAAGGGTGCTCTCGTTGCCAGTACCACTTCAGCAGTAGGGATGGCTGGAATCAGGAGCCTGAAGAGTGAAAAATGCTGCATTTCTCAGAGGGCGTCTGCAGACTGCCCGGTGGGCTCAAGAGCATGGAGGACAGCAGTGGGTGCCTTATTTTGGAGATTTAAACCAGTCTTTTTATCCTTCGTATCTTTAATTTGGGATGTTTCTCATTTGCCTACTTTGTCCAGTGATTCTTTAGCAAAGCCACTGTCAGAGCAAGTTGGCAAACACTAACACAGCTCTCTGGGTTACTTCTCAGCAGGATTACCAGTGAACGAGCTGAGCTGACATTCTCAGTTTGCTTTGCTTGACTGTAGAACTGCTTGCAAGGGTGATTTACTGTTAGATTTTATTCCTGGGATGTCAGGACAGTGTCTCGTTTGTTCATTTTGCTTTGGCAAAACAGAGGGTACCTGTTTGTGTGAGAGAAAAAAAAAAGGCTGCTATAATCTAACCATGAGAGCCTTTATGACTGTCTTGTTGTTATGTAATCAAGAATTACCTGAATAGGAACAAATGAGAGATGCTAGACATCCAAGGATTGCAGATATTCCTTGTGATGTGGTACAAGGGGCTGAAGTGCCATGGAAAGCATGGTTAGTGCTGGGTCCTGTGGTTTGTCTCTCATTCCTCGTTTGCTGAATCCGTTCTGCCCTTCATTTTCCTATATCATTATAAATAATTGTGGAGGAGAAATGCAAACTGTTGATGCCTCTGTTTCTCTGTAATCCCCAATCCTCATTCTACTCTAATTTAATCCAGTTGTGTGGGCAGCAGGAGGGGAGCATGAACACCACCAGCACTGCTGAGCTGCTCCCTTTCCCACTTACCCCGTACAGCGCCTCAAACACCCCCCACCATGGAACAGCATCCAGCTTTTCCTGTCTTTTATTCCAAAACGTTTTGTTCATTTGATTCACATCAGCCTCATCGAACGAGATCTCGGTGTGGCGTCCTGGCTGCATCTGCTTCTATCCCTTGCTGACAGAGGTGCCTGGGCTGGCAGCCTGGTGAGGGTTTGTGTCCATCCCGAGCCCCTGGCTGCAGTCACATCTGCAGGACAGATTCCAGCCCTGAGCGTTTTAGCACCAAATTGCATAAGCTCTGTGTCAGAAGGGGCTCACGCAGAGATCTCTTGCTCCCAGCGAGGTCTCTCTGCTCCTTGCCTCTGGATGGTTACAGCTGGAGGTGAAATGTGTTAGACCATTGGCCCTTAAAATAATTCCTTCTTCATCCTCACTGGCACGGTGAAAACATGAAAATAATAAGGAAGAAAATAAAACTGGCTGATGTTCAGTTTTCCTGCAGCACAATAAACCCTTTTCTTGGAGAAAGCTGAGGGAGTTGAGGTCCTGTATCTTGTACCCTTGTATATCTCATACTCGTGCACGCAGCGCGTGGCTCTGAACCATCTGACGTGCAGCTTAATGCCATTTGTGAGTGATAAGATTTCTTTTCAGCTGTGTTGATAATACTCATATGAAAATCCCATCCCAGTCAAAAGCTATTAAAGTTGATGTTGCATTTCAGAACATCAGCAGAAATATGTTTATTTGCTTCTAAGGGGTTAAATAGCATTTTTGCTCTCCTTGTTTATAAAATGCATCAGTCAGGACTATGTAAAGTATGAAATCCTGGCTGCATTTGGGAAAAGGAATAAAATCATGCTTGCAACAGAGGTGTCTCCATAATGTCTACTGATCTGCCACCCTTTAGGAGAAAAAACCAGTTGGTGTTACTCTTTTTTTTTTCCAGTGGGATACAGGCACTCCAATATTTTTAAAGTTTCATGGGCCATCACAGTTTCTAATTCTAAACAGATGAGAGTTTCTCAAGCCTTCAAAACCTGGAAATCATTTGCCTGAAGTCTGTTAGAGGTCTGGATGGTCCTTTTTTCCCTTTGCAACTCCAAATTATGTGAAGTGGCATTTAAAAGACAATGCTTTGAGCAATCAGCAGTGGGTGAGGTGTGCTGCAGCAGGGCTGGGATGGGGACACTGGGATGGAGAGACTGAAGGTCTGAATAGACTGGTCGAGTTTAGGAATTCCTGCATTACTGCTGGGCCACACTGCATACTTACAACAAGAATTAAATTATTTGTTCTATTCCTTTTAAAAGAAAACAGCAAATATTTTTGTACATTTCAGTTGCAACAGGAGCAGTACAATCTTTGTAATGAAGTGAATGAATTTGGGATTGCTGCTGCTTATCATTATCTTTTCTATTTTACCTCTCTATCCCAGCATTATCCAGGGTATTTATGTACTTACTTGTATCTGACACGATCCCCTGAGAAGGTATACTCATCTTTTTTACCTTTTACCTAAAAATACTTCGTGTTCTGTTGAGAAAGGAATGAAAAGCCTCTCCCATTGGGTCAGAGTATAATCCTTGGGAAAGTGGTGTGTGTGAGTGGCTCTGTGGGGAGCCCGCCACATGCACAGCTCCGCGGTGTTACGCAGTGAGATGCTGTCATTGCTGAAATATTCAGGTGTTTAATTCATGGCTCTGATTTATGATGTTGTCAAAACAAGCTGAGGGTTGTAGGTCCCCCGAAGCTGATGAAGCAACGCGCTGGCTTTGGGTCAGGGTTTGGAGGAGGCCAAACCTTTGCCTGCAGAGAGAAGGGTGGGAGCTGAACCAGAGTGCTGCGTCTCTCCATGGGACAGGTGCGGGGCAGATTTGGAAAACACATGAGTGGCTCGTCCAGATCTTTAGACACCTGGGTACCTCTAGGAATTCCCCCCAGGTTTTGGGCAAACCAAGCCAGGCTGGGGACAGGGCATCAGCTGCAGTGAAGGCATTGGCGTTGTCAGCAGCAGCAGGGGCCGGAACATGCGGAGTGGTTGGGTCTCTTTTGGGGTTACTTTGGAGGGATGTGTTGGTGTGAGGGGTGCAGATGCGGTTTGGTGCTGGCTGTGGACACCCACCCTCTGTCACATGTGTCCCTGTGCCCAGCACCATGTTCATAGAGTCACAGAGTCCTTATGGTCAGAAAAGACCTCCAAGATCACCAAGTCCAGCCATCAACCCAGCACCACCACCATGTTCACTGCTAAACCATGTCCGCAAGTGCCATATCCCCACGTTTTTTGAGATATTCTGAGAGATTCCAAGACTCTGCTCAAATGATTATTTTATTATTTTTCCCTTTGTGCTGACACACAGTGAGAGGTGTCTCCTAAACGTTCTCCTGTGCTCTGTTGCTGCCATTGCCATGTGCCCAGCCAAGGGAGTGCTGGATAACATTCTGCCTCTAGGAATTGTGAATTCAGGAAGGGCAGACTTGCTGCCTCTGGATCTTCGGATGGGCGTTGAGATGGACTCAAGAGGGACTAATGGGACTAATAATAAGTGACTTTATGATCATCTTTACCACTTGGTGTGGCACAAACTGCCTTTACCGCACTGGGTTTTAGACGAAGTCCAAAACGCAGCTTTCGCTGTTAGAACTGCCGGGCCGCGTGAGATTCACGGATATTTGTCACTATTTGGGATATTTGCTGGAAAACAAACCCGCCGCTGCAGCTCGCGT
>VYZT01013754.1:32983-122947 GCA_013400735.1 Pomatostomus ruficeps
TTTTTTTTTTTTTTTTTTTTAATGCTGCTTAGCCCGTATCCTGTGCTTGGTTGGCTAGGCATGTAATTAAAATGATTGTGGAGTGAATCTGTGTGCTCCAACATCTGTGTTCTCTGCTGTCATCTTGGAACAGAGCTGCAGTGACTCTGCTGCCTCGTTTTGCCACGGTCTCTGGTTTTGAAAACACCATTTTGCATTTCTGAACATACTTGCAGTGTCCTATATACACAGCCTGCTATCATGCACACAGGCACGAAGGCTGAGGCATCTATGCAGTGCTTGTTTATCCTAGAAGTAAAAGGTATTACAAATACTTTAGGAAGCAGTATGTTTTGGCTTTTCTAAACAGATGAACAGAGCTGAGGACTGAAGCTAGAGCAAAATGTGGGAGATGTATTTAAAGAGCCGTGGGTAGATACAAAGAAACATCTTTAAACCAGAAAATCAAAGGGACTTTTGAGCTAACTTTGTATTTTGAGGCTTCAATTTGTTAATTTGTTTTAGTTCCCTGGGCTTAGCAGAGTTCAAGATGGCCACATGCAGATGTAACGCTGCACAGCAGCTGAACTGTATTTCCATGACCTCAGAGGGTAGCTGCCTTTAAAACAAGGGATATGTGATCCCGGAGATCAGAAGTTAAGAGTTCATTGAAAGATCTCCTTGGGAGTGTGTTATCATGAAATAAGCACTGGGTGACCTTTTGGATAGACAGCAGATGTACCAGTTTTCACTTAAATTGCTTAAAAGCATTCCTAGCAACAATCTGGGGTTGTGTTTGTTTGTCAGATAATTTTTCTACAGTAATCATATTCCCACTCAAAGCCTTCTGCTGTTCTCCTCCTGGGTAGCTGCCTCCCCTTCCTTGATGATATTAAGGACTTCTTGCACAGCAGTCGATGGCCTTTTAAGTCTTAACATCAGCTCACAAGAAAACATTTTATCAAATCCAAACTCGAATGTCTGGATTACTGAGGCGTCTGTCGTCGAAAGAATGATTCCAGCAGCAGCTTTGCTGGTTCTGGTGCTGCTGAGGGGTAGCAGGCAGGCTCCAGCAATGCAGCCTGAGCTCTCGGTGCCATGGTTATGTAACGCCGCTGCTGTGGCTCTGCGAGTTGACTCTGGAGTTCATAGCCACGTAGATTAATTCAGATGCAGTGAAACAGGGAAACTTAATCCAGGACTGGGAGCTGTAATGCTAAATGCTCTCTTGTGCTTTAAATGCTTCTGAAGGCCTTTTCGTATGAATTCTAGATTTTTAAAAATGATTTTGCACCTCTTGCTCTGTTTGCAGCCTATGCTGGCATTGTCTTCCCTTATCTTTAGGAACCTTTTGTATTTAGCAGGTGAGATCATATACATCCTCAAAATTAGGGAGTCCATTTTTAAATTTTAATATCTGCTTATTTTTCTGTACTTTGTATTTCTCAGTGGCACAACTTGTGTGTATTTTTGTTTTCTATTCCATTAGTGATTGATCCTCTGATTCTTAAGGATGAAATGTTAAACCACACACTGCACTTGATTCCCCCAGGGGCTGGGGAGAGGTCAGTGGGGGATGCCAGGTGAAGTTTATGGGGACAGGTAAGGGCAGGGTGTCCCTGGCTGCAGTAAGGAAGGATTACCTTTGCTAAACTCCGTGACTTCGGTTCATCAGGTAGCTGAGCTGTTGTCATAAACAGCCATTGGCTGGGCTCAGTGTCCATTCCCCTTCTGACATGTTTTGAGGAAGGAAGCAGTGTATCCTTTCTGGTTCTTCACTGCTTCTCTAGAAAAGATTTTCCAGCCCATGACCGAGGGAAAGCATCACTTTCCTTATAAAACTCCTTTCTTTAGTGACCTCTTAGTAAATACCCACCTGTTTCTTGTACTCCTGTTTTGAGGATGGGCTCTGAAATTGTGCAGCAGCTGAGCATTCCACTTGAAGCAGAAGCGGAACGCAGTGGCTGGGATTTGCATGTTGTCCTGTCACTTGTTGCAGTGCCACGTGCTGCTGCAGGTGAGGAGCTGCTGCCTGAAGAGGCTTTGCACCTCTGCCTGCCGAGGAGGATTAGTGTAATGCCAGACTGCAATTCCCCTGGAGCAACAGCTGAGTGACTGTGCCCTGAAACCTCTCTGAAGGCGGGCAGATAGGCACTCACTGCCAGCCTTTGAAGTCCAGGTCTTTGTTGAGTCTTCTGGGCCCCCGGGTGATGGGGAATGTCCAGCAGGATGTAGCTCCAATGGCTGCTTGTGCTGCTTGGCCCATGCAGTCCCCTGGCTGGAGCTGCAGGGCCGCCCGCTGTGCGCTGGGCTGTCTCGAGGCGGCTGCAGCCATTGTGCACCAACCTGCCAGGGCTTCCTCCTTTTGTCTGAGAGCATGAGAAACTCTCATGGCAGTGTTGCTGCCAAGGGCTGAGATCAGTGCAGCTGCAGGTTTTGGCTGCATACCCCCTTCACCTGAGCCGGGCTCTAAAATGCTCTCTTGGTGTTACTTTACTCTTTATCTTCTCCCACAGCATATCTTGTTGCATTAGGCTAGAACAGTGTGTGAGAGTGTGGAGGAGCAGAACAGCTCCTTCCCCTCTGGACTGGATTGTTTACGAATGTGTGTCCTGATGTCCTTCATACAATCTGCTTCCGCCACAACAAGCTGTGGACAGCAGCGCAAGCAGTTGTTTTTCTGGGAGAACGGAGGTGAACCTCCATGCAGAATGAGCTGGAGCTGTGATCCTTCTTCTACAGGGGTTTGGCATGCTGGTGGCTCCTATCAGAGCTGCTTGCGGGACTTGCTCCATAGTCCTCCCTACCGAGGATCTTATCGGACCGGTTCTTTTCCTAATCCTCCCATGAATCATTGGGGTTGAAAATATCTTGATATGAACAGCTTTGTTCTGGCTGTATTCTCATCTGAGTCATACTGCAGTGCTCTGCAAAGCCTTTTCATTGTGTAGTGAGTCACAAACTCTGGAGTGAAGGGAATGTAAAAGTGGAGCAGAGCTCCTGTTCCTTCTGACAGCATCATGCTAATACCAGTTCTGGCCTCCCTGCCTCTTGCTGCTGATCAAATGGTGATGATCTTACCAGTGCTGTCCACTTACTTTCCACTTCAGTTGATTGGCCCAGTGAGACGGGCCTGAGACTGCTGCTGCCACTGGTTTAATTTATTTAGCAATGGAAGTACTTCTACTTGTGACTGACTTGGCTGCATGGCATCGAATTCACTTTCCTTCTCAGGGTAGAGTTGGTTAAGAGCCTTGAGGTAGCGTGGAGGTCACGTGCTGGAAAGAAATAGAAAAGCTGAACAGCTCTGTGCTACAGGGACTGGGATATCTGCTCCAGTCAGGGTGTCTGTGTACGGACAGAAAAGGAGATTCTGGAGTCAGCTCTGGAGTCTGACTGTGGCTGAGCAGTGCACTGAACAGTGAAGGAGAGAAGAGGCTGTGAAAGCCAAGCCAAGGAACACTTTGGAGTTTCTGCTTTTTCTTCATTGCTGGCAACTGGTGATGTTGACACAAACCTATGTAAACGCATAGGTTATGTGTGAGTCAGGCTAGAATAAAGGAAAATTCTCCAGCATCTTTGACACTCTTCCCTTGCAGCGCTTCGTGCCTTCTCAGTCAGAGTCAGAGCTGCAGATGCATGGGTAGTAGGTGTAATGGCAGCTGTTTGTGCTTTGGAAAATGACTGGGGATTGATTCACACCAATTAAGATGCAGAATCGTGCTGAAGGAAGCTGCCATAAGAGCAGGGACATGCTCTAGTCCTTGGCTTTGAGATGCTGTCTTTGGTGTTGTCACCCAGGAGTTTCCTGTCATACATCTGTCAGTGCTTTCGTGTCGTGGTGTTCTTTCCCTCCCTCTGTACGTGTGCTGAGGAGGGATCCAGCAGGGAAAGCTGCTGGGTAAGCCCAGCGATGCTTCCCTTTTCTTGGCTTGCAGACCCGAATCCAAGGCATGTGTGTTTGAACCTGCAGCCAAAGGTTCAGCAAGGAATTAATTCTGTCAGGTACTTGCTGGCTCCGCGAGGCTGTTTCCCTACACATAACAGCTAATGTCGTCTTTGGACGTATTTCTTGGCTGGAGAAACGTGATGGAGCCCAAACTGCCAAAAAACTTGGATTATAGAGATTGTTTGAGAACTTCCTCTACTGTACTGGCATCTTATTTCAATTTTGAAACCCAGAGTCTTTCTGTAAATTGGAAACATGTGTATCAGTCAAGTTGGATGACGTGTTTTTGTCTAGTTGGCTCCAAGTCAGAGGGTAATGTGCCTTTCTTGAAGGGGCTGGACTGAAGGTTTCTTTCTTTCAAGAATAGGTGGACCCCTTCCAAGCTCCGATCAGCTATCCTGCTGTAGCGCTACTTTGCTCGTATTCCCAGAAAGGTTAAGTGACCCCTGTTAGTAGAACCCAACGTTTTCTGATGAAATTGAAGTTGTTTTTATTTTTTTTAAGAGCTGCTGGTAAATTCCCTCTCCCCTTTGCTCATCAGTCTCGGCTGCATGAGTAACCATGCAGTAATGCCTCCTATCAGCACACTGGTGCTGTACTCTGACTCCTCTGTGTTTGATCTGGAAGAGCCTTTGCTGAGGAGCAGCAGCACAATGAAAAACCACAAATGCAGAACCAAGACCATTTTTGATGGCTGATTTTTACCAAAGGCAGGCATACAAGGTTTTCTGTTGACCGTCCATCCAGCCATGCAGCAGCATATGGTATGCAGAGAGGAAAAAAGCCAACCTTTGCCAGCTTTCTGTCTGCAGCCTTGCTTTGTTTTGCTGACCCATGCTGTGCAGCCACGTTTTCAGATGGTCTCCTGAGAACTGGCAGTTTCTGGAAACCCTGGCTGTAGATTACCTTACTCTAGTCAAAAAAAAGAAAAAGGTAACTGTTCTAAACGTGTGGTTTTAGCAGAGTACACGGGGGTAAAAGGTGTCTTGGGGAAATGTGAAACACTTTGTGGGACGTGGAGGAAAGGAGATGCAAGTGAGAATGCAGAGATGAAACCATGCTCACTTCCTCTGGGTAGGGTCCTAAAAATATTAACCCTGCACAGAGAAGATGCCTGGTGAGCTTCCCAGTCTTCAGACACATTTGTGCAGTGTGTGGTGCTCCGAAGGTGCCGTGCTGGTCTCAGCTGGAAGAGCAGAACCAGAGTTTAACACCCGTGTCTGCCTGTGGGGGCTGCCCACTGGCACCTGAGGCTTCTGCACCAGCACCACATTTGTCTTCCTGAGAATCCTCCGTCGTTTTCCACACGAGTGTAACGCCCTGTGACTCCTGGTCTGCAAAACCTGCAAATTCAGTTCAGTCTGACCATATCTTGTCTCTTTCTGATCTTTTGTCCTTAATGCCTTTTTGAGCAGGGGAACATCTGTGGTCTCCAGGTTAACAAAGCACCTTTGTTTAAAAGTTGATCCAATAAAGCAAGCGGTGCTTAAAGCAGGTGTTGGTGTGGATTTTTCACGCTCTTTATTTTTCATTAGTAGGGAAAGTGAGAAATTCTCACCCAGAAGAACATATCCCATTAGGCCTAACTCTGGAGATTAAGGGTAGGAAGTCAGGTGCTTTCTCTGACTTAATCCCAAGGCTCTGAATGTGGATTAAGGAGCTGTGCCACAAGTCTCCTTGATCTCTTACTTGTATTATGGGATTATATTTATTTTTGAACCTGTAAACAAAAATCTGCCCATTGAGCATGAGAGGGAGGAAAGTTATGGGCCTCTGTCACATCAGATTTCTTGCCATGTGTCTTCAGAACAGGCACTTGGAGGAACAAGCACCCTCCAATTCCTTGCAATTTCTGTCTTTTTTCCTGTTCTTTGTTTGGTTTGGTTTGGTTTTTTCCTCTCCTTTTTCTTCTGGGACGGGGCTAATTTTAAACATCTCCTGCACCCCTTCCCCCACCAGCAGTCACTGATGGAAAGGGTGAAGTCCGGAGTGGGCGATGTTTGTGTTGATAAGATTGTGCTGTGGCAGGGCTTGCCCGGTCACCTCGGTGTGACCCTTCCAGGGGACACTCCTGTCCCTCTGAGGATGGGTGTGCTGATGGCCAAAGCTGCTCCTGAAGTCACTCTTTTCTGGCCTTTGATGTCAAGAGAATTTGCTTAGGTGGCTGCAAGTAAGCAGTGAGTAAGGTGCTGCTCACTCTTAATTTTCTTGGGGTGGAGGGGAGTTAGCACCTCGTTTGCTTTAACCTCTTGGTGACTGTCAGTTCTCTTCCTGTCTCTGTTTTAACTTTCAGTAGTAACCTTTCCAGCAGTTATGGTGAGATTTCCCATTCCCCTTGAGTGGGCAGGAGAACTTGGCTTGTTTTCAGCTGAATGTGATTCCCATAGCTGGGGGAAGGGACGTGATGTCTGGGAATTTATTTGCTCTAAGATTCAGATGAGACCTGAATAACTTTGGAATGTATCAGGATTATTTTCTGTACTGAACCTCAGTTCTCACTTTTAAGACATGAATAAGAGTGAGAATACTCAGGGACTTATTGATGTACACTGAGGAGGTGATAATAATAATAATAATAAATAATAATATCCAAGCCAAATAACCTTGCTCCTCTCTTAGCAAGGCTGTCTGTACTTTCTGGGTATGTCATCCTACCAGTTCTTTGTTTTAGCTGATGACAATGATTAACAGGACAGATGAGCTAAAATCAAGGAGGATCAAGTTCATGCAAGACTTCTACTCCTGGGGATGCATTCATATGACAGCCTGAAAAAACCAAAGAAGTCATCACTGTTAGAGATCCTCCCCTTTCCTCTACTTCATGTTGTGTTGCAGTGGTGAAAAACTAGGAATTGGTTACATTTATTCTCAAACCAGAAATTGCTTTTGCTGCATGGTGAAAGGGTCGGCAGGAATCTAGTGAATAGTGGCTGTGGGGCAGAGCCATGCTGATGCTATACCTTTTTTTTTTTCATGTTAGATAAACTAGGAAAGAGCAAAACACAGAGTACTTTCATGTTGCAAAGGCTTTCATTTCAAACTTTTTTTTTTTTAGATTTCTGTATAATGAGCCATTTACAGTTTTAGAGTCTGATCTTGTAATTGTGAGCTTTAGGGTTTGGTAAGCTGCAAATGTGCACGTTTTTGCAAAGTAGTCATTTGTGTGCTAAGGCTGCAAGGCTATTCTCTTGCAAGAAAAAAGGAAAGTAGGTTAGCGTGCAATCCATGGCCCCAGCAGTTGGTGTAACTCGGTCACCATCCTTGTGCCATTCCCTTCTCCGAGCACCGGGATACCGGGCTGACATTTGCAATAATGTGCGCTTTCACATGCTTATCAGGTTGCTTGCTTCAGCAGATGGAATGTGTGCCAGCCCTCTCTTAAGTTATTATTTTAACAAATGAGCGGATTTTTGGTCAATGGTAAGAGCAGCATTGAAACCGTCCAGGGAAAGAGCTGACACTCCCCTTCACCTTCACTTAAACTGGAGCTGCGCCCTCGGATTGCGATTTCCTCGGTCAGCACTAAAAGCTTTTTCTGGCTGATATGGCTCAGAATGGTGCCACACGTGCATATGCATGAAAGCCCTTTGTAGTGTGAAATTAGGGATGAAAGATATTGCTAATCAGCCCGAACAATGCGGGACTTATTCCTGGGCAAGGGGAAAGGGGAATGTGGGGAATGGATGTTCCACGAATGTGTAACACATTCAGGCGCGTTGTTATGCCAGTGTTGGTGTCTGTGCACGGACACCCTTTTCAGGCTGTAAAATGCTGCTGTTCATGCAGGGAATTTAAACAAGCCTCCTATTCAAGGCCGAAATCCAAAATAACGCCAAAATCCAAATGGAGGCACTTCAGTTGCATAATAGTGTCTGTTACAAGGAGGCCTTGGTGCGGGAGCTGATGTAATGCTCCTGGAGATAAGGCCCGGGCTGGGGTCGGGAGAGAGGGAGGATGGTGTCAGTGACAGAGCCATTAGAAGTATTGCTAATGGTATCAAAGCTATCCGTAGGGTGTTAATTAGCACGCCTGAATAATTCCGAAGTTGATTGTGTTGCGACTGTGCACGTGGAAAAAAACTGCTCGGTGCTACCTGTTTTCTCTGATTATAATCGCTTTTTCCCTGGGGGGAGCTTTCTTGCAGTTCGCCAGTGTGCTCAGGTTCCTGGAGCTGATAAACTCCTGATTCTGACATTTGCTGGAGGAGCTGAGAATGCCCCATTCTGCCAAAGCGATGCTTTCTGTCGCTTGCTGAAATTGCCGTGTTTTGCACTGGGGCTGTGCCTGTAGCTGTTACTGTTCCGAGGCCTCCAGCTGTTTGTTACTTTATTTCCTCCTGAAACTTGTGTTTAGCATGCAGTTACTTTCTTTGGTTTAGGAATTATCCTTTGTTGCATCCTCACTGCAGGTGCCTCCAGCCTGGTTTTGGGCTGCCACGGTCAGGGGGTGACACGGGATCACTGCATCACCTATGGCCCACCCCATCCCCTTTCTCCCCACTTTTACAGTACTCGCTCCAGGAAATGCTGAGAAAGTCGGGAGTAACGGAATTCATGAAATTCAAGCTGTGCTTCAATGAAAACGTGTTTTCAATTTCTGCCTCCTCGGGAGCCTGAGACTGAACTGTAATTGTTGGCGCGGGGTGGGGGCTGGGGCCGGGATGAATGGAAGCGGCGGAGTCAGCGCTCTGCGGAGCCTCTCGCCGGCATCTCGCCGCTCTCGGCATTCAAAGGCTGCTGTGTGCTTTGTGGCAGCTTCAGGAAGCGTTTTTGTATTCAGCTGTCCAAAAAGCCCAGGCGTTCTCCTGCTGGGTTTGATCTGGCTGTCGGGGTCTGAATGACAGTGACATGTTGGAGAGGGACGTGATGGGGGAAGCATCAGCTGGGGGTGGTTCATCCCCCCGCTCCGCTCTTGATCCTGCTCACGGTGTCCTTTGAGTGTCCTGCAGCCGATTAAGGGTGAGAATTATAATGGTGACTCAAAAGCCTTTGCTAAAACTCATTAATTCATTCCTCCTTTAATTAGACACCCAGCCATGGGCTTATAATTATCAGAGCCCAGGAACGCTTGCAGCTGTAATAAGCTGTGCTGCATCAATTGCAGAATTCATGGATTTTTGGCAAATGCAGATATGGTGAGCTCTTCCTAGGTCTGGTCTTTGGTGAGGAACATGCAAGGGCACAGAAATGAAAGCAGCAGCTGAGTGTGTGCTGGGACTGACCTCTGGCTGAATCTTGCCTTGTGCTGTTGAACTAAGAGGAAAGGGTGGAGTTGTCCTGCTTATAAATATTTTTTTTTCCCTTGGGAGGTGCAATAATGTAACGTTCAAAGAGAGAAAAGAGGAAGGAGATTCTAATGAAAATATTATCTTAATATGGAATATTGTCTTAAACCTTTAGCACCTGAGGGAATTACACTTTTGGAATAAAGCAAGAGCAGTCGCAGGCGTTGCACCCAGCGCCCAGTTTGTTGTTTGGAAGTTAGAGAACAGCCAAGTGTTCTACAATGAAAAGTACCAGGTGCTTTTTTTGAGTCTACTGGGGGAAGAAAATCAATAGTGAACTTCTATTAGTTTGTAATCTCTTCTTGTTCCCAAAATGGGAAGCAAGGTAATTTTCAGGACTAATTTGGTGTGGCTGACCCCCAGCAACAGATGATTGGGGTCTTCTGAGAGAAGCTTGTGCTGCTTCTGGTACCTCTGAAATGCTCATGGGGTTTTTTTTTTCTTTTGCAGAGGAAGAACTAGAGAGAAGGCTGAAAGGATTTCAGGGAAGGATTTGTTATTTCTGCCCTATTGCATCTCTCCTTGTAGTTCCGATCACTGCCAATGCCATGGTAGACCCTGAATATACGATTTCCTTATAGCATTGGACTGACAAGCTGTCAAGTGCAAGCAATCCAGAGAAAGGCACAGACCTAGGAAAAGGCTGGGGATGGAGATAGCTGGCTGCCACCGGGCTTAGGCAGATATGATTGAAGAGATAGGTTTCCTTTTTCAATATTTTTTTCCTTAGGATTTTTAACTTGAGTAGGGTAAGAATGAACACTTTGGGCTTGAAGAAATGGGAGCTGTTGCACAGGAGTAGATCAGAGGTACTGCTAGGCAATGGCAAGTATTAATGTTCGTGTTCCCTTAAGAGGGAAACTGTTTCAATTGGAGTAGGTGGCAGGAAAAAATGGATCAGCTGTGTTTTGGGTCTTTTTCTGTCTGGATTTAGTGGAAAGCACAGATAGTACATCCAGTGAGGATGGAATGATTTGTTTGACACTTCTGTAGCTAAACAGGAGTCTTTACTTTCTGATGAGGGTGCTATTTTAAAACCACTGTACAACACTTCTTGTGTGCCTTTTTGGATTTCAAAATGTGGCTGCTGCCTTCTGCTTGTCCTTCCCATCCCCTCCCCATGCAGTCAGAGTTATCGTTGGTTTATGGGACTGAGTAGCACCTGGAACCTGGGCAGGACAGGGCTTTATCCCTGGTCTCTGAGGTCAGATATGCTGGATCTGCTATATATAAGGAATATATATATTTAAAATTTATATCTATAAATAGAATACATATTTATAGATATAAATGATATATAAATAAATATCATATGTAATATATTTTATATATATATATATTTTTAAAATTCCTACAGGTTAGACAACAAGCGTTGGATCAACCTGAGTGGGAAAATTAATGGGAGCAGCAAATTTACAAGGTTAAAATTGCCTTTCAATCCCATAAGTACAACCTGGTAAATATCTTGGTGAGGTTCTTGGCTGGTCTTGGAGACCACATTCTGGGCAGATTTTGTGCTCCAACAGGGAATCTCTTGACCTCTGCAGAGGTTGTTTTTTTTGAAGCTTTTTCAGCCTGACCTGCTGTGAACTAAAAACCTCTTCAAACATGAGCTCTTCAGCATTTTAAATGCTTCAGTATTAAAAGGCAAACGGAAGATGATGAATATGAAAATCGTCAGGTGCCGCTGACAGAGTTCTCCGTGCGGACAAAAGGTGCTCTGGGAGGTGCTCCCAAGGTCCTTGCGGTGGCAGGCGGCTCCCGGAGCGGCCGTGGGAGTGCTCCTGGATGCTGGGAGCGTTCTGCCGAGGTGTAAATAACGAGGTTGGACAGTTTACGCTGGCTCTGCTGTTTTTATTAGTGCAGCTTAGCTCTCGCCTCGGGTGACGGGGAGGTTACAGGAGAAGGAGGAAGGGCCAAGCTGTGAACTCGCCTCCTCTCCCAGCAGAGGATGGTGAGCAGGAATGGGGATCTGGTTACCCTAATCCCCCCTCGGCATGTTAATTCTTCTTGTCTCTGGGCTTGTATCTTATGTCTGAAATTCTTACTGAGGCAACTGCTCGCTGGGTCACGTGTGTCTCGCTGCAGTGCCCTTTCAACCTTTTTTTTGTGTGGATTTTGTTGCAGCTATTAAAATTCACTTGGCTGCTATAGTATTTCCTCGCTGTTAATTTTGTTCTCAGGAAAATGTTGCTGTGAGATATGGCTGCTTGTCTCATTCCTGCCCTAATTACATTTACTAGCTATTTGCTAGATATGGCATCTTCTGCCTGTGGTTGACCCACCTCTTAATGTCCTCTGCAGATCCAGGTTCATTTTTGTGGCTAGATCTGCATCATCTCCTGCTGATGGGAGGAGATGCACCCCTTGGACCACAGCAGTGCCATGTACCAGTGGTGAAATGCAGTTCTGCAGGTGGAACCTGTGGGCAGGACTCTCATCAGTAAGTGAATTATTAGGTTTGGTTTCCATGTGCTGGCTCCAAGAAGAGTGGTCTTGATTATGTGACGCAATAAATGAATACAAGGTTCCTAAGAAAGAACCACTTTCAAGGATAGGCTTTGAATGCTCATCGAGGTTCAAGTTCAAACCAGGCGTGTCTGTTTTGCTTTTCTCTGCCAAAGTGAAATTTGCTGCTTTGTCTGATGTAGTGAATGTTGAGCTTCCTCTCTAACATCTGTGCCTTCAGATGGGATTCACCAGCAGTTTAGTTCTTTCCTTCCTACTCACAAACACATCCATCAGCATTTCTTTGATACTAGAGCTAGTCCTACAAGGCTGTCATCCTTGAGGATGTGAACAACCAGGCTTTTATCCTCGAGTTTGAGCTCAACTGGCCTTTGACATGCTGTTGCCTTCCAACAAGTCACAGGTCACGTCTCCTGGGAAAATAGAGATCCTGAGTGTTTTCTGTGTAGCTGCACTCAGACCTTGGTCAGTGCATGGGCATGGCCTTGTGCAGTGATAATGGCTAACTGCAAACAGGGCCGAGAACTTCTGGAAATTGCTGTTGTCCTCACCTTTATTCAGTGAGGAATATTTTTTTTCCTGTTCGAGCAGGACACGTGTGAAACGGAACCACAGCACTGCTCTGACACCGCAGTAAGGAAGTACTACATGGTGAAAAGTTTGCTGTTGACTGCGAGCTGTACATTCCTTTTGTAGTCAAAACATTAACTAACATAGACTGGGATAAGAATCTTGTTCTTGGTGCACCTGTGGTTTGGCCTGGGTGACTCCTTGTGTTCCAGGACAGTGTTTGAGCTGATGGCTGGGGCTGTGCTGTGCGTGAGGAGCAGTTCAGCACACACCATCAGCTGAGGAATGGTGGTGGCCATCAATGCCTGAGCTGGGTGCTGGTTCTTGCACAGTCCCGGCTGTGAAGGTCTAAAGCTCTTCCAGTGCTGCTGAGTGGGGTCTCAGCAGGTAGGAAAGCATTTTGTGGGATTCCCAGTGGCTCCCAAGGAATGGGGTCTTTAGGCTGTTTGTGTTGCACTCTTTGCTGTCGTGCATTTACCATCCAGGCAGCAGCCAGAGACCCCCGAGCCTGTGCCCCCCGTGAAAGGGCTCCTGAGTGGGGTTACACATTCCAGGCACGTCGGCTGCCCCGCTCTGCTGGCTCAAGCTGAGTTAGTCATGCGTCTCACCGAGCGTGGCAGATCTGAGACGATCTGTCTCTCTTGCTGCTGCTCCCTAAACCCGTGCTCTATAAAAGACAGTAATCAACAAAAGGGCAGTTGGAGCTGTGGAGCCTGGTTATGTGATCTTGTCACTTCTTTCACCCTGATCTTCAGAGATAGTGTTTTGAGTGCAGAAGTATTTTCAGGGGCCTGGGAAAGTGGCTGGGACTGTACTGTTCAGCTGTAGGCACTGTCTCAAATTAAATAGTGGCAGCCGGTGACAGGAAAATGAAAAAAAAATCTCATTTTTTAGGAGAAAACCAAATGAAAGCTTGATGCCATGCTATCCCTCATGGTCATATTCTGTGTCTGGAAGCTACTGCTAAAGCTCCTACTCATTATATGTGGGATTGCACTATCACATCTTTAAATGTATGCAAAAAGCTGTTCATGTGCCTTCCCTTACATGTTTTCCACCTGAGGGCATAATCTCGTGACAATACCATCACTTCCATAGCAACCAGCGTGTCATAAACAGGATTATGGCACCTACACGGGAGTGAGGCACAAAGAACCCAGGAAGAAAGTGCCCCCTCATGTAAAGACCTTCATTATCATGGAGCAGAGCAGGGTAAATAGCGATGTGTGTGTGGCACCCAGGGCAGTGTCACCAGGGAACAGGGACGAGGAAGGGCAGACTCACGTGTGTGCTGTGTCCTTAGCTAGTGCCACAAAGCCTTAAGAAGGTGAATCTGTGTCGTTAGCAAGGCAAGGTAAACCCTACAGAGAGCCTGTTACTGATCTCAGGGTGCAAGTGCACCAGGCTGCATTCTCAGCTAATGGGATTAAAACCCTGGGGGCACCAGGGACACCTCTGAGCTATCTCTTGCCTTCCTTCTCTCTACTTCCCAATCATGGACACTCTTATCCTCCAGTCTGTAGAGGATAAACTTTGGCTGTGATGAAGTACTGCATTTTTCCCACTAATGCTTTCTGTAGAGTTAAATTAAAACACTTTCTCAATACGCGTTCAAGCTTGTGCTTTCTTTTAGCACAAACTTGAGCTGTTTTATTGTCAGAGACGATGGGAAGAACCAGCAAAATCAAAAGCTTCTGGTTTTAGCTCCTTCTGCAGTGAAGACAAACAGTGTCTTGTAATGTTCTTCTGCAGGCCCATAAAGGAAAGAGAACTACTTTACTTGCACACAGTTACTGCCAGTGGTATTGTAGTTGGTTTTATGCTGCATAGATTTAAGTGAGAACAGTTACTGAGTGCTTTGTAAGAGTGTTTGAGCAGCTGCTCTGCTCTACTTTGTTCCGCAGTTTATGCACCACTTGCTTTCATTCAATAAAAAGCAGCATGAAAACACGGGAGTTATTGCAGATATTTGGTCTGTGGCTTCGGGGTATCTTATCACGGGGCTGCTCAAAACTTCTTTCTCGTGAATTGCTCTCACTCTGTGCAGTGTTTGGGTGATGTAAGGAATGACTCGATTGCTTCAGTCAGTCAAAAGGGCTGCTTGGCTCTCTCCCAGCAGCTTTAACACCTGCTAAAAGGGTGAAGAATTCTGGGCAACTGCTGCCAGCCCTTAAGTGCTGTGAAAAGTCTCTTGTCAAGGATCCAGCTTTCTGTCCAGGTTGGGAGTCAAGATAATGTTCTCCACGAATCTAACGGGCTCGGTCAGAGTGGCTCTAACTCTGCGTTGTTGCCCAAACTGCTTTTCGTAGTGATGGTGTTTTTAGAGGGCTGAGCTTGTGGAAAGGGATCCTGATCGCCAGTAGCGATACAAAATTGCTGAGGAGGATGTGACTCTCCTCTTTTTGTTGTATTTTTACTGCTGGTCCCGCAATCAGTGAGGTCTGAAAGCCCCATCTGATTAGAGAATAAGCTTCAGTGAGAGATACTGTGAGTCCTACACTGGGGCAAGTAGGTTTTTTTCATTCCTGATTAGGATGCTCGCTCAAAATCCATTCACAAATGAGGCTTAAAATACCTGTGTAGAAAGAACAGAAAGAAAAATTCCCTGTACAAAAGGGTGGGCCTCAAGCCTGAGATATCTCAAGTGCTAGCTGAATGTGTGGTGCGGGCCTGGCTTAAAAATAAGAATAAAACTACTCAAATGCAAAATGATCCACCTGGCTCCCTTTTGGGGCAACCTTTATGGGAGAGTTCATCCACAGCCTGGGGGTTTTCTGCTTTACACACTGGTGAATCCCCCTTTGTGATAACGTTCCAAACAGGCAAATTGCTGATCTGCACATGTGACAGGGTATTTGGTGCTTCGGGAAAGCTGTTTGCAAATGCAACGTTAGCCGTGAAGGTAACTGCAGGTATTGGCACTGGGGGTTGCTCTAAAGCCAAGGAATGTGGTTCGCTGGTCAAGATAAGGTGGCTGAAAGTCCACCCAGCTGCAGCAGGGAACTGAAAGACACTGAAATAAAAGTAAACACAGCAGGCAAATAGCAAATAAGTAACTAAGCACCAGCTCCTGGTGTAGATTTGATGACAATGTGTTCCAGGAACCACAGCAGCAAGAAAAGGAACCACAGCAGCACGAGATCGTGTATTTCTGCATTTGTTATTCTGGAACCTCTCACTGAGAATGCTGATCTGGCACTCGCAGCTGTTTTTAAGTAGCCTAATTTAATTTTTAAGTTTCTGTAAGTAGTCCCTGCAGGACTGATAAATGCTATTTGTGTTGTTAGTGGAAGTGGCCAACCTTGGTGATGTTGCAAACATACAAAAGTCATTTTAAGGTACCACAAGGTGTGTGTTAAATGATGGGCCAAAAGTCTGAGCAGCCACAGGGATGGCTCCCAGCAGGAATGACCCACGGCTCAGCTCTCAATGGCTGTGGCCTGAATGTTGTATGGGAGGCTGGATTAAATATTTATATAATTCCCAGGAATTTTCAGGCCAGGACTCTCTCCTGACTCCGTGTTGCTTCCAAGAGCTGCACTAGATGAGTGCAGAGTAGTAAGTGGAGGAGCCAGCTGGCTGTTGTCCATTGGATTTCTTCTTCCTTTGCTGGATCCCTCCTCATACTTCCAGTTTGAATGTTGTGGGCTGTGTTTCTAACCCGGGATGGGAGGCTGAAAACAGCAGAGTGAAGAGTCTGTGCTCCTGGGTTTTCATTCTGAAAAGCACGGTAACCCAAAATCTGCCAGACAGTAGCTGTGAACATAGTAGAGAAAGAAAAATGGGCTGGTTTGTGGGTTAGAAGTGCAAGTGTCTCCCAGGGCCCAGTGGGGATCTGGTGAGCAGCAGCACTGGAGCCTGTTCTTCAGCAAGTGCTGGTGAATGCTGCTCTGGTGGCTGCCCTTGTGCAGTGCCGTGTCGGGGCTGTTTTGACTGAGGGAGCCTTTCCCTTGAGGTTTGTTGGGTGCAACACCTCGGGCTTGGCCTGTCAATCTCTTCTGTCTCGTTGTGATTCCTCATGGACAGAAAACTTTGGTTATTAACCCAAAGGCAGCATTGAGAAGACTATCACAATACACAATATATACAGTAATCTCCGCATACCTAGGTAGAGACAAGAGAAAAAGGAGTTGGTTGGAAGAGTATCTCAGGATTACACTGTGAGGGGGGAACTATCAGTCAATTTGGGATGTGAAAGAAAATGTGCTTCCCCCTTCTACTTCTTTCTAGTTTTGTCCTCAGTGAGAGCTCACTGAGTGTTGTTGATTCTCTGAAGGAAAGCTTCAGTGTATTTAAGGTTTTCAAGGTCAAAGGCCCAGGACTGCTGGCTGGTGAGGCTGTCTGTTGGTGGGAGGATGTGATGCTTTCAAAATGCAGAACCGCAGTTGTGAGATGAATAATCTTTTAGCAGGTGGAGAATTGGGGGAAGTCTCCATTATCAACAGCAAGTGTCCAAAGTGGCTTAAATTTCCCAGTGAAATTCACAGTGAAAGGCTGCAAAGAGTGAGTTTATCACAAATAGGGAAATCAATTTACAGTCAGTGCCTCTTTTAAAAGGTACAAATTTTGCTTTTAGCTTGTGGGGCTCACTTTTTTCCTAGACAGAAGTTGGTGTTTAGTGCGCCTCAGCAGTGTTATGTAAGTCACGCATGGACTGGTCCTCCCAGAACAGCGTTGGCAGCTGAAGGCACATCAGGACAAAGGCTCTCCTCTGCTCACCAGGTGTGACACTCCCAGGGGAGCTGCCTAACCCTGGCACTGCAGGCCAGGCTGGAGCAGCAATCCCAGCTCATGGAATCTGGTTGGTGACTTGTCCAAGTGACACACGGCTCCGTGCAGAGGGCTGGGCTCATTTACGAGGTGTGGGGCTGTGAATGCATCTCCTTTGCGTTTCTGCCTCTCAGACCGATCCAAGCAGTGATCTGCTGAGAGGTGGGAGCTTTGCAGTCATTTCTTCTCCAGATGCGGCTGCTGTGCAAACAAATATTGAAGGACTATTTTCTCACAATGGTCCTCTATCAAGGGCGCTTCAGCGTTCACAAGTTGCTGGATTAGCATAACAAGGGTGGCTTGAAGCAATGCTGATAAGAGCAGAGTGTTTCCTGCTAGAATTATGATCGAGCAACTTATAATTCTGCTGTCTTGCACTTTTTTCAATCCTGGACTTAAAAGGAAAGCTTTGGCTGCTTGAAGTGTCACCACTTCCTCTTCTGCATCTGTAAAGTGCAGTGCAGAAGGATTTGGTGGAGTCCAAGCCTGCAGTGCACAGGCTGGGGCTGGTGCTACAAGAGGTCACTGTTTTGGGAACTGTGGAGCATTGCAAAATATTTCCTCCCTTGTGCTGTGTTTGGAAAGATTGTTTTTTCTAACGGCCCAGATAAACTGCGTGTTCTCAAGTCCTGTGTGGTTTCAGTGTTTTGTTGTTGGTGGTGGTTTGTTATTTGGATTCCTTTTTGCAACATGCAGGTGTTCAGATATACTCGGAGAGCCCAGGAGAAAACTTAGTGTTGTCACTTTCCTTGCAAGCTGGGCGAGAGTTTTGAAATGGTTTTTAAAACCCCCAAACAATCGAACCCAAACATCATTACGTTGTAGAAATCCATGCAAAGAAATTGACTTTAGGTTTGTCTGTGTGTACACTGAAACCTCAGGAAATCCCATAGCTCTGTGGAGCCTAAATTTTGCTGCAAGGTTTGTACTTGTGATCTGAATCTTTGAAAAATGGGTCTGTTTCTCTACAGAGTTGCAAATCTCTTTTTTAAACATTATGGGGAGTGAGATTCTGATTCTGGCATTGTTTGTAACTCTGTGCTCAAAGTCTCCTTTATTTTTTTTTAATGACATTGAAACCTTTTTCTGGTCCTGATTTCCCATGGAATGGCACTGGTGTCTCAGTGCTGCAGTGCCAAGACTAGTGTGTGTGTTGGTGAAACTGCACCCAGCACCCATTTGGAATAAATACGTCTGCATTGCTTATTGAACAAGATAAAGAAATGGATGGTGCTGGATTCTAACATACTGAGCATGATTGAAAATTAGTTTTGGGCTGTGGACATGGATGTTCATCTTTGATAGGCACCTACAGGCAAGAGGTCAGTAGAGAATTAGTGCAAAAATGTGGTTTCAACACTGAGTCTTTGTTTGTATAAATGGGACCTAAATCTGAGGTCCTGAATAGGGGAATCCCAACACTGATGTGACTCTTCAGTCCCTAATGAAATTTGCAGCTTTAGACTTCCAGTCACAGCTGTGTGAAGTGGAAGTTTGTGTTCCTCCAGGAGGGTGGCTGGAACACTTTGCACTCTGAGGCTGCTCAGTGATTAAATCAAGGAGCTGGCCAGGCTGGAATCAGGTTTTTACACCAGCTGGGAGGCAGGTCTGATTGCAGTTATGGTGTAACCACGGCTGGCATGCCCAGGGGCAGCCCTGCTAGCCAGGGGCCAGGCTGTTTGAACAGCTGCCCAGTGACCCAGACTGAGCATCTGATCCCGGCCTGAAACACGGGATATTCGTGGCAGATGGATTGTTATAACCTGGGATAGAGACACAGTCCCTGTGCCTTCGCAGTGCTTCAGCACTAAGAGTGGGGGTTGAAAAGTGTGGGACATGACAGACTTTGTGTTGAACCTTCCTTTTGGAGTATCTGGGAGTGCTGAATCAAGAAGCAGAATTCAGGAACCAAATAAAGGTTCCTGGCTGGCTTCTGTCTTCATGTGACCCCACAGGCTTTTCTAAACCATAGCTTTTTTAAAACCACCATGGAAAAAACACACTTCTGGTTTTGGCTTATAGGTGAGCTGTTTCCTGCCCTTTATGGCTTTTTTCTTGGTTGGATTCAGAAACAATGCTGAGAGCAATAGAACAACCCACTGGACTGCTGGTGAAAGGGGTCTGTAATAACATTTTATTTCTGGTTAATTTGTGAGCTGCAGAACTGTAGCTGAGCAGGGAATATTCCTCTCAAAGTGCTAACACCAACCCATCCTTTTCAGAGCTTACTCTCTTTGTTTCTCTCTGCCCTCACACCACACTCTCCACCACTTTAACCGCCTTGAGCTGTTCTTGTTGCCACGTGAGCAGGCGATCAGTTTTTCCCTTCTACAGCAGTAGGTTATCAGTGCCGTGATGTGATGCCCTCACTGGGTGCTGTGGGTGCATCTGCTCCTCACCCATGTGCGCCAAGGCTCTGGATGTGACCTGTGAGACGTTTGTGTGACGGTGTCTGAGGTGGGGCTGCAATGCCCCGGCACAGCTGGACAAGCAGTGGCACACATGTCTCTCTTCTCTTGAGCCCTGGAGCTCAGCTGGTGGCTGTGACCTGGCTCCTGTCCCCACCTTCCGTGCAAACTCCTCTCTTGCAGGTCCCTGTGCATTTTGAAGCCCTCTTCAGAGCTGTACTTCTCGAGAGGAGTAATGAGGTTGGAAGCGAGGTGCAGGGCTCTGCGACTCAGACCAGGCCCATCCATTTGTCAGGGAAATGGTTTGCCAGTGCTGCATTCCGATAGGAATTGTCAAGGCTGATAAATAGGCTCGAGCTTCCTCACTTCTTCATTTTCCCTAGAGCTTAGTTTCTAGAAAGACATATTGTTATGTAAAATATTGGAGATAGTCACCAGGGACCAACCTGGAGTGGAGACAGGGCAGAAATGTTTTAATTCTGAAGCTGGCTGGATAAACAGTTAAATGAACAAACACTTTCTTTTATTTTATAGAGACTTTACTTAAAAAAAAAAAAAAAAGAAAAAGAAAGGAAGGGCACCAAGATTCATACACTGAAGTGTCTGGGAGGGAACATCCTCTCAGATGTTTGGCGTGTTGGAGATAAAGGCAGCCTCCCTTTAATCAGTAGCCTTTTTCCCAAGTGCTTTTTAACGCCGGTGAGTCTGGGTTTCTTATTTCTGGGCACTGGCTGGAATAGCCCTTCCTGCTGGAATCAAAATCGGAAATGACCCGAGCTACGCATGCTGAACAAGAGGAAGAAGGGGAGGGGCTTGCTGGCTGGAAACTTGGTCGTTCTGTTTATCTGTTCAGTAGCTGAGAAATAATTACTTTTCAAGTGTTCAGAATCTGGCTACTGGGACCAGTCATTGTCTTGTCAGCCACGGAAGTATGACGATGGGAAAAAGTGGTGTTCTCCTCATGAGATTTTAATTATAATAAAATTTATGACTGTTATGGTTACGAAACCATTTTTTTTCATCAACATCACTTTCATAGAGAGAGTCGCCTTGAATCTCCATCAGACCTATTAGTCTGAATAAGGATTTTTACGTGGTTGGTGATCAGAAGGAAGGCAGGTGACAGCCACACGTGGGATGTGGCTGGAAATGCTTTAACCCTGCTTACATTGGTGTGCAGTGTCACACTGGTCATGTGTGGTATTGAAGAGTTATCCAGTTATTCCTGGGCTCCATGGATGGAATTTTAAATTAATTTTAAAAACAAGAACTGCTGGAATAGTTTTTTTTCTTACAATATCCTCATGCATTCAAAAGTGTTAAGAGTTTTATTTTCAAGATCATAAGTTTTGTTGATGCTTTTGAATCTTTTAGTCTGGATTGAATAATTATAAAAGGGCTTCTCCTCTTATTTAGTTTTTGTGGGAGTAAATTTTTCATAATGTCTGTTTGCTGGAGACTAGCCAAAGGATCTAGATCTTGGCTATGGCTTAAATTCTGTTTTTTCAGTTGAGGGAAGAGAAGCAAAGGAAAAGGGTGTCTCCAAAGGACAGACTAAAGTGACCAGCATATCTTAAATGTGAATTATGAGGTCTTCCTCAGTGCTTTGCCCTGGCAGTCTGGGTGCTTTCATATTTGCTTTGGGATGGTCAGTATCTCCAGCCTAGCAGTAGTTCTCAGGGATGGTGAAGTTTACCAGAAGGACAAACTTCAGCTGAAGAACAATTATAGTAATCAAGTTTTGTGAATAGCTTTTCTTTCCTGTACCTGAGAGAGCCACTTTTGTGCCTGGAGAAATCACTGAGGATTTGAGCCAAAAGGACCGAAGACTAAACCTAGCTTGTCTAGAGATCAAATGTTCCACTAGAATGAGTATTAAAAATAGTTTGGGGAGCTAAAATGATCTTTGGTGCCTACAGCAATGAGCTACATGAAATAATCCTGCTCAAGTCCTGGGACATCAGAGGCTTACTTTGAGCTGACCTCCCGTTAAAGGACTTGAAAGGACAGCCCTTGCAATTCAGCTTGTCCAACTTGATTAGATTTTATCTGGAGCTTGATTGAATTTGTGAACAAGATTATGAAAAGCAACATGACTGTCAATGAGGGGAACAGTCTTTGAGGGGAAATTCTCTAGTATCCCAGAGGGTAGTGCTTTTAAGTTCAGTTATG
The DNA here is from genome assembly GCA_013400735.1 of Pomatostomus ruficeps. Taxonomy (NCBI): domain Eukaryota; kingdom Metazoa; phylum Chordata; class Aves; order Passeriformes; family Timaliidae; genus Pomatostomus; species Pomatostomus ruficeps. The sequence continues at coordinate 54,585 of VYZT01013754.1, forward strand.
AATATTAGGATTCCTTGATTAAGTTAGTTGCAGGTTTTAATAAGGCATCCTTGCTGCTGTGCATCACTTTAACACAAAGCTCGTGTGGTGTTTGCTTCCATCTTAAGCATCCTGAAAGGGAAGGGTCTTCTTCCCATCTCTGCTGTTACCAAACTGGTCTTGGAGCCCCTGGGATCTTATTATTTTAGGGAAAAGCTTTGATCATCCAGCACAGCAGCAGAAATAGCTTTGCTTGTTAGTGTGGAGCTGTGTCTGCTGTGCTTCGCTGCTCCAGCAGGTCAGATGGGAGATGATGACCTCTGGATAGTTCACCTAAACAACGGCTTGGTGTTTGTGTAGTGGAAATCAAAATCAGCCTCACTGGAGGACACAGGGGTTTGCAGCCTGGGTTTGTAAGAGGAGAAGGAAATAGAGGAAAACCTGGATGTCTTCGCTCTGTGGATGGGATAAAGGACAGGTTTTGGAAGCAGCTGTGCTACCTGCTGTTTCTTTTCCTGGCTGTTCCAGTGAGAGCGGCGTTGTCTCAGCTCAGGGACCGCACTGGTGATGTGGGGAGGGATTGCTTGAGCCCAGGGAGAGCCACACCACCCATCACAGACTCAGTTGTCACAACTTTTCATGGTGGCTTTCTGCTTTTCCTCTGTTGCTAACTGTTCAGCTGTGATGTTGGAGAAGAAAAAAAGAAAAAAGTCTGACACCTTCATATGCAGCGGCAGCTGTTAATGAGAGAAGTAGTACTTTGTCAAAACTGGGGAGATCTCGCTTATTAAAACTGTGCCTTTTACCTCTTTTTTCTTGTTGAAGTAAGAGTAAGTCGATTCAGAAATAACAGTAATTTATAAGCTTGAGAACTGTGCCCTTACAAATGATTACAGACCTTTTGGCTACTGCCACGTAATAAAGAAATCTAATATTTAGCTGTCTGCTTATCAAATGTCTTTACAAGTAGTTTTGCTCAAAGCAACCAACAGCAGATGTGACAGATTTTCAAACGATTTTGTGCACTTAGGCCTTAAAAACTTTTAAATTGTTTTAGTACTGAGCAGGCTGGCAAGATCTACTCCTCTCTGACAAGCAAGAGTATGAAGGTGCTGTATTTCTTGGAGCTTTTCCCTGCTTGAGACAACCGTAGCAGCAGCAATGGGTGTGTGTGTGTTTGCGTGCAGGAAATCTGTGGGTTTTGTCTTTAAGATATTAAATCTGCTCTTTGTTCTATCCCCAGCAGAGCTGGCAGCGTGGATTGCTCCGGGGCCTCCCGTTGCACTGCAGAGTTGGGTTGTCAGGAGCCAAGCTTATCTCTCTGACTCCATGCTAGTGCTTCTCATCTGCCTCCGTGCTGCTTGATCAGCTGAGGGGCAGGCAATTTAGGGCAGGCGGTGACACAAAACCCAGTTGTTTCTGCAGTGCTTTTGGTTTATAAATAGTGGGAGGCAGGTAGGTGTTCCTGGCTGCATAAACAATTGCTGAAAGTTGTGTAATGGCAAAAAGGGAGACCTGCTGCTGCTGCTTTTCCCCTCTGAGTGTCTGAGTGGGGCAAGCTCAGAGTGAGCTCTGTGGGACTTCACTGTCTGAGAAGAGGCATCTGATCCATAGTGACTGCTCAGAAAATGACCTTCTCCTGCACATGCCGGGAAATAGGGCAGAGGAGTTCATTCGTTTCTTGACTCTGAGTGCTCCTGGAAGATAATGACGGGGTCTGCATGGAGAGAATTCGAGACCTTTCTTGTGCTAAAGCCTGCAAATTTTTGCATTCGAGTTCTGTGTCTTAGATTAATTTTTGCTCGGATCTTTTGGGAATTTGGTTTAGGTTGTGCAGGAGGGAAGCTGTAACCGGCTCTCCTGCTGTGAGCTGTGGTGCTCAGGCACTAGAGCTACCTTTGCTCCTCCATGTCCTTCACAGGCTTCATGACCTGCTCTGGGCCTGTGGTGTGGTGAGCCCAACAGCTGCTTTCCTACATGCCAGGTTCTGTTCTCTCTCCTTGTTCTGTGAGAATTCTGATCTTCTGTTGTAAACTTTGGCGTGGTCTGGAATCCTGGCATTGGAGCCCTTTCACAGGGAAGCCAAGGCTGGATAGCTTCCTCTATAGAGACCACTTCCTCCCTCCCTCTCCCAAATTAACGGAGTGAAACACCTCCAGCAGCAGCACCTGGGCTGTGCAGTGCTGCCTTTGAGGAGCATTAATCCCTTTTGGGCGTCAGCACTTCTCCGAGCTGTGTCAGGCACAAGCACAGCTGCACATCTCACCCCTTCCCCTCCACCCCTTCCTTATTTCTGCAGCTCTGCCTTCCCGCTTGTCAAGGAAAACCTGAGCCGTGGACGAAGACAGAGCATGTGATTATCCCATATTCTTGGTGTGATAACTTGGAGCGGCTGCTCGTTTGTTTACCCAAGGTCCTGTCTCCTTTGGCTGTCTCCCCGGCTGACCTCCGCCGGGGACAGGCGATCGATGCTGGGATGCGCTGGGCGGGATGCGCTAGAGCAGCGGCGGAGCTGTCCGGGCTGTGGGATGCGGAGGAGGGGCTGAGCAGGAGCTCTCATGCGAGCTGGCAGCCTCCCACCGCCCGGCTCGTTGCTGTGCAGCTCTGGCAGACAGCAGCCAATGGGATCCGGGAGCATCCATGCGGTTGGGTTTGCCGGATAACTCCCGAGGTGCCGTGTTTTCAGTCTGAACATGGAACTTCTCTACTGCTGCTCTTTCCCTTTCCCTGCCTTTCCTCTTCTCTCCCCTCAGCTGTCTCGGATTGTTTTGAGGAACAGCATCCACGCTGTTGAGTCTCTGTCAGGGGACATCTGTCACCTCCTGGTGCTTGGTGACCACATCAGGTGGGCCGGGTCACATAGCTGGAGGCAAACCCGAGCTCTGAAGGCTTTGCTCAGCCCCCGAAGCAAGCTGAAAGTAGCCCTAAAATGGGCTCATCAGCCATTTCACGTGCATGGACTCTCCTCCAGTTGTGTGCCGGCATAAATGCTGTGTGACTGCCTCATGGCTTGGGGACGCCAGTGCAGGACAAGTGCTGATGAACTGGAACACGTGTAGGGGAAGGTCACTGGGACAGTCAGAGGCTGGGAGACGTGGGAAGCCTTCAGCCTGGAGAGGAGAAGGAGAAATGAGAGATCTGTGAGCAGCCTTTGCATAACTGGAGGAGGGACTTGGAGAAGATGGCTCCAGGCTCTTCTTGGAGGTGCCCAGCAAAAGGACAAGTGACAACAGCCTCCAGCTGAAATGGGAAATGGAACATGAGTACAGTCACTCAGGAGCTCTTTTGTCTAGAGTGCTGCAGCAGGGGCTGAGGGGAGCTTTGGGAACTCGAGCATTAGAGACACTTGGAACTTGCCTGGACAAGACTCTGAGCAGCCCCATCTATTAAATTTGCCCTCCTTTAGGCAGCACGCTGCACTACAGTGACCTCCAGAGGTCTTTTCCAGCCTATTGTTTTCTGCCATTGTGTGGAATTTGTGGAATTGAGGTTCGTCTCTGAAATCTCAGTGACGTGTTGACACAGCAGCAGTAACGTGTTGACCCAGTGGAGTGAATGCTCTAAAGCTGGAGCTTGAAATGTGGACATTTAACACTTATGGGAATTAATCTTTCAGGCCTCTGTGGTGCCTATTTTCGAATTACTGGGGAAGGAGATGAAATAACCATGAATGCTGCTTTCCCCCTTCTCCGTGGGGTGCTGAGTTAAGGCTGAATGGTGCTTTGTTTTCCCAGGTACCTCCTCCTGCCCCGTTAGAGTGATCTCTATTTTAAAATACGCCTTACATTCATGTGTTCTCCATACAGCCCTTTCAGAAGAGTCAAGGCTAACATTAAAGACACAGTCAGTCTTATTTTCTCTTTAATAAAGTCCAGTGGTGTGCAAGTGGGTTGCAATCTAACGGTAATGAAAAGCTAATCACCAGCCTTCTCCACCCTCTGGCATCCCAGGAGGTTACTGGAACAGCACACTGCCCCAGTTTCTCTCCTCATGTGTGTGATGATTGCATTTTATAGTTTTGTTTGGTATTTTAAGCATGACTCTTGATAAGCCAGTTTGATAGCTGGCTGCTATGGCTAGGACCAGCGTCTGACAGATGACTTCAGAGGGGGAAAGCAACTTAAGTAGCTTAATAGGATTTAGCTCTGTCTACACTGTCCTGCCAGAGCACGTTATAAACCACTTTAGTGGGATTCCTTCTTTAAATATAGCCATGACATAAGTGCAGGCAGAACCTCTACGAGAACTCTGGGAACTTTCCTGAAAAATCAATCTCTGTGGTTCAGAAGAATTGCTGAATGAATGACTTTCAGTGCAGGAACTCGAGGAATCCTACATGAGCAGGATAAAAGGATCTCCAAAGGCAGGCTGTGTGTGTATTAAATTACCTATAAAATGCATTGATTTCTAGCGGATATGATGTGTATGTCCTGGGAAAGCAAAGCAACTAATGAAAAATCCTATCAGCACACAGTGGGGCAAACACCTCCTCCTTTTAACTGGTGTAACCTCTATTACAGCCAAATAGCCCCATGTCCTATGTATTCCCAAACTCGGTGGCAAAGGAAGCTACAAGTGAGGTGTATTTGTCTTTAAACAGTTGATATAAACCAAATACTTTAAATTTTTTTTAGGCCACTGGTCCATGACAGCTTTCAGCTTTGCAGGCAAACCCTGAGAGAGTTGAACAGCTTTGGAACAGTTGAAAGGAGACAGATTCCCCTCTTCCCCCAAGCCCGTGGGGAAACGAAGAAACTGCAAGAGAAGCTGCCCAGAATCAGAGCCACAGAGTGAATACACATTGGGGCATCAGATTTGCCTTGGAACTGCAAGGGATTTTAATCTATAAGTGCATCTGCTGTTAGCTGTGCCCCTGTTCACTCAGAAATTGCATTCAGGGGTGAATTTAAAAAATGTGCTCCCCTTTCATCAGGATGATGTTGGGGAGCAGCAGCAGAGGGGTGAAGCAGTGACCACTCTCCAGAGCGCTGCTCTTGAGGGGAACTTGACCCTGGTTACTGCGAGGACCATCTGCAGCTCTGCTCTGCTGCTGGGGAGAGCTGCAGAGAAAACTCCCTGCTCAGATTGCATTTCCCTTCAGGGTAGCAGCCTGAGGGGGCCCTAATCCCCTCTCACATTTGGCCAGGAGCCTGCAGGAGGCCTTTCTTAGCTCCCCAGCCTCCCTTGCACTGAGGAGAAGTGGTTAATGACGCTCCCAGTGTTGTCAGTGGTGCAGAAACACGGGCTCCAGCTGTGACTGTGGTGGGTCTTGGCTAGCTTGGATAGGCTTTTTTTTTTGATCTGCTTCCTCTGTTAGTCCCTCTATGGTATTTTTTTTTCATGGGTTTGAAGGTTCTCAATAGTGAATATTGGTAGTCTTTGTCCCTGAGGGGTTTTTTTTGAGAGCTTTTTTCTTCTTTAAAGAAAGAAAAGGAAAAAAGGCAACTCAACCCCAAAATAAAACTAAAGAAGACTTGATATGGAAATGTTTCCTGGACATGAAGGAACCTTTTTTGTGGGAAGGAAAGGTACAGTTTTAAGTCGAAGGAAGAGATTTCTTCCCTTTCTCTCCCCTGTTTTTTTAAAAATTATTTCTTTTTTTTTAAACTCTGACTGTAGTAGTCTTGAAAGAGGCACTTTCGAGTGAATTTATGGTGCGAAGCGTGGCACTTGTTTGTGTCTGACGGAGAAATGGCACGGTGGCATTGTTTGTGCAAGGAGGTCAGTGCAGGTCCGCGGTCAATAGCTGGGTCAGAGGTCCCTGTTCCCCCTTCCCCAGCCCCCGGCAGCCGTCCCTGTGGGATGCTGCCCCTGCCCAGCCCCGCGTGGCCTCTCTGCATGACCGACACGCTGCACTAAGGCTCACTTCAGACACAAATTATTTTAAGGAAGATGTCATGTGGGCTGCTGGCCGTGGCACAGTGGGCCGTGACTTTCTGAGGATGTAGGGCAGTGTGCCTTTGATTTTTATTCTTTATCCCCTCCCCGAGGTCAACCCTCGGGGCAGCCAGACCAGGGCAATTTGCTGATGGAATCAGGGGCTGCTTCTCTCACCCCCAGCAGGTTTATGGCGTATCATGAACCAAGGTTTTGCTGTGTGAACAGCCTTTTGACCTGCTGCACTTGTGCACACAAATGCCCGTGAAGTTGGGCAGGGTAAATATTTTGGAAAATCCGTGCTGTGTTGTTTTCCTGTTGGTTATTTTCGTGCTGTTCCAAACTTCTCGCTCCTTATTCTGAAGATTGGCTTCGGGTTGCAAACTGAGCACAAAGTGGATGTGGAGCTCCCTGTCAGAGTCACCTGAGTACACCAAAATGACCCTTTGCCATCACTGACACATAAATGCAGAAGCCCAATTATTGCCACTTACCTTCCTGTCCCTTCAGTGCTAATAAAAGCAGTTTATGAAGCCATTTGCAGTGGATTTGTAATCTTGGCTGGAAAGTATCTTTTCCTTCTAATTAATTTTAATTTTTTTTTTTTAAACTCAAGTGCCTCCAAATGCCAAAGTGTGTGCTAGAGCTTCTCACTTAGACGTTTTCCTAATAGCTGCAGTTTAGAAAAAGACCTCTTCATTGTGCTAATGATATGGAACAAGTTGTATACATTAAGAAAAAGGCAGCATTAAGTTTCCTTTCAAGTCTAACATTAGTAACAATTCGATGTTAAGAGTTTCCATTCCAATTTGGATTCTCTCTCTGTTATTCTGTGTAACTTTTGTGGTTCAGTGCAGCAAACGTTATTCTCGAGTTTATAGCGTGCAGCTGTAGATGCTCAGCGCCAAAACTCTCAAGACATAAATGGGATTAAAATGGTGCCTGAAGACAAAGCAGCACGTTCCAAATAATGCAAAATAATGGCAGAAGGGAGCGGAACCTCGTTATCTACGGCAGCCATGCTCATGGAAACACCGCCATTCCTGGTGATGGGATGGGCAAACCCTGTGGATGGGTTGGAGAAAGTTTCCACGACTGGGATGAGTGTTTGTTTTGTGTTCCACTTTGGGGTGGCTCTGCTCATTTCCGTGCTCTTTCCTCTCCCTCCCCAGTGCCTTGTTTATCCTGTCCCCAGTAAAATGGCCTGGGAAGTACTGGTGACTGGTGTGTGCAGCTGGCAGCGACCTCCCTGCCAGGACATCGGAGCTGAGGACTGGGCTCAGTGTCTTCACACTCCGTAGTGGCCGATCAGTTCAGGTTGGGTTGGCTGCTTTAGGAAGAGGTGATTAAGAAGAGCAAGAAGTTGCTGTGAGCCTTAATGCTGCATTTAATCTGAACTGGTGCCATGGCTCCTGGAAAGGGCAGGGTTTGCGTTCTGCAGAAGAACAGGAGACTTGTAGATGATGCATGTAATTACCTCTACTGGAAGGCCCAATCTTTGTGGAGAATTCTTAAAATTCACAGGAGTAGGATGAACACTTGGGTTTGAAACCCAAATCTAATAAGGAACAGCAATAGCTGAAGAACAGCTAACGTGGAGTGAAGCACAGGCTCTGTACAGCTGGGGCCTTGGAAGAAAATCCTTCAGGCTGCTGTCTGTGCCAGAGCATGAATGGCCATCATAGATTAAAAAAAGCAGTGTCCCAGCACTTGGCTTGATAGAGTGTAAGGACAGGCACTTAGGAGAGATCATGTTTTTCCCCTCTAAATGAAGTGTATTGTCTCTGAGAGCGCACGTTGTAGGAGGGGGAAGGGAAAAAGGGATGGAAATTGGATTAAATCGCTGGGCTTCAGGCCTGAGCATTTCCTGCTTCTTTTTTTTTTTTAAAAACACACCAGTGCTGCCTCACTCACGTGCTGGGCTCTGCAAGTGTGCCTAGCTCCTTGCCTGCAGGCAGTGCCACGTCCCTCCTTCAGGGAGTTCCAGGGCTGCAGGAGCAGGGCTGAGCCCCTGCTGCAGGGCTGGGGAATTGCCTTGGCATGGGAATTTCTCCAGCACTTGAGCACAGGCCAGGTAACACAGGCAGTGCTTGCTTCGCCCTGAGCTGTAGGAGCATTAAATCCATACTTCCTTTATAGCATGGGGTTTCTTTCCATTATCCAGCTCGCTGGAAAATTACCCTGAGAGGAGCCTGTGTTTTAAGACATTACTGGATGACACAAAATAGTTTTCTAACCAAGGAAATCAAGTGGCTTCTGAAAGACCTCAAGCAGAGGAGCTGCTGTTGGGTGGGAATGTGTGAGCTAAGCTGGTGTGGGAAAGGAATGTCTGGTGGGATCTGCCGTGGGGGAGCTGGGCAAGCTGAGCGTGGCTGTGAGTGGTGCAGGATACCTGCCAGATTCCTCCAGCTCCCCTTTCGGTGCCCTTCACCTCAATATCCCAAATAATTACCTGCTTCTTGCCTTTTAACAAAGTTAACTAACGGCTGGAACTTTGTCCAGCTGGGAATGCTAGGAAGGAATAACCTTCTAAAGCTGAAGGCCTGTTCTCATGAGGATTCCTTACACATTTGGCTGGTCTGGGATTTGGGGCAAAGACCTGCATGAACGCTGATGCATCCGTGGTGGTGGGGGTTTTTTTAGAGTCCTGCAAGGGAATTTGCAGAATCCCCAGAAAGGAAATCCGCCTTTTCAGCGAGAATGCTCATTTGACAAGCTGCCAGTTCTGAGCTAAGCCTCATTTAATAAAGATTTAGTCTGTGGGGACCTGTCAGTGGAAACTGAATTTGGTGAGAGTGTCTCATTCTTCTCATCGCTGTAGTGCACAGAGGCTTTCAGCCAGCATTATGGAGAAACTAGGGATAAGAACATCCAAATTAGAGGACCCCCTTACCTCTGGGAACGTTTGCTTGCTGTGTAAGATGGAGATTGCTGAGTTGGTAACAACTAAGGGAATAAATGGATTGTTATTTGACTTCAACCCAACAGGACTCCAGTGTTCACTGCTGATTAGCACAGCTTAGATCTGCATTCATGGGCAGGAAAAAAATATCCAACCCAATTGTTAAACAAATCCTTTCTACTCTGTGCTTTCCGTCTCTCTGGTGTGTGATATGAGCTGCTCTGATGAATTCTAGCACCTGCCCCCGGGTAACCTGTGGAAGCTGAGGTGTGCAGACATGTATTATTCAGGCATGGCTCTCAAAGCCCTGGCAGTGATTATATAGAGTTGGTTGCTGCCATAAGCCAAGGAGCAGCAAGTTGTGTCTTTTTGGCCTCTACACTGCTGGCTTCTGTGAATTGGACCAAATAGAAAGTGTTGAAAGTCTTTAATTATGAAATAAGGGGTCACAATGTTAGTATGGAGGAAATGATGATGAATCTTTAATCAACCTACCCTTGTTCTTAGTTGCTGCTTACACTTGAGAAATTAATCTGAATTAACAGGAGGAATAAATTCAAAACAGATTAGTTAAACCACTTTAAATGCACTAAAGTGAATTAAACTACACTGAATTAAGGCCATTCTAGTTAAACTACATTAAACCCCTGTGTGAACACTCATTTGTAATTAAAGTGGCTTTAGTTCACAGCTCTAATACCAATTAACTGTGTAATGCCTGTGCCTATGTAGAGGGTGTTGGGGAAACTGGCCTGCTCATTTAACCAAGCAGGTAAATGGAGTTGAGCTATGGAGTCATGCTAGGAGAAGTTTCAGCTGCAGATCTGTTTTTATTCTAACGTGTCTGCTGTATTGTCTTAAGGTGTTTAAAAAAAAAACACCAGAAAAAAAGCATGACACAATCCTTGGCATTTCCTGCTTTCCGGAAAGAAAAGCCAATAGCCAAAAAAAGCTGAAGGCAAAGTGTTGGCCTATATTGCTTGCTCCAGTGTGGACTTGCCCTAAATATATCTGTAATCTGCACTCCCTCACCAGTGTGCTTTCTCTGGGAGGTGTCTGTGAAGGGATGAGAGGTGGAACCTGTTCTCTGTTTCCATGGTGCTCTTCCCTCTTGCAGAGGGATCCTGATGGAAGAGAATTCACCTCAGGACCGTGGGAAAAGCCTCTTGCAGAGCACATTTCCTGCCCAGCTTTGCCCCCCCCCCAGTGCTGAGCGCAGGAATTGGTCTGGGAAGGCCTGGCCCCCGTGAGGAGACAGGGATGGTTTGGTGCTGACACCAGCAGAGGTTTGCACATCCTCCCCCCAAAGCACAGTGGCCAATCCATCCATGGCTGGCTGTGTTCCCTTCCCTTCCTCAGGGGCTGGGGGATGAGTGACATCCCAAGACACTCAACTATCTCAACAAACACCTCGTAGAGCATTTTTTCAGTACTGAAAATCAAGTCCCTGAACACACAGCGTGTTCAGAACAAGTTGATGAGGAGGTCAGAGTGTTCCTTGTGTTGCCAGCATTATTAAAAAAAACCCCAAAAACCAACAGTTATCTTGGTAGGACATAGTGACTTATCATCTGTGAGCACACAAGCTTTTTAGAGAGATGTCCTGAAGTCTGGAAGAAAAAGAAAAAAACAGTGTAGGAAGTAGTGTAGGCATGACACTATCCCACAGCAGTTTCTTTTCTTGCTAAGATGACTTCCGTCCTTCATGGAATAAATAGAGATGAGTGCTCCTTTGGCAGCAGCCCAGGCTGCTTCATTTGTTCTGGGTGAACTTTTTTCTCTTCCCACACTCCTTTAACCTCTTCTCTCTGTTTTATTATCACTGTCTCAAGTCACTGCATGGAAATACAGAAAGAATACGAGCTGCAGATTGAGTGGAAAGCTTGCTTTTGGCAAAAGCTAACTTGAAGGTAAACCATTCTCAATCTGGCAATGATTAAGGCAGCTGTGCTCTTGAGGTGCTCAAAAGCTGTAACTCTTTTGTTCTGTGGGCTGAAATGATGAAGTTTTAAGATGAAATGCCTTTAAAATCATAGGTAGAAGATTAAAAGTGAAACTGCAATGCTTCTCAGGAACCACCTGAAGGCTTCAGCTTTGCTTTCAAGTTTCTTAAGGAGTTTTAGTAGATTTTCTAACTAGTAGTAAAATAGCAATCATCTATTCCATGTGAAGAGCTTCTCACTATTCCGTGCTGCTGTTAGTACAGTTAAGGTTTAAAGAATGTGGTAATTGGAAGTTGGATAAATTGAGATTGGTAAAACTTGTGCTTGATAAGCACCTGGATTGTTTTGAGCCCTTGTGTATTCAGAATTACCTTCTTAAACCCATTCTGCTGCCAGGACTTTCTGTGCCAATTTTCATGGCAGAGGGAACGTGGTGACGTGAAGAAGGATCCCTAAGCCAACATTCTTCTGTAAAGTCAGGTGATGAGCAAACAACATTTAATGCAGTGGTAAACCTTTTACCATGACATTTAGCATGAATGCAATGCAGAGTTTACCTCCTGCATTGAGGTGCCTTGTGGCTTTATTTAGGCCTTCCCTCTTTCTAAGGAAATAAATACATCTTGTACATCCCTTTTCTCGTGGTCTTATGTTGGTCTCTTTTCTTTGTGACCTCGTCTGTGGGATGGGATGCAGTATCCTCCCTGAAGTACAGTTTCAGCAGCTAAAATCAGCCTTCCAGGACCACAGTCCATAGATATATTCAGGTAACTAACGGTGTGGATCACCCTTTGGAACTTGCAAGCTGAAAGAGGCTGTTTCATAAGGGGGTTTTTCATCCAGCAGGGAAGGCTTTATATTGGTTTATTTGATCCCCAATAACATAAAGCATGGTCTTGGAGAGCAGGGATGGAGCAAACTGACGTCCTCAGGAATGGTATCAACGCCATACCATGTGGAGGAGCTGACCAGCCCTTGGGTAGCTTTCTGGGGGATGTTTTTGCTGTGCCCAGTGTTTCCCCTGTCTGTACATGAGGATCTCGATGTTTTCTGCCCTGTTTTTTGGCTTCTCACTCCCACGGGGGCGGTAAGTACCACGAATCCTGGAGCTGAGGGAGGCTGTTACCTCTGCAGCACCATCCCTGCACAGCCCCGAGTGCTTTCAGGTTCCATGGTGCCTTCCCAAGCCAGCAGCGTTCCTGTGGGTACCTCCCTGGGTGCAGCTTTTATTTTGAAAGCCCTTCCTGACACCGTAGCTTCGTCTCCTGCCAGTCTGGCGGATACCACTTGGATTTACTCTCATTTTCGGGGACTGCTCTGTCTCCACTCCTGCCATTAGTGTCAGTGCAGTGGTAAAATGTTGTTCCTCCAAGTTGTCTCCATTTTCCTGTAAGGGCAGTTCATGCATCATTTGCTCTAAAGGTTCTGATAGCTCAGCAAATGTTGGAAGACGAATTGATGCTCTTTTGTGGCAGAAGGCCCAGTGAATAATTTTACATTTACTTGGGATAATGTGGCCTTGGATAACTGAGTCCCAGATTTACTGTTGCAGGATAGAGTGTCTAAGGGTTTATCCAGCCTCAACCTCCCTTTTTTAAATACTGTCATTTAATCCTGAGAAGCGGGCAGAGGAATATCTTTGGTTGTGACCAGGCTTTCACTGCCAGCCAGTCTCTGGGTCCTAAACTGACTCATCAGTCAGGAAGATTAATAACTGCTCTGCTGGATGATTTCACTTGTTGTCATGGCACATATCCATTAATGGAAAACAAATTTTCCCTGGAAAATGAAATGCAGATTGTGGTATAGTGGCCAGCCAAGTCCTTTTGGCCAGATGCAAATTTAAAGCACGTATTAAATGTCCCTTCAAAGCAAAGGCTTCAGGTTGCTTGCTGGTTGGCAATCTAATATCCATTTTTCCTCTTTTTTTTCTTTCCTTTTTATTTTTTTTTAATATTTCCTTTTATTTCCTTTCAATGGGGGCGGTTCCCCTACATCTGGAGCTGCAGTGTGGATTTTTTGCTGATAAAAGATTTACTGGGAGGATGTTTTCAGCTGAGTTTTTCTTTCCAGCAGTAATGCCTTTTAGCATGTGCAGGAGGGTTGAGGGTGTGAAGAAAGAAGTGCAGGCGAGCAGGGCAGGAAAGCGTTGCCTTGCAGCAGCCTGACATGTTTAAAAAATAAAGAATATCCCTGAGGAGCTCTGGTATGCCAAATGTGTTAGCTAAATTAGCATGGAGCGCTCGTACATGGCAAGGCTTCAGAAGTGGGGGAACGTGGGGCTCCGAGCGCAGCTTCCCTCTCGGAGGCCCCTCTCTGCTCCGGAGCTCCAGCGGCGCTCACACCATCTGGAGAAGGCATGGGAAAGGGGGACTGGGCTTTTTCCCGTCCACCCCCACTCCTGCTGGAGATCCCAGAGCACGAGGGGACTGAGTTTTTGCTCTTTGGGTTGGGAAAGCAGCACCTGGGAGCTCCCTCATCCCAGCGCGCTCGATGGCCTTTGGGAGGGACTCTGAAGCCAAGAGCCAGCGGGTCCATGGAGTGTCCGTGGTGCAGCCCTTGGGTTTAACTGGCATGGCCCTCGTTCTGTGTGGCTGACGTTTCCTGGCTGGGAAGGGCCTTGTGTGGCTCCTTTGCCAGGATAATCCCCCAGCAGGGAGCACCTACGGAGCAGGGCAGGGGAAAGAGGGGAGAGAAAAGCCTACAAAGAGCAAGTTCCTCCCAGGCACTGTTAGAAACACTCATTAGTTGGGAAAGTTCTGTACTTTAATCTCAGCATTCTTTGTTGTGTTCCTTTTGATCGGGGGGGAAGTTATTGTTTCAGGGGGGAGGAAGCATATAAATGTTCTTTAAGGGATTTCTGCATGGGGAGGAAAAGAGATATTGATTTGAAACCCCAAAGCTTTGTTCTAGGTTAGCTGATACAGATCTGTGTCTGCATTCCCAATACTGGGGCAGCAGTAGGTGACTTGGCCCCTTTCCAGATATTTAAGTAATTTCTAGTAAGTTGGCATTTGTCACCACTACCCAGGATTTATTAAAAAAAACCCCTTATGGATAAAATTGCATCCTTTTGCTTGATTCATTCAGGTGGGAAAATGTGGCTAGATATGGTGTGGGAATGGATTTATTTTTTTAAGTTTTATTTAACAAAATTGGTTTGCATTTTTGGATTTTAACCAGGATTTTTTGAATAAAAAGAAATTGGGAGTTAAACACCACTTCCCTTTCATCCCAGGAACATGGCTAGAAATAGGTATAAGACACTAATTCAACTTGTGACTACTTCAAGTGTGTCTGTAGCATCCACGTTTGTTGTACCTATATATGTGGATGGTATATGGAGGGGTTTAGCATTTATTCTAGGTCTACCTTGAACAGAAGCATTGCATGGAGATTGATTTTTTTAAAAAAAAATTAATCTCATGCATGTATAATAAATTCCACCCCCTTTCAAACCCACTCATGCACTTGGATTTCTAATGAATAAGCCTGCATATTTATTCATGAAGATTAAAAAACTGTACAGATAGAGGCAGCTGGCTGAACTATTTTATTTTTTTTTATTATTATTTTTGTTCTCTAAATCTGCTGACCTGTGATCAGTAGTAAAGAGGAAACCCTCTGATTAACTTAGGCTGTTTGCAGGCTGGGACAGAGAAAATGGCTCAGCTGTTTACTGCTGAGCACAGAACATGGTTTCGTTGAGTGGGATGGATTGAGGGGAGCAAGAGGGATGAAAAAAATCACCTGTTTATATTTTAAAATATGCCAAACCCACAAAAGGACTGGTTTTGGAGGTACACCTGGCAGAGCCCTGGCTGACATCCCCTGCCGTGGCCAGACGTGACGTCCGTTTCTGTTTCCCGCAGGCGCTGCTGCTGCTGGGGGGCGTCGCTCTCGCCTGCCTGGCTCTGGACCTGCTCTTCCTCCTCTTCTACTCCTTCTGGCTCTGCTGCCGCCACCGCAAGAGCGAGGAGCACCTCAACGCCGACTGCTGCTGCACGGCCTGGTGTGTCATCATCGCCACCCTCGTGTGCAGGTACGGCCCAGCGCCAGGTCACCGTCCCCTTCGGTCTCCTGTGCTCACATCCTCGCACTCCAAACGCTGTCTCCAGTCCCTGAATATCGGCAATAATCCCCCTTCCCATCTGATGTGTGTTTTTAAATATCTGTAACGTATTTCCTTCCTTTCTGCCACTTGCGGAGGCGCCTGGTGCTTTGAGCAGTGTGAAAAGGAATTGCTAATGTCCTGCTCTTTGATACTTTCCGAGTGATAAATCAAGGGCCCTCCGTCCTTGGGAGCTTATCACTTAAACAGGATGGATACAGCTGAAATATTTATCAGGTCTAAACGCAGAGTTCTCCGAATCTGGTGTCCACAAAGAATCACTATGTGTGGGAGAGTAGATTAGGAAGAAGGAGACACAGATGATTCTTCTGGGTTTGGAAGGATTGGTATTCAACTGGAGGGAATGTTCAGATTTTGCAGCCTGTGTAAGACACTGCAGCGTTTTGTTATCTGCACTAATGTGCCATCTCCAAGGGCTGCCAATAATGGTGCCAGGGTCAGCAGTGTTTCCTGTTATGACTGAGCAGTAGAAGCTTTTGGAGGTGAGGTAGAACAAGGATTGCTAAAAACCAAGAAGAAGTCAGTAATTAGTGGATCAATGGGTGCAGAAGAATTAAAAGGGAGATAATTTCCTAGAAAGTGAATGATGGGGCATCTGAAAGCAGGGATGTGTTTGCAGACATGCAAGGCAGGAAGGAGCCTCTGATCTTGCTTTGGCTTGGGCAGAACGAGTGCTCTGGATGTGTGCCCTTTATTGAGCACTTCCCAATTTGTGTTCCTTTCCAAATCCAAGCATCCTCTACTCCTGCCCAAGACTCCAGGTGGTCTCAGCTGCTCCTCCGTGGGTCTGGCAGCTCTGGGAGCAGTCCCGTGCTCAGAGAGGAGGGAGCAATGAGGTGATTGCATCTGGCAGTGTCTTGTGGTTCACTTTTTGCCTTATCCTGCTGATAGGTGGGGTTGTGGGTGATCCCTCAGGAGGTAAGCATGTTTCTGAAGGCCAGGCTGAGCTGCCCAGGAGCCAGCCTGTGCTGCTGATGGTTTGTGGGTTTGCTCTTTCGAGACTCTCACTGAAGGGAACAGCAAAGCCCTGAAGTGTTGGAACAAACAGTGCAGAGCAGACGTTCTGTGGTGAGTTTAGCAGCTGGGGGTGGATTTGCCAGCGGAAGCAGGGCTCAGGGCTGAGGAGGAGACCTTGTGGACCAGCCACTATTGCTGTGTCTGCAAGGAACTCTTCTGTGCTTGGCTGATTGCAAAGAGGTGCCTGGAGTGGAAAGGCAAACCACAGAACAACTTGCAAAGAAGAAATCTCAGCCTCATTCACCTTTATTTTAGTGATCTTAAGAGCTTCAGCTGCATCCATTCCCACACACTGAGAGAGCTGTGGTCCTAACCCTTTCTTGCAGAAGCTCTGGCTGATGCTATTTATAGTTGTGCTGCTGCTACAGGCCCTTGTTAGCTATTGTTGTGCAGCAAATGTGACCGAGGCAGCTGCTGCCAGTGTGGTAGCCGTGTTTGTTTTTGATTGTAGAAAGGGTGAGAAGGAGGTATTCTGCACTTCTTCGGAGAATGTGTGAGATGATTTAAAATTGGAAGGGTGACATATAAATTCTGGTAAACTTGATGTGACTCTGTCAAATCCACAAGCTGGAAAGCTGCTTGGGCTTCCTCAAAATCTGAACCACTGGTTCTCATCCTTGGTGTAACAGTTTGCTTTTGCAAGTATTAAATGCAGAACCATAAAACTAAGGTTCATAACATAAGGTTTTAACTGAATCTACAGTGATATGGGATTATCATCTTTCTTGACTTTTTAAATTAACTGTTTAATTTCCTCTCTGAAGTCAATATGCTTGAGCAAGAGCAGGTTGGTACCATCACGGTGAGAGAGCTGCTGTCCAAGTGCTGCTGCTCTCCTGCAGAGCTGAGATTGGTTTTCTGCCTCTCTACAGCATCTGGGTGCCCTCAAACAGGTGTCCCTTGGCACTCTGTGCTCAGTCTGTGCCTGGGAATGCAGATTCAGCTCCCAACAAGCTGACTCCAAGTGTTGGTACCTACCTGGGACTTCCTGCTAGCACAGATTAAAGATTAGCCCACGGGATATATCCTATCCCATCCTACCCCAGCTGTGTGTCACACAGGAGAGAAGAGCCACACCAGCCCTGGTGGGGTGTGAGGCTGTTCTGCCAGGAGCCTGACCTCGGAGGCAGTTTTGTGGCACTGTTTGGCTGCTGAAGCAGCGAGAGGTTCCAGCCAGCAGCTGCTCTGGTCTGAGTGCTTGGAAGCGGATTATTGTCTTCCTAGCTGAGAACTGGTTAACTCTGGTGAAGTCCAGCTGTGCTTCTCCAGGTTTCCTCAGTCCCAGGGGCTGTTGTGCTGTGTGCTCGGATCGCTGTTTGCTAAGGGCTCACAGCAGGGGGAATGCTGAGCCAGCAGAGGCAGAACTGGTTAACAGGAGCTCTCCAACAAAATGTCTCTAATGAGTCCTCCCAGTTGCTCCAGCCACAGAGCTGCAGGAATGCTTAGCCTGGATTGTTCTGTGAATACTCACTCCAGTTCCAGTCCTTGCAAATTTTGATTGGTTTCAGTGTATGGGGAGTTGTCTTATAAACCACCTCATCCACTGGTTAGGTGACCCTAAATCCCCCAGAAGGAGCTCAGCTCCGAAGGTGGGGAGAAAGCTTTGTGCAGAGGATATCAGGAAGAAAGGGGTGCAAATAAATGGTAAAAACCTGTTTTATGAAGTGCCAGTAATAGCACTTTCCCCTGGTGCGAAAGTGCAAGGTGGTAATTAGACAGACAAATTAACATTCCTCCTGAGAACCTGGAGTCTAAAAAGGGCTCTTCTTATGAAGTTCCTGTAATTAAGGATGACTTGGTGTAGTTAGATTATTCATTTCTAAGGATGTGATGTGAATGGCTAGTGCTCATCTTTCCAGGCTGGTGACTGGTACCCAGAGGGTCACACTGTGTGTGGGTATTACAGCAGCAGGATCTCATCACCAGAAGGCACATATATCCTCTCTGTGTCAGATTAATGCTCTGCTGGTCAGCATGTGGAAATGCAGAGAAATTCTTTTGGTTTTTTTGCAGGTCATGCTGCAAGCAAATTCAGAATTACACTTGATTTGTCTTTTCTGATTCTTTATTGAGGTATCCAAAGCCCGCGTGATTCTTGCATACCAACAATGGAAAAGCTGCTCTTCAGACTTGAATTTCTTGGGTCTTGCTGAAAAGTGATACTGAAGTGTGTGCCCAACCTGCAGGAGTTTCAATCACGCTGTTGTCTCTGTAGGAAAAGAGAGAAATCCTGGCATGCAGCTCTTCCATCTCACTGGTACAACTCTCTGAAGGGCTGGTAGAGTTCTTGTCCCTCGTGTGTCTGTGGGTGTGCACTGGTGGGGATGGCTTTAAGCTCAGGAGTGCAATGTTTTCTTGATTTAAATAAGTGGGTTTCCTGAAACTTGCCAAAATTATTGTGTAGCTTTTTAAGTGCAGTGCTGAATAGCAGGAACAACATTTTAGATAGCCTGTAAGACCTTGATACATTGATTTTTAAGATTTTATTCGAAAGTATGAGTGAGAAGGAAAGCAGAGGAGAGGTGGTAGTGGAGACTGACAAATATAGGTTTGGGAGGAGGAGTTGATGGAATAGTGTGGATTTGGGAGGAGAGAGGGGTGTGTGCACTAGGAGGGGAATGTAACAGGAGCAAGAATGGCAGAAACAGAGATGATTTTCCTATAGAAGCATTGAAAATCTGTTGGAGCATCTTCCAGAGATGGGTAGAAAAGACCTGTGCCATTCAGGAATGCTGCTCTTGTATCCTGGCTGTGTGACAGGCACACAGGCTTCTCCACTGGGTGCTGATTTTGTCATCCTGTACTGGGAGATGGATCCGCTGTGTCTCAGGCTGCTGTGCCTTCCGGGGTTCGTGCAAGGAGCCCTGTGATTTATCATGACCTCGAGGACTTACGCTGTTGGGTTAAGATGAGTTGATCTCTTTTCATTTTAAAAGAATGCACTTAAATGGAAGGAGCCCCTCTGTTTCCCTTTAATCATATAAAAGGTAGTTAAAAACTAGTGTAAATCCTTAAATCTGCTTTAAACAATAGCAACTCATATCGGTGTGTGTGGGCAGGGATTTGAAACAACTGTTGGATTTAGATGGAGCCAAAGGCAAACAAAGCTAAGCAGCAGCAGTTCCCCCCTGCCTGCCCTTCAGCTCTGCCCCCTCCTCGGGCACAGCTGCCCCCAGCCCAGCCTCCTGGGGTGGGTTCCTTCCCTCTCTACCCCGAGAGAAAGGGGAAATGCCACCAAACTGCATGGCCTGCTCCTGGGGGAAGGACTGGCTGTGCAAGTGGCCCTTGCTAGCACAGGGTGTGAATGTACAGCTGGCTTCGGCAGGGCCGGGAGGGAATAATTAATGCTTTATGTGTAATTTGCAGTGCCTGTGTGAGTCTCATGTCTGAAGGAGTTTATTACTTGGGTTAAATGGCTTCTATCCCAATTTTTGTGCTGCAGCGTTTTCTTTCAGAAGGGTAGTGCCTGTGCCTGGGGTGCTGGGGCAGGGAGAGCTGTGGTTTGTACTGGGCAGGATGGGAAAACTGCTGGGGTAGATCTGTCATCAAAAATTGGAAGAAAAATAAAAAATCCCTCTAGCACTATATTTGAAGTGATAGAGAATCAGGCATTACTTTATTCTGGCCAGGATGTGCCAAGGAAGAATATTCCAAACACACATATTTTTACCGAATTTTCCCCCAAACTTTATACAGTCAAAAACCCATTGTTCCAAAGTTCATTGGTCCAGAGTTGAGCAACCCCCAGTATTCAGTTTCCAATTGAATCTGAATCTCCTCACCTCCGATGTTAATCAGATTTTCATTTTTCGATTTTCTCATCAGTTCTGCCTCCAACAGGGCCACGAATTTAAAGTCACTTGTTTGTATTGCCAGCCCTTCATAGCTTTACCTTGGAGCAAACTGCCTGATGGACCTGGCTGTGCAGCATCCCCAAGGACGGGGTGGCTGCTGCTGCTTCAGAGCGCTGCTCCTGAGCCTTTCCCACCAAAACTCTGCTCCTGTGCTGGGAATACTGAGAGCCAAGCAGCACATCTTGGGCACTTACCAAGTCTTTGCTGAAAGAATAGGCTTCTAGTAGCTGTTAACAGGCTGAATAGAAATTGCTCGCTAATTAAAGGGGTCAGATCTGCCTATTCAATGTCAAGAATGTTCTGGAATTTATTTGGTGCCTATGGTGGAAACAACTGTTAACGCTTTCTGCAGCTGGAGAGGCTGAAAGGGTCTGGGTGAATTTCTCTGATAAGACAAGGAGAAATTCAAGCCACGGTTTTGCAATTTCTATGATGGGATGCTGAGTTGCCTTATCCTGGGCACAGCTCTGTATCTGTAATCTCTCTGCTTCAGGGGGAGGGGGGAATGTGGCTTTTCCATCCCCTCCACCCCCGTGCACCCCAGGCATGTGTTATCAACTCTGATAATAGCTGCAACCGGGGAGGAATGCAGAGGGCTTTTCTCTCTTTAGTTATCGGCATAATTTGCATTAGGGAAACGTTTTAGGAATGGTGTTCCTGAAGAAAGAGGCTTATTTCTTGTATTAATGCTGAATATTCAGTTGCATAGCTGCTGCCTCTCTTTCTGTACATGAAGGCTGCCTCTTGTCCCTAGAAGACTCCTCAGCCGAGGTTTTTATGGGCCAGGCTCTCTATAATTTATGGAGATTCAATTGCTGGAAAAAGCATGAGGCTGACACAGATTTTCCTACTGGATCTGCTTCCAGTTCATGATCTTTGCTTCTATTTCTTGTCACGTACGAGGAGAAATGTGACCAGGTGAACTACCTTGTTCTGCTCACTCTTTTGAAGCAGATGAGCCCCGGAAAGGAGGGATGGATGTGTCTTCAAGCAGGAGAGGAGCAAGAGCAGAAACAGCACATGGAGTTGTTGTGAAGGAACTAAATGTTTCATCCAGAATAACTTCAGATTTACAACAGGATCATCACCACCACCACCTTCCTTTGCATTGCCACAAACACAACCTTGGTGTCTTGAGAACCTTCCTAGAAAAGATCCTGGGTGCTCTCAAACTAAATATAACATGAGAACAGAAAAACTGTCTTGTTAATGTTTGTGTACCCTGAGTTTGGTTGTGTGATCCCTTCACAAGTTCTTTCCTCCTCTATTATTAGGAAATATGTTCTTGGGAAGAGGAACTGTGAGTTCCTGCAGCGATCTCTTAATAGAAGAGGTATTGCTGACTTGCATGAGATAATCCTCTGGTTGCAACTCATTTACAGGATCTTCCTCCTTTAAGTGAGGCTTAAGCTAATATGGTTTACTTCATAATTGGGGCAGACTGATATGTGTGGACAGTTATGGAAAATCAGCTGATAGGTGGTAATTTGCTAAGCAGCTGGAGTTGAATTGTGTCTGCAAGCTTGAAATTCGCTTGCTTTAAAAATAAATAAGCCTTTTGTCCCAGTAAGTTATTAAGCCTCCCTTCCCAGTACTCTAAATCAGTGTGACACAAATGTTTCTAATGGGAAGATAAATCAAGATAATGTTCATAGATATTTCACAGGGTAGAGACGAGGGCATGGAAAATGTATCTGGAGAAACCACCACCATGGGCGAGCAGTCAAAGCAAGCTCTTTGTGTCCTGCTTTAAAAAAATGCAACAAAATAATCTGTATTTCACGTCCAGAGAAAGCACGTGTCTCCTGGCGCAGCAATGGTAGCTCTTGCAGGAGCCACTGGAGAGCTGCCTGGCTGGATTTCTGGTTGTCCATGGCTGGACCTGAGCTCCCACACCGTTCTCTAACAGATTTTCATTATTTTGCCATAAATGCAATATGCCATGTTGTGTTCTACTCTTCACCATAAGGATGCTATGTGGAGAACTGGAGGCTGGGAATGTTTACAGGTGAATTTTTTTCAGTGGTTGATGAGGAGCGAGCGGCTTCCCTTCCTCTGGAAAGCGCTGGTGTGACCACCCAGGGCACTGCAGCCGTAAGCCCTGAGTTGATCTCTTTCCTTTCAGCTCTAACTCTGCCCTTTGTTGCTTTCTTTCCTCCTCAGTGCTGGAATTGCTGTCGGCTTCTACGGCAATGGGGAGACCAGTGACGGCATCCACCGGCTGACGTACTCGCTGCGCCACGCCAACCGCACCGTGGCCGGCGTCCAGGACCGGGTGAGCACCGCGACCACGGGGCTGTGAGCAGCCTCACCCAGCTCCTCTCCTCCTGCATCCTGTGCCTGTGTCTCTTCCTGTTTCCTCTCAGTATCTGGGCTTGGAGATGCGCTAAAATTTCCATTAGTGGCGGGGTGATTTCTTCCGCTCTTCTAAAAATAACGAAGCGAACGCAGCTTGCTAAACGAAGCCTTCTCTTTGCTAGGTTTAGAAACAGCTTGTGATCAGCTCTCTCTTCCACACCCGGGAGAGGAGGCAGGCCAAAGCAGACAAATCTTAGTAAAATGTAGCTCTTTAGTGCCATTGGTTGTTCCTGTGCCATCTCTGATTTCTTGGTATCACACTGCAACCCTGATGGCTGCAGAATGTGTGCGTGTGTTAGGACTCAGCTGAGATGTCATCACTGGGCTATTTGCAAACAATCTCCCTCATAGATGCTTTTAAGTTGCTTTTGAAACAGTCTGAGCTTCTTAGGACAGAGGGCTTGTAATTTGGAAGCTGTCCATGACTTTCCAATAAGAACAAATTCCCTTTTACTTCCTTGGATCCTGTACTTCAATTTTTTATTTTTTTTTAAAAATTTGTTTATCCCCCTTTTTCTTTGCCATATTGTAGGTACTGGACACTGCAGTGGCCCTGAACCAAACAGTGGAACCAAACTTGCTCGTCCTGGAGGAGATGTTCAAGAAGCAGACAGACTACCTGCATATTGTCCAGAAACTGCAAAGTCTCCTGGATGATCTGGTCAGGCAAACAACTGAGATCCCCTTTTGGAAGAATGATGAGCTGTCTCTGGAGGAGCTGGCAATTCAGATTGACCTCTATGACTGGTACAGGTGTGTAGCAAGCTGGAGTGTAGTGGCTGTAGCATCTGCTTTGGCCTGTTTTGCAAAAATTATGTGCATGTTCTGGATGGCTGAGCCAAAGCCTCTCTGTGTTGCTGCAGGTGCTCTTGGCCCCCGCAGCTGTTTTGTTTCTTACAGCAGTTTAAATCAAAATGCACAGCTTTTTTTCTTAAGTGTCTTTATTACCAACTGAGGAGCGACTTATTCTCCATATACAAAATTTGTAGTTTGTGTTCTAGTGCTGGGGAAAAACAGCCTCAGATATAGCTACTGCTGTGTTCTAATAAGTGCGTAAAGAACACATTAATAGAGGAAAAATAGAAATAGTATAAATAGGGGAGAAAATGGCACTAGTTCTGTGAGTTAACACCACAGCCTAATATTCATTTTCCTAAACATATTCAATAAAATATTGCATCAGTCGTATTCTGCTAAAGAAAATCTCTATCCAAACGTGGAATAAATAACTGAAGCATTTCCTAGCAAATATCTACGAAGTTCAAGAAGCTTCAATGCCTTTTCTTTCTCTGATGATGACCAGTGCATGTAACTTCACACTAGAAAACACTTGCAGTCTCATTTCTCAACAACTGTTTGTGCTGAGTTGTGTAAAAATGCTTTTACCTGCCTCAACTCCCAACCCCACAAACACCCAGAGCTCTCTGAAGATGAAGCTTTAGAGGAGGTTTTGGAGAAGAGAAGGGCTGTATTTTCCCCATAAGTCACAATAGCTTCTTGAGCTGTGCTTTTTACACTCCAGTTTTCCTTTGCAGACCCTGTTTTTGGTTTTGTTTGCTGCAGGTGGCTGGGATACCTGGGCCTGCTCCTGTTTCATGTCCTGATATGTTTGCTGGTGCTCTTTGGGCTCATTAGAAACTCCAGGGCCATTCTTATGGGGTAAGTCCTGACCTGGGGCATAAGGGAAGTCAGCTGAATGCAAGAGCCTGTTGGTGGGAACCTCTGCCTGTTGTCAACTCAAGGACATCTGAAACTCAGCATTTTAAATTTGCCTCTGAGCAGAGAGACATTGCAGAGTGTAGCCCTGTGGAATAGTTAAGGCTTCATACAAGAGATGTGCACAGGAAGGTTCTTGAGCTGTAGAACATAATCCACTGGTGTTCACTGCCCTCTCATCAAAGGTGAGGAACTTGTCCAGGCAGTCTGTTTTCCACTGCAAGCCTTCATTTTCTGGGAGATAATAATGTGAACATCCTTCCTTAAAAATTACAGGCTTTACAAACCTCCCCTTGATTCCCTGCAGCTGGGAAGGCATTTGTTAATTGATGATAAGCGTTGTGTGTGTCTGCACAACCTGGCAGCGTTGCCTCCTGTGTCACTATCTGCTCTTGTTACCTGGGGCTGTCACACCTGAGGAGATGTTAAACTGAGAACAAACGCTGGTTTGCACAGTTACGAGGAGGAGTCTTGTTGCCATGGCACTGCAATGTTCATGCTTATCTGTTTCTCAAAAGCACTGAAAATGCCCCGTTACAGGAAAAAACTCTCCCTATCTCGTAGCTTGGCATATTTGGCAAAGATCCTGGTATCGTAAACACAGTGACAGTTTGATAACTGACATGGCCAAGGGCTTATCCTGGTATGTGGTGATGCCATTAATAACTGGAATGTGTATTCAGATTTATTATTTACCAGATGATTTCATACCTGGCGGGTTACACAGACAAAAGTCCAAGTGTAGGCACAGATGGCAAGCCCTGGGTTTAAATTAGAATCTCATTCCCCGTTAGCCAGAAGTTCATATTAAGGCATTCCCTAAAGGGAGCACATGGCATAGAGAAACAAGTGTATCCCAGCCAGGCAAGATGGTGAAATGCCAGTTTTAGATCCTTTAGCCAAGCAATCAGTTACTGACCCAGTCATCTTCATTTAAAGTAAAACAAAAAATGTGTCTTATTGATTAACATGCTCAGCTGGAGGCACCAAGCTGTGGTGTCCTTATGTCATAAACCCACAGAACCTTGCTGATCCATGGCTGATAATTCTTGCATCCATTTGGAAAAGGCATAATAAAGTCTTTAGTGTCTCATTTCAGAGTGCAGAGCAGATGTCAGTCTGGTGAAACTCCCTTACTTCTGCAAGACGAGGCACAGATCCCTTCACAGAATAGCGATTATCTGGAATTAAAATAAGTTGGTGAACAGAGGGATAGGGGTTTTTTTAACAGAGACCCATAGGTTTATATTTTTAAAGCTCTAGTATCCAGTGAGGCAAATGTAGCAGAAAAAAGATATAGTCCTTCCTCACAGAGATGCTTGTACTAGGTTTAAATAAAGAATGTCTTGGTTATGAACAGGTTTTTGTATTGTTCAGGGTGTGGGTGGGAAGAGATCTACTTGTGTTTCAAAGCCTGAGGGAAAAAGCATCCCTAAGAGAGCAGGCCAGTGTCTCTTTACTTTGAAGATAGAAACAGATAAAATGAAATTGCTTATTAGTCTGCAGCCCTGTACCTGAGGGAGTTGAGGAGCACTGCAGCCTAAATATCTCTACCACTCACGCTGACAGCAAGGGTGAAGAGCTAATGTGCTGGTTGGGGAAGTGCAAAAGCCTCTTCCATGAGTGTGTGCTCCTGGATGTCACTGCGAGCACTGCTCTGTCATTCCTGTGCCTTGTGTCTGCCTGACAGCAGAGACATCCCCCTGTTTCTGTCAGTAATGAGGTCCAGCTGTCAGAACAGAGCTTGGAATCTGTGCCGAGCTGGGCTCACATGGCCGTGGTGGGCACCTGAGCTGTTGTTCCAGGCTGTTTGCCTGCAGGTGACTGTCTCTCTGCTGGAGCTGTGTGGGATGCTGAGGAGCTGTTCAGGTGCACAGCTCTGAACCGAGGTGTCCTGACAGGGGCCGTACTCCCTCCCACCATCTGTAGCTGTGTACACCCAACAACCTCGTTTATTGTAGACACAGGAGAGATTTCTCCAGTTTTGGATCAGTATGGTTTTGTGGGGTTTTCTTGATTTAGCATATTTTTCTTTGAGTGTCTTTGGACCTGGAAAATGAAGTCCAGAATGGGAACAGTGAAAGCGATGGGGCTGTAGTCAACCAGCTGCCAATCTGCCTCCCCTGCAGCCACCTCTGTGTCTTTGTGCTCTTGGTTTCCCTGAAAGGAGCAGGATATTTTGCATCCCTACTCCTCCCTTCCCCTGTAGCTCCAGGGCAGGTGATGTGGTAACCAACAGCTGGACATGAGCCCCTCTGGTTGCTGCTGTCCGTGACGTTTGAAATAGGATTGTTTATCTGAAGAGACAGTCAGTGATTGATAATTTCCTGGATTTGGTGATTGCTTTGGACTCCAAATAATACATCTTGTGAAAGGAACTGCTTGAAATCAGAGTTGCTGCATCTGCCATCTGTCTGTCTCCCACAGGGTGTGCTTGCTTGGGGTGTTTGCCCTGATTGTCAGCTGGGGATCCCTGGGCCTGGAGCTGGCTGTCGCTGTGGTAAGTGGCTCCCATCCAAATCCCATCCACCCTCTGCTGGTTTAGCAGGCACCAGATTAACGTTATGCTGTGCCTGTTTTATTTATAGCACATCCTGGTCTAAGTAACTGTCCCAGCAATTTCCATCTAGGAAAGGTACAGAGCTGCTCCTGCTCCGTGCTGTGGTGGCTCGTGCTCCGGCACTGCTGGGGTTGTGTAAGTGGGGATGAGAGACTTCAGCACCTGAAACACCTCTAGAACAGAAGGTTCCCTGATGCTGATGTGGCTCAACTGCTCTTTGATGCTGTGCTTTGATATTCCTTCTGCCTTTTGTCTTTTGTCCAGGGCTCCAGTGACTTCTGCATCAACCCTGATGCCTACGTCTCCAAAGTGGTTGAGGAGAATGCAGTGCTCAGTACTGGTGAGTGCTGGGTCTGGCTTTGGCATGGGCTCTGCAGCTCCAGCTGTCACACAGGAGCGTGGCAGTGACTGGGAATTTTAGGCTGTGTTTGAAGCAGAGGAGCTGGCAGACAGTGGGACACAATATGTGTCGAGCTCTGGATAAACAGCATTCTGGTCAGAAGTGTGTATGTCTGCATCAGAACCTTTCTTCTGCCTTGACTCTTAGGTGGAAATAACTGATAAACTGGAATAACAGAAGTCCCTGGATTATTTTGCTTTAAATGCAGCACCCTTGAGCCTTGTTCTCCTCTCTAAGTGACAGAACTGTGGCAGTAGCAGCGCACAGTTTGAGTTGTCATTTTTAAAACTTGCTCTTGGGTCTGTATTCCTGAATCTAGAATACTTATTTTTATATCTGTTATCAACAGTTTTATATACATATATATATATATTTCTCTTAATGGTGGCTATAAATAGTAGCCTCTTTGAAGGGTAAGTGAATGGAAAGTGCCACAAAGAAATAAAAATGTCCCTTTCCATTATAAATGCAATATTTTGACCGCTTTGTGTATCCTGTTCCACTTGACACACGTGCCTGCATCACAGTGGCATCCAGCTGAAGCACTGATATATTTGGGGTTTGTTGCTCCTAATTTAGACTGAAGTGGTTGGAGAGGTGAGGGGTGCCTCCAGTTTGAACCTCAGTGGGCCAGAGATGGCATTCAGAACCATGGCTTAACAAAAGGTGGTTGGGTGCCTGCCAGCAGAGATACAATAAGTGCTGAAAAGGAAAAGTATTTTTAGGACTGAGTTTGCTGCTCAGTTAACAAAGTTAACTTCTTTTTCTCCTGTCTTCTCTCCCCCAGTAGTTCCTTTATGTAGTTCTGTATGTGGTAAAACACAAACAGGCAATGACACTGATTTGTAGAAGGAGTGACTTGTGGTTTTTCTGGTTCGTATTTGGTGGAACCAGAGCACTTTTGCTGTGTGTGCAGAAGGTCTGTGCTTAGCCAAATGCTGTCTCTCGCTGTGCAGCTGGTAGGAAATTAGGTATGTAGCTATGGCTGAGGGTGCAGGGATTAGAAACAATAAAAACCATGAATGTCTGGAGGCAGAAAGTAGTCTAAAAGAATATGTACAGGTTGATATTGCAACCCTGCAGCTCATTTTTGGAATGCTTTATTTATTGATTTCCTGGGAAGGAGGTGGCAGAGCCAGGCAGCTCTCTTTGCAAAAAAGAAATGTAGTGAGGGAAGAGAATGAGTGTTTAGTGTAACATGAAAATCCTCTCTTGGCTGTGAAGGTGACAAAGATGTGGCTTCAGGTGCCAAGCTGGCTTCCTGGGTGTTCAAGGAGGCAAGTGGGTCAGTGAGGCCAAGGGGAAATATCTGATGTGAATGCCAGCTGTGTGCTGTGATGATTTGGTAACCCAGATTAGCTCTGGAGCGTGTTTGGTAACAATTAGATTGACCCTGGGAAACTAAAGAAAGGCCCCTTTGTGCTGCTTCTCCATTGCAGTTGTCCCTGTCTGCTGGGCTCCTGTGGTTTTCCATCGATCAGGATCGTTCGTTGGAGGCTGACAGGGAGTGCAGGGCTGACATTCCAGCCCTCCTCCCGCATTCCCCAGCAGGGACAGTTGGCTCCCCCAGGGGAAAACAGGCTCTGCTCCCGCAGCACCACCACGGAACAGTTGTTAAAGCTCCAGAAATAACAGGGAATGGCTCTCAGGGAAACGGTGAAGAGAAGGAAGAGCAGGTGTTGCCACAGGCCTGGGTGGGCAGGGTGGCCCCGCCATGGCGCTGAAGGTGTCAGCTCCTGCTGCCAGGCACCCTGCAGTGCTGGTGAGCACCTCTTCCTTTCTCCAGAAGGGAATCTGTCCAACTCTGAGCCTGCCACTGCACCAGGCAGCTGCTTGGGAGATGATTGAATCTTCTGTCTCCCCATGTGGGTTTTCACTGCTGTATCACAGTTCCTGATCAGGAAGTTATGGAAATAGCGCTTGGTCCCCAATGTTGAGCTCTTCCTGTGCGTCTGAGCAGGAAGGAAAATCACGACACGAGGACTGCAGTGTGGCAATTAGACTTTAATCCCGATAAAACCTCTTGAAAAGTCTGGAGTAAGTATTAGTATCCCTTGGCTGCAAGTTGCAGCAGCTGCTTTGTGGTCAGCCGAGCCGTGTGTGCAGCGAAAGCGATGAGCTCCAGGAGTCGGGGCAGGCAGCTGGGAGCCAGCATCGCTGCTGTCCTCTCGGGGGAAGAGGTCCTGTTGGAAAGCCCCTGGTTCTTGGGCTTGATGCTCTCTGCTTCGCTGTCTCTGCTCTTTGGATGATGTTCTCCAGCAGAAACAGCTTGGTTACTCCAGCAAGTTCCACCACAGGGTACCCAACCATCAGCTTTTCAGGTCAGGAGAGAAGGGACTAAAGGAGTGTGAGCAGTTGGAGGGGCTCAGGCAGATCATGGAAAAAGAATCCACAGGGAGTTATCATAGATGTAGGAATCACTTTTGCCTTGGGAATCACTTCAGCTGAGACTTTTGCTGAGGTATCTCCCTCTGTCCAGTGCTGTGTTTGGCGCACTGAGCTGGGTGCTGCCATCTAATTTTAAGGATATAAGAACCAACGAGTTATCCACCTAAGAAGCTTGGTAGCGCTGGGCCAATTTTTATTTTTAATCCCTATTTTTAGTTGCTGTTGTTACACACAATGTATTGTGAGATTCTCTGTGCTCTGACATTCACACTGGGACTGAGTCATCGATATTTGCAATGTGTTTTTGCTGCTGGTGGTTGTAGTTTTCACAGAAAAATAACTGAGCTGAATACTGGGCAACTAGTACGTTAATATTCCTGTTTATGTATTAATTGCTGTTTTCAAATCTAAATGGAATTAATGGAGCTGAGAATAATCTGATTAAGTGCATTATTACTGTCATGTTTTTAGCTAGAGAGGAGATGTTCTTGTTTTGCAGATAAGATGAGCTGCATTAGAAAAATGATGGGGGGAGAAAAGGGAGGCAAAGAGCTTTAATGCAGGCTTCCTGGAGAAGGAAATACTTAAATAATTTTGCAGAAGAGGCTGATGTATGTGCCTAACTCACCCTGTATTCATTAATTGAGATAAAGCCAATGGAGTTGAACAGTGGCTGTATAATCAGCTCCTGCTGCTAGTAAAAAGACTTGGTGCAGCCAAGATGTTTATTTTCAAAGCAGGAGGCCATCTTCTAGTCCCAGTCTTTTTCCTTGATATTATGTTATTATGAGATGACTTGTTGCATAAAATTAAATAAAAAGGCACGATCTGTCTAAACAACAGGAAGGGCTTTCTCCAGATTCTCTTAGCGGAAATCTGCGTGGTGAACAGCCCCTCTCTTCATCTGAGGGAGCTGCGAACCTCACGGGATGGATAATGGAGCCTTTTAGCTGCGGTCCAGCCGAGCTGCTCAGGCTGGAGGCTGAGGCTTTGCTGCTCAGATGTGAGCAGGGAGGGTTCCTGGCATACCCAGCCCCTCACTGGCCTCTCACTGATGCAATCTCATCTTGGAAGAGCAGAGCTGAATCAACCAAAGGACTGACACCATCACCACCCCTGCTTCCTCTCTAGAAGCAAGACCAGGACAGAACCTCAGGTGGGACGCTGGTGTCTGCACAGTTGTTACCTGAGCTCAGAGTACCCTGCAGGAAAGAGTTTGCCCAGAGAAGGGCTCTGGAGAGCCCTGCTGAGCTGATGTTGGCAGTGAGAAGCTGTTTTCTTGCCTGGTTTTGTTGGATTCCTGATCAGCAGAAAGCTTTGAGCGGAGGGCAGGTGGGACAGTTGCAAGCTCTTTGCTTTCACCAGTACAAGAGTAGGATGTACCAGAGAAATTCAATGTTATGCAGATACCTCCCTTTGCTGTCAGACTGGTGCCTTGGGGAAGCAAAACTCCTGGTGGAGAACACATTATCTGGGCAAGAAACTCCAGCCAAAAGTTCCTTTGACTCCAACAGGTGATTTCTCTGATGATTGAACCCACAGAGACAGCCTCATCTGGGTGTGCTGGTAAAATGAGCACTGCTTATAGAATGCTCAGTTAGAGATGAAGGAGAGCTGGGAAAAGCTGTTCTAGGTGTGGGGATTTTTTTTTTAAACTAGGATCTTTTTTCCTGATTGCTCTCTACAGACCTCCCTGCCTTTTGGCAGGTGCATAATGCCATTTTTTGCATTTTGGCTGGGCTTTGAAGTGAGTAGTAAGTCTCCATGGTTGCAGAAGCAGTAAGTAATTCTAGCAGCTGAAGCTGTCTTTAGTAGGAAGCTCTACTTTCCTTTCTAGGAAAAACAGACTTTGCAAAAATAAAGCATTTTAGGTAGTTCCCTTCCTTGCCTTCTGCTCCCACAATGCCTGTGCACCAAGAGTGAGTCAGGAGGATTGCTGCTAGCAACAGCAGGCATGGGCAGCTGCAGATGTGACCCTGCCTCACCCTTCTGCTATGAACTGGATTGCCTGAAGGCCAGCTTCAAAAATCAGCTCAACCTTGAGGAATTTTCCTTGAGAGGAAAATGCATCAGGAAGATAATTATAGAAAGAAATTGCCTGGAGCTGTTAGCAGAGTGCAAATGATGGATTTGTGTTGCTGTTTTCTGGTCAGGAATACGAGATCTGGTGAGGCACAGGACAGCCTCCACCAGGTGTAAAGCAGGTGAAGGTGCCTCCTGCTCCTTCCTCTTCCCCTGGTGACATGGGGGCAGGGGACATGGTCCCTCTGAATTCCCAGGCTTTGCAGTCCAGGATCACCTTAGGGCAGCGTCACTGCCCGCGGTAGCCACAGATTTAAAGCACCACAGCTCGGGTTCAGCGCAGGGGAAAGCTGCTCCTGATGGCTGTGCCATTTCGGGAAGCATGTTTTATGTAGGGTGTCACACTTGTCAGCAGCAGAGCCACTGCTACCACAGTGAATCCTTGTTGATCCTGCCTTCCAGGGTGAAGCAAGGCAAGCACTTGTTTCTCTGTACTGCTTTTTACTTCACTTGTAACCAGCAATCCTTATCCTGGGCTTACAAGCTGCAGACTATGATATCAGGAGCTCTCATCTCTCATCTGCCCACCAGGGACGATCCAGAAGGCCCTCAAGAAGCGTTTCTAGAGCTCTGCATTAGCAGTGTGCCATGCAATTTATTGCACTTAAAGGCGATGTAAACTTGATACCGCTGTGGGAGCTTAAGAGAAACTTCCAGTGGTTTGTTGGTTTAAAATAAATAGGTGACAAGATCACAGCTCCTTTGGGTCACCACGTGCGATGCTGTGGGTTGCTGGTGCTGTTCCCTCAGTGCAGGTGTGTTTTAATCCATTTTCACACAGCCACTGAGTGTGATTTATGAGCTGGGGAGGAGCAGCCCTTTCCTTGGCTCGGTGTTTGTGGACAGTCGCTTCTGTGGCCTGCCCAAAGTGAGGCACAGAGCAGTTCCTGCTGCCCTCCTGCCTGCCCAGAATCTGCTAATTGCTGTTTAGAGGCTTGGCTGGGGAGATGGAGGTTGTCCCAGGGAAAGAGGCGGTGGGAGGGAGATGGAGCAGCTGGCAGGAGCTGGCCCAGAGTAGGCTAATGAATTATAAATAACAGCTGTCAGGTTGCATTGCCAGCACGCAGGGGCTGACAGGCTGGGCTGTAGCACTTGGTCTCCAGCGTGCTGCCTTGCCGAAAGGGGCATTCAATATTTATGGGAAGTATGGCAGTCGGGGTGCAGCCAGGTCTGCTTCCTGCACGGCTCCGCTGGCTTCTGGTTGGGCCTTTTACTGATTTCTGAACTGGGACTCATCAGAATAGCTGTGCAGCCTGGAATATGTATTACTGAAAGTCACAGACAGATTAAAATGAATGGAGGAAAAGATGCTGGTGGAGGGGGAATGCAGAGGGTTTGTGTGTTTTAGGGCTTTTGTAGTCCTTACCACACCAACATCACCCTTGATTTTGCTGGCATGCTCATATTCAGCTGAAGAGAATGTTTGAGGAATAATCTAAAGGTATTTGGATGATCAAGCCTTTCAGAGCTCCCTTCCTTGACAGCATTATTGAGGATGGCAGGGGAAAGCCTGGTGTTTGTAATTGGTGTGTGCTGGCAGTTGATGCGGTGCTGTAGAGGGCTCACGAGGGCAGCAGGCTGGTGTCACACACATCTGAATGAAGAGGAACACAGCTGTGTCCTCAAGCCTGCAAACAAATGGTGCTGTTAGCAGAGCACAGTAACTGTCTTATCTGGAAGTTTATGTCTTCACTGTACTGTAGTTGGATTTATCCGAGACCGATGTCTTGTCTTGGGTTTATGTGGTGGATAGTGCCAACTCCTGAATAAAACTTTTCCTGTGTTTCATCCGACTTTTAGTGGAGCAGACCCATTGCCTTTCACTGGTTTAAAATAAATAAAAAGCTGGGGTGATGTCCCTGGCCTGACTTTCTTCTCTTGTGTCTCTGCAGAGACTCTCCGCTATTACATGACCTGTAGTGCTGGGTACCCCAACCCCTTCCAGCAGGTGAGTACAAGCACCCCAACCCCTCCCACACTGGCTCTCCTCATCCTGCAGGGTGCAGGTTGAGTGCCCTTGGTGCCAGCACACAGCCAGTCCCAGGGTGTTTGCTTCAGCGAGCGCTCTGGCTGCTGGTAAAGCTTTGGCAGCTGCTTCCCAGCTGGGCAGGAGGTGGCACTGTGATTTAGCGAGGAGTTTTTTCCAACTTTATCACTCCCTGCACTGCTTCAGGTCCAGGACACCCCTTAGAAGGGTCTGTGTGTAATGTGGTGAGGGCTGGGGCTCTGTTTGTGGTCCCTCTATTTGCAAGGCACTTGTCTGAGGGCAGCGGTGTGGTGGAGCACCACAGTTAATGCCAGGCTGGGAAACTCTGTAATCCCTGCTTTGAACCTCTTCTTTTGGGTTAAAGAGTGGCAACACTCCACTCCCAAAACGCAGTCACTTCTGTGGGTGAAGGAGTGTTTTTCACAGATGCCTCTTACAAACCTTTGAACATCCAAGGGATTTATCCTGAAGTCAATGTGAGTCATTATTCTTTCGTGTGGGGGCAGCAGAACAGCACCTGGGCCCATTCCAAACTTTGTCCTATGCATCAGAGGCCAGAATGGGCCCACACCACCCACCACCTGGCAGACACCAGCTGCCTCATCGTTTATATTTAGGATTTTTTAAAAATCTTGTCTTCCTCTGTTTGAAAGGGTGGGTTAAGAACACTTCTGGCTGTGGTTTGATGCACCTCTGCCATCTGTTGCATTTCTGGTTGCTCTGTATATTCCCTGACGTGCTATTGCATGTGGAATTCTCATGGGGCTTTAAAGGGATGTGAAGGCTGCACCATAATACAAACAACTTCTACTGTTAACATTATGTCTCTCTCATCAATCTGATTTAGTAAAAAAATCCAGCTGTGTTCTGTGGTGAGAACTTGAGTGCTTTGTGTCTTTTCTTTCTCCTTCCCTTCTGTCCTAGAGCCAGCCCCAGCTGTGTGTACATTTTTTGTGTATGTATTTTGTTCTTTGTTTGTGGGTTTGTGTGGAGATTTTTTTTTTTTTTTCCTTTTGGTTCTTCCCTTCTCCACTTTTTTCTGTCTGTACTTCTTCCAGTTTGGTAAAAGTCAAACTTAACCCTTTTGCAGCTGCACTCATGTCAGCTGGGACATCTTTAACTTCTACCATTCGTACAGATGATGCTTCAGTATTTGGGAAACAGGATTTCAGTCTTTTCCCAGGAGATCTGTTGGCCCATGTGGCCTGAACTGTTGAAATGTTGCATGTTTTGTGTTGAGCAGAAGCTGTCAGGAAGTCACAAGGCTCTGGTAGAAATGCAGGATGATGTGTCGGAGCTCATGAGGTCAGCGAGCAAGGAGCACCCCACCTCCAAGGTAACTTTGCTCTCCCTGGTCCTTGGGGCTCCCCTCAGCCTCGTACAGAACCCAGGATCAGCTCCTGCTGAGCATTGCCCTGCAGTAATCACTGGCTTGTTGCTTGCAGGAGTACCTTACCCGGATCCAGGAGGTTTTGAATTCAACAGAGATCAACTTGCAGCAGCTGACAGCTTTAGTAGACTGTCGGAGCCTGCATTTGGTGGGTCCTTGGTAACTGGGCTTGAGCTGAGAATGAACAAAGGGGGTGTAGAGCCTGTATTAGTTTGGAGTTCCAAATCTCTGGTGTGCCAGCACAGTTCACAACAGCTTTTTACTTATCGATGCCAGCAGAAAGCGGAATGAGAATTTGGCTCAAATTAGCTTTCAATTTAAAGATCAACACAGGAACTAGATAATATGGCTTTGTACATCCACGAGCTGCAGCCATAGAGGCCTTCAGGTTTGGGGTTTTTGCGTATAGCAGGTAACTCGTTGCCTTTCCCATGGAGTGCAGTGCCTTGGAGCTGCAGTGTAGCATGGCCTCGCTGCTGTCCTCACTGCCTCTCTAAAGGCAGAGACAGACAGTCCTTGCTTCTGTTCCTGGGGCTGGGACATTGTGAGGGAGCTGAGAGGAAAAATAGTACATCTTCACTTGGGTGGGTAAGTTTGCCACGGCTATTTATTTTTGTTCCTCTTAAAGTCTGATTGTGGGCGGTTGAAAATATTTCTGTGTCTAAATCCAATCTGGTCTTTGTGAAGGGAAACAAGGGTTAGATCATTTATGAAAAACACTTCAGTCCTTGAAATTAAAATAGAAATATGTTCTAGAAAAGGGAATGTGATGTCTATAAGTTGTTTCAGAGAGCGTAGTCTGGAGAAGGGCTTTTGAGTTAGAGCTCAGTGTTAACTCGGCAGTGATCAGGAAACTCTGCTCCTTTCTCTCTGCAGGATTACGTCCAGGCTCTGACAGGCTTCTGCTATGATGGAGTGGAAGGCCTCATCTACCTGGTTCTCTTCTCCTTTGTCACAGCCCTCATGTTCAGTTCCATTGTCTGCAGCGTCCCACACACTTGGCAGCAAAAGAGGTACAGAGAGGGTTTCTCTCCTGTAGCATTGTAGAGCTCCTTCCCAGAGAAGACTGCCTGTTGGATTTGTGCCCATGAGCATATGGAGCTCATTCCCACATGATCCCAGGAGTGTGAGGGATGAGGCTTTATAAGCACAGGTCTAACAGAAAAAAAGAAAATTGTTGTGTTTTGCTCTGGCTGTGGTTAACACCAACATCTGAACCTTATTGCACTGGAATACTCCGTGTGCAGTGTTCAGCACACTGTAGGGCTGTGAGTCAAGTCAGATGAATGATTATAGCTGTGATACAGAGGTAATGCCTGAACTATTGCTCTCTCTGTAAAATTCTTATTCTCTTACATTGCTTTGAGGCATTTGTTCTACTCCGGGGAAGAGAATTGGAATAAGCAGCAGTTTACACTTGCCTTTGTAGCTTTGCTCATGCTGAGGTGACTGACTTGCATAGGAAAGCAGGAACTGTCTGGTTGTCAATAGCGTGGGCAGGTGAGACTCTTGCAAATTGGTATTAATGATGATAACCAGATTGGTCTTTAGCAAGCCTTTGCTCCACTGATGCCTGCTGCCCCCAATGCAGCTGTTAAAATGGCATTGAGTTTTCTGCTCTTGCAGAAGAGCAACAGACTGCAGCAAATCCTCCTTTGTGGTCCTGATTTTTGTGGTAAAATAGAACGTGAACAATAGCAGGAAGCCAGAGCTGGCCCAGCCTGCAGTGCCCAGAGAAGTTGCCTTGGAAGTGTCAGAATAGCCCCTGAGAAAATGGCTGGTTCTTCTCCTCTTCCACAGGCAGCTGCAGTGACCTTACCACAAAATGCAGGCTGCCTGTTGGTAGGAGAAATGTTTACCCAGTGGCATCCCTGTGCTGCCCTCCCTGTGGGCTGCTGCCTGCCCTGCCAACCCCAGCACGCTCAGGCTGCTGCTGGGAACTGAAAGGTTCCCTTTTGCATTCCCTGGAGCACCGTTTCTCCCCCTGCCTCCCTCTGGGAAGTGGAGGATGTCACACTTCGTTGCCTGTGAGAGACTGCACAGGCTGCAATTCCCCGATCTTCAGTGCCACCGTGTGGTGCAGGAGCTGCAGGTGATGTTTGGGAGGTTCTAGTGATGTCCATGCTGTGTAGAACCTTTCACTAGCTTTGTCAAGCATGGATAAAATATATTTCAGACCTTGGTGCTCTGCCCCTTAATTAGGGAGATGAAATAACAGTGTCTATTTTATAGGAGGGGCAAGAGAATACTATGGGAAGGCGGAAGGAGCCCGCTGACAAAAAGTTCTGCTCTCCATTGATTTAAAATCCTGGCATTTTTGAGAAAACAAAGCCTTTAGACATAAATTTTGCAATTTAGTCTCTGTAAAGACTTCTGTATTTTTGCTAGAAGCTGAAGCAGACCCTTTGTAACCAGAATGAGACTTCAGAGAAGTCTACAGAGGCTTACCCTTGAGAGCTCTTTGGACATGTCTGCAAAAAATGGAAGGACACAGTTTTGAAGGATGTTTTGGTGGAGTGCATGGTGCTATGTCCCCATTGCCTCTCTGTTTTGTTGTTTGTTGGGTTTTTCAGTGCTGTACATTTTGGGGTGTGTGTCCATCCCTTGGCTGTACAGCTGGGCAGCTGCAGGCCGGTGCTGTGTGCCAAGCCCTGCCAGAAGCCTGCGGGGAGGCTGGAGGGGATCACGCAGCGTGCACCTCCAGATGGGCTCTGTGGGAGGTCTGAGTCACCGTGCTGTGGGCTGTGCTTCACACTGCCACCCTGAGCCATCCCAAACGGGTACGAGCGTGGAGGTGTGGAAGAGGATGGGGAGGTTCCTCGGATTGCCATGGTTTCCTGCAAACCCCACATGTGGGGTAATTGTAGGGTTCTAGGAGGAACTTTTTCTGCTTCTTGCAGAGGCTCAGATGATGATGGGGAAGAAGAATCAGCTGCTCAAGGGAGCAGACAGACACACGATAATCTGTACAGAGTGCACATGCCCAGCCTCTATAGCTGTGGCAGTAGTTATGGCAGTGAGACCAGCATTCCAGCAGCAGCACACACAGTCAGCAATGCTCCCGTCACGGAGTACATGTGAGTATCCCCACCAGAAGCTTCTCCACATTGCTTCCTCCTCACTTCTGTTGGCTCAGGTGCTGCAAGGTTGGCACTTCTGGCCAAGTGGTAAAAAGCGATGAAGGATTTTGTTTTCTGATTGGCATCTAATGGGAGAAGGGAATAGCTTGGAAGTGCTGCACTAGGAAGGGTTTTATTAGACAGCATGCTCCAAAATGTGAACAGCTTTGTGCTCCAGCGCTCAGGGAACTGTCTAAAGAAAAGAAGTAGGAAAGTATAGTCTGGGCTTCTTATTACACAATGATTCTTATCACCAGAAGATTTAATTCTTCAGACAGAGCAGTCTTGCCAGAAGCCTCCCAAGAGACTGAGAGCCAGTACAAAACCTGTGGACTCTCTCTTTCTCCAGTGTTTGCAGTCAGCTCTGGTATCTGGTGCAGTTTGGAGCTACCTAGTCCAGGTGGGATCCTCAGAGCTTTCTCCAGAAGTGCCTAACCCTGGTCACATTTGGGCTATCATCAGGGCCCATCTTTTTTTGGGCTGCCACATCATTTTGTTTATCCCTTTAGACGTTGTCCTCATTTTATCTCCACTTCTGCCACTTGGCAGTTCTGGTGCTGCAGGGAGGCAGATTTTCACAGGGACCTATTTTTAAATCACTTGATGTGATTCATTGTGGGCCCTTCTGAGTAAGAATGTAAAAATAGTGCTCAATCTGAGGGAAATGATGATAGTTTTGTGCCCTTGTCTGAAAAAGGGAGATCCACCTGGTCTGTAAGAAAATCTTCGAAGGAGCCTGACCTGATACAGTAGTTCTGGGGGTGAGGATGCTGTGTCCTGTGTCCCCATCAGAGACCCTCCCCAGAGCAGCATGGCACGTGCCCCGTTACCATGTGTGTCTTCCTTTCCTAGGAGCCAGAATGCAAATTTCCAGAACCCCCGTTGCGAGAATACCCCGCTCATTGGCCGGGAGTCCCCACCTCCCTCAGTAAGTCTCTCTTTACTGCTCTTCTCTGCTTCAGCAACTTTGGGGAATACACGTTTGCCACTCCTGTGTACTCCCAAGGGAGCTGACTGTGCAGCCAAGCACAGGATCTGGCCCATAAATGGCAGCAGCTTGGAGAGACAAGCTCTGTCTCACCTGCCATGGAGAATAAAACCCTGCTATGCTACTTTGGACATTGCACATGGAAAGATCAAAACTCTATCAATTAACGCTGGTAATCCTATGGGCCCAGTCCTGCCACCACTGAAGTGCATGAGTATCTTGATGGGTGACTTCAGCAGGATGATTCACTTGCATGCAGTGTACTTGCTGTCTGTGGCATTGGTTCCTCAAGTTTAAAAAGAAGCTTGTTCAAACCGTAAATTCAGAGTTATTGCTGAACCTCTCTCCTTAATCTGCCCTAAAGACACGGTAGGATGAAACCTGTATTATTTTTTTGTTGAGATTTTTTTTTTTAAATCTTTCTTTCACAACTGTTTTACTTTCTTTGAAATCTATTTTTGTATTTAATTTCCTATGGAGGAAAAAAAAAAGAAACTTTCATGGAAGGTTTTGGTATTTGGAATGGCCTGATAGCCATTTCTGTATGCTGGATAAAACGTGGGCTTGTCTTCATGTCTGGGTAAGAATTAAAGAATCTTGCCCTCCCTCGCTGGATCCTGTAAGCCTGACTTACAGCAGAACCCGGAGAACATTCCATCCCAGTGCTCACTCAATGGTGGTGTGATTGCAGAGGATGAGTAGTAAAATGCCTAATGATCAACCAGCCTTCAGGTATAGGTAAAGAAAATACGCCCTGTGGTGCCTGGTTCAAATTGATGGGAAAGGGAGGAAGAGGAGTCTGGCGAATGAAGGAATAGGAATTGTGGTGGAAAAGAGGGCATCACATTCATGGTTTCACTTCAAGAGGAGCAGTTCATCTTGCTGTGGAGAAAGTGGAAATGTGCAGAGTTGATCCTTGTCTCTGTCCTTGGCCAGACCTCTTTCACCCTTCCTAAAGAGGTCTCCTGACCCCGTGCTCTGATCGTGAGATCTGGTCCCACTGTCCCCTCTCAGCAGCGAGATGGGCTTGGGGAGGCCCTGACCTGCTGCTCTGCTGGCGTTTCCTGGGGCAGAAGGGCACTGTCCCTCCATGTCCTGCTTCCCCTTGCCCTACAGCTCTTCTGCTTCAGAGAAAGCACATTCCCTTCCACGGGGCTGCAGTGAGGCACAAAGTCCCCTGGTTCTTCAGTAGCTAGCTGTGTCAATACCCTGAGGGGGAATCTGAGTCCTGGTGCCTTAGGCTGGGGTTTGGGAATAGATGACGATAATTATTTTTCTTCAGAGTAACTTGATTTGGCAGCCATCAGTGTGGGCTGTGGGGAAGTGCAGGAGCTGGGGAGGATGAGGGAGCAGCACTGCACCTGCAGGAAAGGGAGCTTCTCCCCAGGTGAGAGGAGGAACCAGGCTACAGGATAAATGTGTTTCCTGGAGGGATGTAGTAGACAGGCAGTGGAGAGAAGAAAAATGCTGTCTATTCTCATATTGGCAGGCAACAGGGAAAGGCTTTTCTGGGATTTTGGTGTAGCAGGTGGCTGAGACTGTACTGAGGCAGAAGAAGTGGTAACTTTTCATAGCAAATTGTCTGTGGGAGGAGAGAGAAGAAAAGGGAATACCAACGCACACATCCCTGCCTCTTTTGGGGAGGGAGGAGAGGGAGAACCATCCAAGTAGGTTATGTCCAGTGGGTAGACAGAGCTGACCTATTCCATTTAGCTTTCTGTGAACAGATGGTGAAAACTCAGATGTGATGATCCTGCTGCATTGTTTGTCCGTTACTTTTCCTGGCTTTTTGTTCGTTTGTTTGTGTTTTTTCCTTCTCTCATTCCTTCTGTTTTCTCCTTCTTGCCACAGGGATATTCCCTTAGGGTTGTAGAGCCCACCTTGTCGCTGACACACACCACAGTTTCACTTGCTTGCACTGTGTTTTTCATGCACGTTGAGGCTGCACTCTCTTTTTCTCTCTCTTTCTTGCGTCATCACAGTTGTATTTGGCTGCCATGGACAGTAGCAGCCATATGAGCTGGCAGCTTAAGCCCTCGGACAGTGCACGGACATACTGGTAACAGCGCCCGCAAATGGAACAGGTACTGCAAACAAGGTCCTTCTTGCTCAACCCCTTCTCCACTCCTGACCGCTCCCTTCATCCCTGCACTCTTTATCCCAGGCCAGTGCCTTTTATTTCTTCACATTCCTTCCCCTCTGCACCTCCCACCCCATTCCCTCCTGCCAAGGGTTAAAATGAAAATCCGTTTTGGCTCTGGTGCAGACTGGAGGAGCAGTATCCACCTTCCAGGGGCTTCTGGTGCATGTTGTGAGGGTTGCAGGCCTGTGCCTCGTGAAAGTTACCTCACAGCAGCTTCAGCTTGGAGTCCACACTTGAGAAAAGCTTGAGCACCAAGTACTGAGTGCTGCTCAAACATGGAAATAACCTTGCACTCCAGAAGCAGGAATAGGAGTCCTCCCATCACAAGAAGCCATTCTCTAGAAGTGAAGAGAACCAATCTAGCAGCACTTCAGTCAGGAATGGTTGTCTTAATTCAGCTTTTGGCTTTCCTTGAGCCTTACTGCTGTTCTGCTTGTCCTTAGTAGTCATAACCCCACGTGCCCAAAACCATCGATATCAACCTGCCACAAGCTTTTAGCTTCTTTAGTTCTTTTTTATATCCTTTTTAAACTGTCCTGAAGAGTTACTTAATTGCCTGTCAGATCTGTGTGCAGCTTTTCCTTTTATCCTTACGTTTAAGGTCAGAAAGGAGCAAATTTTTAAAATAAAGCTTCCCTAAGGGTCCAGATATAATCACTAAGATCTGTTTCATTCTGTTTCAAAACCTTTTACTGTTTTGTTTGTTCTGTGTGTGTCCAAATCATCCCATCCATGTCCCACAGACTCTGAGCAGGGCCCTCCTAGCACCGTTCCACTGTCTGAGCTCCTCATGGGCTGGAGTTGCTGATGTTCTCCAAGACAGCCAGTGTTTCCTCCCTCATGACAAAGCCACATGCCCACAGAAAGAGGAGGTGGTCTGCATTTTTGGGGGTTTTTAGCTTGGTTGAACACAGGGTATGATTAGGGCTACCAGAGAGCTCAGGTGGTGTGAAGGGCAGTGCTCCTTGGAGGGAATTACAGCCCCGCAGTGACCCGAAGGTGTTGGTTCCAGCTGGAACTGGGAGCCCGTTGCTTTGGCTCACGCAGGCAGCGATGCATTTCTTGCACTCTTCCCAGAAACACCTGTCCATAAAGCTGCTGCTGTTCCTCCTTCTCTGCTGTTCTTTTGGCACTTCTGTCAGCCTTGCACTGGATTCCTTTCTGTTCTGTTGGTGCCTGATCTGCGTCCCTGCTGTCCTCGCTGTCTGCCTGCCTGCCTTGGGGCTGCTGGGAAGGGTCTGCATCGGGTGTCTTGACGCCTCTGCCGTGGTGCATGAACACAACCTGGTCTGGAAGCATGGTGCCAGCACCCTTGAGAGCCTCACAGCTTTCCCCAGTCTTATTCTTGCTCAGACTGCTCTTGGGCCTCAGCCTGTGGTGGGTTTTCTGCCTTGTCATTCCTGTAGGTGGTATTGTAGCGATGTTAGATGGATCTGTTCCATGAAATAAAACATTGGTGAGGGTGAGGAAATTCTGGGACCTTCATTCTAGGCTTGAATTCCCTGGGCTGAAACATGACCTGATCCCAGTCTGCACTGTCTCCTGTTTATCTATGGTCCCACCCGAGCTTAATGTGGCTGTCTGAAGGGCTATGGAAAAGGCACTGCATTCTTTCCAAGGCTTTCAAAACAAACAAAACCAACAGAAGCTCTGTTCTTTTGACTTGAAAAACTTCAGTCCCTTTGAATTCAGAACCCACTGGCTGGAATTCGCTGTTTCCCTGCATCTTGTACCTCCCATACATAATAACACCAAACCCTGTGTGTTTACTGTGCTCTGGCTGTTTGAGATCAACCTTTCAGAACTTGAATCCAGAACCTTTGGTCTTTATTGGATTACCTGAACAGCTCTGGCAGGAAATCAAAGTCAGGGTAGCTCAAGAGAAATACACGTGGGTTTTTAACCACAAATAGTAAATGGTTTGTACTCAGTCATGGTTTCATATGGTAAGTGATCTTTCAGCATAGCTTAGGTAGCTGTGAAGTACTCATGGAGTTCACAGGAGTCAGTAGAATTTATGGCCTCTAAAACGAACTGATTATTCCCTTAAGTTTTACAATTTTTTTTGCAACCAACAATTCCTTTGTGCCCAGGCTATGTGTGTTAAGTGCCTAGCTAGTGTGTGCTGGCAAACCACACCTGTGAAAGTTTATACCCTCAACAAGGCTGAATGTGAAGGAGAGACTTTTATTTTCTTTGGAGAAATGCAAAAATAAACCTGTGTGCGACCAGCTGTGTTTGTGGGAGCTGGCTGGTAAGTGACTGAGAGGCGCTGTGCTGAACGGCACTGGTGACCAGCAGGAACGGTAACAAGAACCCTTTCAGGTGCCCTTCTTAGGGGAGCTGACAGGGAGCTGAAGGTATGGGTTGAAACTTGTCCTCTGGGCTGTTTTTGCAAGGGTAACTGAGGGGGTGTAGGCACACGGGTGCTTCCAGCGAGAGGGCTGGAAGAATGGCTGAATTGTGCGTGTTCTGTAACCTTCTATGAAAGCTCCTCTTTAAAGGAAACTAAATGCAACTATGAACCTGTCAGCTGTGGGCCTCACAGTGGAGTCCAAGAGCTCCTTGGTCTGAATTGTGCTCTGGCTTTCTGTCTTTAGAATCACTTTTTAAAGGAGTTAAAGACTTAGTGATTTATATTTTTTTTCACCCAATTGAAGACTTAATTATTTTAACTCTGGATAATGTAGTTTGGTTTCATATCCAAAGACTGGCGAGTGTCTGCTGATCCATCTTCTTCTGCTGGCCTGGCCAGGTGTTGGGATCTGTGTGTTCCACAGCATCTTTGCTCTGCTTCCCAGCAGAGGATGCAGAGGAGGATTTGGAGGAAGGAGAAAGCCCTTGTGCCTGGAGGGCACTGCTGTGGCTGGGAGCAGAGCACACTGGCAGAGCTGTGCTGGCTGACAGGGGCACGGTGAAGTGTTGGCTCTCCCCTGCCAGGTTCCAATCATGCTTATCC
Organism: Pomatostomus ruficeps; assembly: GCA_013400735.1. Taxonomy (NCBI): domain Eukaryota; kingdom Metazoa; phylum Chordata; class Aves; order Passeriformes; family Timaliidae; genus Pomatostomus; species Pomatostomus ruficeps. Next base: position 98,379 of record VYZT01013754.1, read on the forward strand.
TGATCATTAAAAATGCCCCTAACAGAAGGAGTACCTGTTCAAACTGTGCTGGGAAGAGGTACAAAGGTGCAAAAATCCTGAGTTAAGGAGAGAACATCAGCCCTAACTCTGACTGCTCTGAGTCTTGATTTGTTCCTTGTGGTGTTTTTGCAGGTAGGTTTGAATGTAAAATACTCTCTGCTTGGCTGTCCAGATCCCCTGTTCCTGGTTACTTTGTTTTAGGGACAAACAACTGTGGGGCCTTTTCTTTTTGGAGGAAGGAGGGAGTTCCTTTCAACTTTTCCCTCTGTGATAGGTGTACTTTGTACATCTTTGAAATGCACTTCATCAAGCGGCCTTCTTGATTTTAATGCTTTGGAGAAAGTTTATGTTGCATGATGTGTGCTGAACCTATATGACTTGTCCAGAAAGATGCACAATAACCTTCCATTAGCTGAGATTTTTTTTTTTTTCTAAATCCTTTTTACAAAACTTTAGCACCTGGAAAAGTTCTCTGTTCATACTCATCTCCTATCACGTCACTACAGATAATGCAAGTGGAAAGTGAGCAATCAAATGCATTTTTCTTTCTAAGTCCCTCTTCTTAGCATGAGGCTTGGCTGATGATTTCAGCATTGAAATACCTGAAATGTGCCCTACTTACTCTGTGAAAAAGTTCTTTGACTTCTAAACCTCCTGAGCCTGTTGGGTTGTTCTCCTAAGTATTAATAATGCCCTAAACTTTATTTCTGAAACAGTAATCACATTTAATAAACTCTATAGATTATGGTCCTTAAAGTATCTCAGCTTGCTATTTGCTATCTTTTGCCCTCTCACTGACAAAAAATACATCTTAGAAAGAACAGATGTACCCTTTGTCTTCTAAATATAGATGCCATTTCTGGGCCAGAGTTTTATATTAAGAACCATGTTCTGCAAAAAGTTTTCCAATTATGGAAGACACTAAAAGCTGAGTGTGCAAAAAGCCACAGGTGTCTTCATCTTGTGCTGATGGGATCAGCTCTGCCAGAGGAACATTTCTCTCTTCTATTGTGCAGAGGTTCAACGCAGGTCAGTCTTTGAAGGAAAACTGATAAAATACTGTTAATTCTCTGAAAACCCCCATGGATTGATGAGCTTTTGAGAGCCTAAAGATGCCTCATAATGTTCTTTCCCAGTGGGCAGGATAAATCACACCTCCTGGTGTGGAAGTGCCTTTCAGTTGTCTCTTTGCCAGCTTAACTGGCTATTTTATGTGGTTTGGTTTAAGAGGTGATAAAAAGTCAGTATGCTGAAGAGCACTCTTGGGAAGTCAGCTGTGGGTATTATAGAATTATTCAAGCTCCAGAGGGTATAAGAAGAGGAATGAAATGTCTGTCCTCATTGCTTGGTTGTTAATATTGGGGTAGCAGAACCCAGAACGCATTGGCATAAAGAGGCAAAGTTCTGTTCTTACTGCTGGATATTTTTTACGTGTTTTTCAGCTCATTATCGAAGCTGAATGACACGTGTTACCTCAGTAGCTTCTGGGAGCTGTTTTCGATCACCTTGCTTAGATTAAAAAAGGAAATTAGAACAGCACCACCACCTCCAAATCGAACTAACCCTCATCTCTCTGACTTGCTCTTCTCACCCCCACGCTGGAGCCTCATCTGCTGCTGCACAGTGCACAGCTTGGATCCCAAGCCCCAGTGGGCTGCCACCCAGCTGATAACTTGATAACATCATCCTGTTTGATGGCAGCGTGTTTCCAGCCTGGTAGGGCCTGTTGTCTCTTGGGCTTAAATCGTTTTGTTATTCCCCTCTTTTCTTTCAAGCTGCCCCTCTGGGGCACGTGCAGTCTCCCCATGCCCTCATTTCTGTAAAATGCAAAGTGAAGATGCAGTGAGCACCCATTTTCTTTTCAACCTCCTTTCCTGGCATGGTTGAAAGTGGTAACATGACTAAGAGAGGATGAGAGTGTGGGCTGGGTTTTTACATCTGCATCATTCCCATTTCCCTCTCTTCTCCCAAGCAACATATGTCATGTTTTGACTTAGTGACTATTGGATTTCCTTCTCTAGAGAGCTCGGATAAATCACCAGCCCATCTGCACTGACCTGGCCAGCACCCCTGCAGCAGAGTGGCAGAATATTTCTGAGAGTGAACTTGTGAAACTTTCCTTGTGAGACTGAGCCAGCAGCTCCTTGGGATGCTTGCTGTAAACACACACCGTGTTATGCTGAGAAGTGGTAGAAATCTGTGGTTCCGTCGTGACATGAGTCATTCTGACTTAATTTTCTGTTTGTTTGTTTTGTTTTTTTTGTCTTGTCTTTTCTTTCTCCAGTACACCTCCAGCATGAGAGCCAAATACCTCGCCACCAACCAACCTCGTCCAGATGCTGGCAGTGTGCATTAAAATGAAAAAGCAAAAGCAAAAAAACCAACAACAAAAAACAAAACCCACACGTGCAGTCAGACTAAACAATGTGCCAACTGCTGTGCCCCTGTGCTGTCCTCGTAGAACAATCCTGCTGTTCTGCCCAAAATCCAGTGCAGCTCCTTCTGTTTCTCCAGTCCAGAGCACCCTTCCAACCTGGTACCTGCCCACTGGAGTGGAAGCTCCTTTTGAATTTGAGCCTTCACCTTGTTGTACCTGATGTGCAAGAGAGCAAACGTGTGCAGGCACGCAGCTGAGAGCACCGGGCAGGAAACTGGGCCCCGGGGCCAGCTGAGCCGAGTGTCCTGTCAGACACAGGTGGTGAATATCTTCTGCCCCCTTCTTCCCCCTGCTGTTCCAAGAGGGACCTGGTGAAAGATGGTGGTGGATCTTCTTCACGTCTGCCCTGGGAGCAGCAGCCTGTCAGGCACTGAAGCTGCAGGACACGGTGCCTGTGCCCAGAGTGCAGCGAGGGGGTGCTGAGGGAAGGCACAGCGACGTCTCGGTGGGAATCCTCTGGTCCACTGCCCTTGTGAGGGAGGAGGAAACTCCTGCCTCACGGTGTCACTGCATATCCACTGGAATTTGCTCTAGAAGAGCAACCCACCTCACTACCCTGGTTCACTTTTTTTTCTTTAAGTCCATTAAGAAAATGCCTTTTTCTTTCCCGCTTTATCTATCATGTGAATTCTTGCGGAGGAGCAGGGGGGCCCAGCACCAGTCAGTTACCCTGTCCATTGCTCTGGACCTGCCCTCTCTGCTCCATCAGGGAAGCCCAGGTATTTGCAGATGGCATTCTGGGTGCTGCCTTTCCCAGGCCGACACAGATCAAACAGGAGCCAGCCACTCACTTGGTGCCAAATTTTTCCAGGGAAAGACTAATAAGGCTTCATGGGAGATATTTTTGCACTAAAGAGTTTTGGCTCTCTGATGCTAGATCTTATGGGACAGTCAGCTTGCAAAAACAAGAGAAACTGGAAGCACCAATGGATTTATAGCAAATGCAAGCTCTCCCCGCAGGAGTGACCTGTGAACTCTACTGGACTTTCTTTTTTTTCCTTTTTTTATAAATCATAGTCTACAGCACAGGGTTGCTGAACTGGCATTGAAGGAGGTTTTTGGAGCCTCAGTCCTAACAAACTCACAAGATTGTCAGTATATCTTCTGTGTTCTAGAGTCAGAAACCCTGGACAACATTGTGACTGTCAGCACAGGTTTATATTTTATTCTGTTTTGTTTTGTTTAGTTTCGAAGGCACGTTGCTAACCACTATCTGACCATACTAATGCACATGTAAGGCATTTTCTAGACGTGAGGCGGAACAAGGCTTGCAAAGGGGCAGCTGGGTGCCTGCAGAGGGCAACATCCTTCACTGGTGCTGTACTTCCCACTGAAGAGCAGTGCTCCAAAGGGCACTGCCAGCTTCCTGCTGGACGAGGAGACTGCCTCTTGGGAGGTACCGTCTAGTACTGCCCTTTCAGCAGGGTAACTATGATGTTCCTTTTTGTCCTTTTACCTCTTAGCAGAGCTGCTGAGCACTCTATTAAATAACTGGCAGAGGAAATGAAGTGGGAAACATCTCTCAAGCTGGAGCTGAGCCATTGGCAGGGGCAGTTCATCGTCACCTCAGTGATGTTCTGGCTCGGTGTCTGTTCACCCCACGTTGCTGTTCGGGGCACAGAATGACCAACCTGCCTTCACTCGAGTCAGTTGCCTTCTTGCAGTGAGGTGGGAACTGCTCCTGGCAGGCAGCTAAACAGGCTCATGGGATCTGCTGGAAATGGGACCAGCTCTGTGGCAGAGCAAGCTTGGAGACTTCTCTTAAGATAGAAACCACTACTAAACTGCAAGGCCAGCTGTTACCATCCGAAGGAGTGAGAGACAGGGAGGAGGCATCACCATGCAGACAGGAAGAGAAGGCTTTGGAATAAACTTCCGCTTCACCATGAATCTCTGGCAGCAGGATTTTCTTGCTCAGGACTGAGTATGCCCCTTCAGACACGTTGGATGGGCTTCACACTGAAACATACCTCTGTTTTATCAAATAACAAGGGCAGGGAAACGTGGTCACAGGTGGTATGGAGGGATGCTCTGGCTTGTGAGCCCCAGGGTTTCCATCCTGTCTTAGAGCCTACCAGGAGCTGTGGGTGTGCAGGGTGTGGTGATTTTGCAGGGCCCCAAGCACCCAACTGCTCTCTGGGGGGAGCCCCAACCTTTCCCTCACTTTGAAGAAAGAATCAAGAGCCATATAATCTTTATTAAGACTGAGTTGTTCTGCCATCATCCCTCCTTGCAAGGACGTGCTCCCATTGCTATTCACATCATCAATTTTAGGGGAGCTGCCCTGAAATCTGCGGCCCAGTCCTGCTGGTGGAAGGCAAGAGTTTTGGAGGGTGTGGGGAACCCTGTGAAATCAAGTGCTTCTGTGTACCAGCTTCTTTGTGCACAGAATGCACCCTGGACCTGTGTGTGACTGCACTTTGGGCTGGGTCTGAATTGTCCCAGTGGCTCTGGCTGTGCCACACAATGACGGGAGTGAGGCGATGCCTTTGTCTGCAGCGTCTAACGGAGCAGCCACCTTGACCTGCTGCCTTCCAAGCTTGGGCACAGCCACTTCCAATGCCCAGAACAACTTCTGACAGTGTTTGGGGCTCGCAGCAAGGCACAGCTGTGGAGATCCGTGCTCTGTGACTTCAACACATAACTGGAAAGAATGTTATGGAAATAACATTTCGCTCTCTGGAGGCCAGCACAACGGGACTGCGGTGTGAGCGGTGTACCTGTGTCCAGCCAGCACTTCCTTTACTTGACATGGATATTGCACTTTTGTAAAGCATCCTGGAACTCTGCTGCCCCGCTGCATGCTGTGCAGAGCGCTGGATAGGAAACACAGACAAATGGGTTTCTTTTGGTTTATTATTATTGTTATTACTACTTCTTTTTTTTTTTCCTTTTTTATTTTACTGGAACCTTGAGCAGCAGTGTGGCATTTCTGCAGGCTGGTCTGAATGGATCTGCTGAAGAACAGATGGCCTTTGCCTATTCTTATGGCTGCGACATAATCAGTCTCATCCATATGGTCACATTTGGTCTGAGGAGGGGACTTTGCAAAGCCAAGATCTCCCAGACTCTGTGCCTCCCTCTCGGGTGAACAGCAGGTGCTATCTGGCGAAGACTCATCTGTTCTGGATGGCATTCATGGTTGAGGGAGTCCAAACTCTTCAAGCAGCAGGAGGTAAAGCTGTAGAGACTTCTCTCTCTTCCATCGTGTCTCTGTTTTTAATGTGACAAAATGCCAAGGCCGTATCACTTGGTGTATCCCAGCTGCCCTTATTGGACATCTCTCAAGTTACTGGTTGCTGGAAAAAGGGTCCAGAAGTCGGGGGAGCTGAGATTGGCCTCTGGACACCTCGCTGACTGCAGAGTGGACGGCAGCTTGTCCGGTTGAAGGTGACTGCATCGGTGAAGACACTTCATGTTACTTTTTCAGAAGCACAAATGTGGTCATTGGCTTGTCTGGTTGGCTTGGTTTATTTCCACTGCATCATCATGTGTGAATGACACTTTCTTTTGGAACTGAGAACTCTTCCAAGCACACAAACATCTCCACAATGTGAAATGTAAATAGCATGTTGGACTCTTGTGTCCAGTGTTCAAGACTGCATTGTAATTGTAAAGGAAATCAAATCAAGACTTGGCTGTGAATTTCTTGTGCTGTCTTGGGAATTATAACTGTAGTGTTTGTATCCTGTATGTATTATTAAACTGAGTTCATTTTGTGTGCTGATAAAAGGGTTCAAGCTAAGATTTTTAGCGTGCATCCATGTATCCAACTGTGAAGGATGGAGTGCTTCCCTTCCCCTCCTGTCCTTTTTAAGTTTTCTCCATTTGATAGGTGTTGATTTTCCGTGTACAGTCATCTCAGCCAAGATGCAAGGGATGTTCATTTGAGTGCTTTGAGGGGGACACAGTGCATGGGGTTTAAAGTGATCCTAGGTTAGGATTTCCATAGCAGTTCCCTGAAGCTCCATGAAAAGTTTGGCCTTTCTGAGAGTTAAACCATTTCTCAGGGAGCTGCTCAGCCCTTGCTCACGAGAGCTTTGGGTGCTGCAGGGTAGTGGGACACAGGAGCGGGTGGGTGCCCATCAGAGCAAGGTCCAGGTCCCTGTGGGAGCAAACCCAGGCTTCACTTCTGGTACCCCCTCCTCTTCCTCCCAGCAGCCACTCAAACACCGTTCTGAGCCCTTTGAAGAAGAGAGAAAAGTCTCTTGGCTTGTTGTTCCTCGCCACCCCCCAGATTCCGGAGGAGATGAGGTGGGTGGGTTTTCCCTTAGCTTGGGAGAGGAGCCGGCTTTGGAGTACTTCCCACCTCAGGCCCAGGGAGAAGGCAGGGTGTTCCTCAGCTCAGCAGGGGTATCAGTGTCCCTCAATGACCATCTCTGGGTGGGAGGGGAGAAGCTCTCCAGGGAGGTACCTGGAGCAGAACTCATGCTGTGAGACAGAACCCTGACAAGGCCTGATCTGTCCCTCCTTCCATCACAGCCCACTACCCTTCTCCAGAAAGGGTGTGCATGCTCTGGATGCCTTCCCCAGGCACTCCAGGAGGCCCAGCAGCACTGGGATGTTCTGGTAGCAGTTCCTGGATGGCTGACAGGTGGTTTGTGCTCTCGGGGGGGTGGGGATCCCTGCCAAGCCGTGATGGTGAGCGTGCTGCCCGGCTGGCACAGAAGGGATGCGTTACTGCTGGCCTGGTGCTCCCCCAGCCCCTGTGGCTGCATGAACAAAGTGGAACATAAATTGATGTACAACCAGAAAGTTCAAAATGCTCCTTTCCTAAAGAGGATAACTGTAGCATGAAGCTCTTAGGTGCTCTGCATATTTGATACCACATTGCTCCTCACTATGCAATTCCCAACTCCTTCCTTCCTGTTCCTCCTCTAATCTCACACCAAGACTTCTCCAGCTGCCTCTGCCCAGGAGGCTGCTAAAGTCCCAGAAAAGCCTCATTTCTTCCATTGTCCTCTGCACTGGGTGCAGCTGCCCAGCCGTCACGTCGCGTGCCTCAGGTCCCTTGGTAACGGGAGGCCCCAGGAGTTTTATTCACATCATTCAGAGGGAAGTTTATTTTCTTGGACACTGTGCACAGAAACCTAATGGTGAACATGTACCTGGCCTTTTTGTAACTTCTCTGTTTTTTGTTCTTTTTTTTTTTTCTTCTTAACCATAATGGTTGTATATCATACCACTTTATATACATATATAATATATAAATATATATAATTTTTTTTTAAAACTTTGGACCTGCTAGTTTCTTTCAAGTGTTCCTGCACTTACCCAAAATGTTTTTAAATTGTGAGGATTAAAGAGGATTGAGCCCATTTTTGTATCTTTACTTTTACTTCTGTAGTTCTATTGATTGTAACGTAGCTATTTTTTACTGTAACTTTTTGGTTTGCAAATACTAAACAAAAAAACCTAAATGTAATTTCTGTGGTTTCTATTCAGCTTGGGTTTCATGTTTTAAAAATAAATGATTTAAAACCACTGTTCCTGGTTATTGATTTGTGTTTTCTCCTGAAGAGGCTGTGGGGCTGGGCTGGTGGCTGCTCTGGGGATGTACCTGGGGGAGAAGATGCTGGAGCAGCTGTGGGACACATCAACCTGGGGAGATGTTCTCCTGGACCCAGTGTGTTTTAACCCCCCTGAGCCCCCTCTGCTGCTTGGATTATTCCCCACTGGAGCAGCAGCAAACACGGGTGGTTCATTTTCCACCAGCACAAGTACAGGAATGTGGAGAAATGGCCTGGGATGGTGGCCCAGCAGCTCAGCCCCGTCAAAGGCGTTCCTCTTTGGGTGAAGATGAAACTCAGCGTGGGCTCCCCTTGCTCAGTGGTGCCCCGGGGTATCGTGGGTTTCCTTTGAGTTCTGTTTGTGCAGTTCTCTGATCACGGGCCCACCACTGCATCGCTGACACGTACTGAGCTGAAACCTTTACCTTCCTCTCGTTTTCCTCATCTGTTTGCTGCCTCATCCTGCCAGTCAAAGAAGACATTGGGCTCCTGCCCCCATCCTGTGCTATTCTTGTCCTGACCTCAGCCCCTCCCTTCCTAGGTGTGGGGATAATAATTCAATCTGTCTTTGTAAATGCTATGTATTTTTTTAAATGCTGTGAGTATGGCTGAAACCCACGCCCGTGCTCTCAAGTCCTGCCCGTGGGTCCAGTGCAGAACCACAGAGGGCTCCTTGTTGAGACTTTCCCCCTCCTGGCTGTGAGTCTCAACAGACACCGGTTTTCCTCCCTTCACTAATAATCGACAGACGTGTCTCCCCTCTCTTTTTTTTATTCCCATCTAAAGGAGGAACCCATGTTTTCCATCTTCATCCCCAACCTGGGATGATTAAATCTGCTCTCTAAAGCTCTAAAAGGGCTTGGAGCAGTCAAGGGAATCTCACAGCGTGAAGGAAAATAAAGCCTCTGTCAGAGTGAGCAGTGTAAATATTTTACCAGGTTTATGGACTCCACCAGGGATGGGAACATGCAAAGGCCACCTGCCTGGTGACCTCTCCCAGTGTTCTTCAGCCACCCCCGGGAGCTGTGGCTTCACTCGCCCTCTGCACCACTCCCAGCCCCAGTGGGAGCAGGGCACGGCTCTCTCCTGAGCCATTCAGGGCCTGGAGAAAACAGAGGGAAGGGTGAAGTATGTGTTTGAATAAACCTCGCCTTCAGATCAGCCTTCAGTAGTGGTCCCTTAGATCTCAGTGCTCCCAGATAAGGCGGGGAGGGATGCCCCGGGGAGATGCTTTCAAACGTGTTTGCTCTGCGGTGTGCTGAGCTGTGCTAACACGAGCCTGGCCTCTGGAGCTCCCGTGGGTTGTCGGGTGGAAAACCATCAGGCAGAGCTGCTGGCTGCGGGACACGGTTACTGACTGTGTGTCCCCATCTGCTGTCACCTCCTGGGGTGGGAAATGGCCCAAACTGCAGGTCACGTTTTCTGCCAAACGTGGCACTGTGCAGGCAGCACCTGCTGCTGATGTTGCAGCCTGCTCTGCCCAGCTCCTTCCATCGGGTACATTTAAGAGCTGGATTTGTGGTTCTTCGGGAAGGTCCAGTGGGGTTTTGCACTCTCCGTGAGTCCGGGAAGGCAGCAGGAAGCTGAAACTGCAGCTCATCTTCTCTAACCCCTCCTGACGCTCTCTTGTTCCCGAGGAATGACCCCATCTCCCCACCCCACTCCACGGTGCTTTCAGGAGGTCATGTCCTCTCCTTGCGCTGCGAGGGAGGCCAGGACACAGCTGAGCGTCCACCGGCTCATCCGCTGGAAAGAAAACCAAAAACGGAGAGACTCCGATCGGTCTGACCACGTGGGGATGCTGGAGCCCTGTGCTTGGCAGCCGGGAGGGTTTGCGAGCGGAGGCAGCCACGGGGATGCTCCATCAGAGCTCCTCCTCACCATGTGTCTCCAGCCCGGTCTGCAGCAGCACTCCAGCATCTCCCAGGTCATTTTCCAGCAACCCTCACCTCCTGAGGTGGCCAGGTAGGGACAGAGGGTGGCCTGGCCGTGGCCATGATGATGGAGCAGGTGGTCACACTGCTGTGCCCTCGTGCTGCTGCGTGGTGGAGAGGGGATGGATGGTGGCAGGAGCAGAGGATTTTTCCTTCTGGGACTGTTTGCCTCGGCTCTGCAGGCAAGGAAGGCTTTGCCTGGAGCAAGTGGTGTTTCTCACGATGACCTCAGCAAAAATCCCTGCTCAGGGATTTTTTAATCCCCCCCAGTCCTCAGAGGGCAGCGGGAGGAAGCGCAGCTCCCTGCTCACTGCCAGGTGCTGCAGATTCTGCTGCTTCCTCTTCCCACCAGGCAAACCTCACGGAACCTGGCGCTTGCACCCCGTAAATCACCCAGCCACTCATGGCCTGTTCCAAACACATCAGCGCTGGGGCCTGTGGATGGGCTGCTTAACAGGGAGCCAGAATGGCCCCCTGCTCCAAACAGCCCACCCGAAATGAGGGGGGCTCGCCAGGCTGATGGGGAAATGGCTGGAGCATCACCCAATGCTGACACTGCTTTGCTGGGAGATGTCACTGCTGCTCTCACGTCCCTGTCCTCAGCTTGGACAGGCACAAACCCAGCACTGTACCTGGTGAAACCACCCTGGTTTGGTGGGGGATGAGGGGGGACACATCCGCTGAGGAGGAGGAAGGAGGGGTTGGGAACGGGGCTGTGCGGTGATGCTGCAGCTTCGCAGATCTCATCTGGCAGCGCCGTGGGAAGTGTTTCCAGATGCTTTTAAGATGCTCAATTTATCTCCTCCTCCACTCTTGGCTTGCCAAATGGCTACAGCAGCAGAACTGGCCCCACTGGGCAGCTGAGGCAGACCAGAAACAGCAGTTGCTGGGAGCTCTGAGACGAGGGAGATTACTTTGGATAGATTCAAGGCTGGTCTTAAAAGTCAGGAAGGGAAAAATAAACTTTCTAGGGCTTTTGGGTTATTTATTTTAACCACCTGCACGTAATGCAGGGGTGGGAAATAGTAGAAGGGTGAAAAAATAAAGGGCCAGTGGCTGAGAGCTGCCCTGCACGTCCCAGTGCTGAGTCTCGGCCATCCTGCAGCCCCTCGCTCCCAGACAGACAGTGCTGGTGGTGGATTAAGTCACCTCCAGCTGCACAGAGGTGGTGGGATGTAGATCATGCCCCCACGGGGGTCCCAGCACTCTCCCACCCAGCACTGGGACAGGCAGCTCCCAAAGCTGCAGCTGGAGCTCTGCATGTATCGCTCAGGCCCGCGATTCGGATGCTTTTATGTTCGTTTCCCACAAATATTCCAGTTTTCTGGGCCAAAGCAGCTGGAAGTGACTCTTGGAGCCAATTCACACAAGTTTTGTTGTCTCCCAACACCACCCTCCCACCCCAAGTCTCAGGCACTTCTTGCCGTTGGTACCAGGCTGGGTGTTTGTTCCATCGCCACGCACACGTCCCCTGGTGAAAGTCCCCACAGCCGGGCTGGGAACACAGTGACTCACATGGAGTCTGGGACTGCAAGTGACCCAAATGCAAATTAAACCCAAAAATAAAGGAGGTGGGAAGCAACAAAAGGGATGAAAGCAGCATGTTACTCTCTGCCCTCGATGTTGCAACCACATGGAGATGGGGAAAGCCTTTGGCCAGGCAAGTGCTGGAGCATCCCTTGGGCACAGTGGTGTCACCAGCAGTGGTCCCTCCGCAGTGGCAGTGTCCCCAGTGAGCCGGGCCTGTCCCCACGCTGTCACCACACACCAGACTCTCCAAAAGGTGCAGCTGCCTTATCAGCTGCCTCGAGCGGGTGAGAGTAAACAGGACGTCCCACACCAGCGCCGGGGTGCAGATGAAAGCAGCCTGGCCTGCGGGGCCTGCCAAGTATGCGAGAGCAGCAGGCTTTGCTTTTGTTTTCCTTTTGTTTATTAATGCGTGTATTTATTTACTTTTCAGCCCACGAGTAGGGAAGGGAGGAGGGAGAGGCTGGGAGCCTGGTGGGAGACAAACTGGAGGGCTGGTGAGCTGCCTGCCCCTGCTCCTGAAGGCTCAGTGGGGTATTTTATTTTATTTTATTTTATTTTATTTTATTTTATTTATTTGATTTTATTGATTTTATTATTTTATTTTATATTTCATTTTACTTTACTTTATTTTATTTTACTTTATTTTTTTTAAATTTTTTTTTTCACTTAAAAAAAATACTTTTTATTTATTTTACTTTGTAAGCCCCATCCAGGTGTTGCACCATGCCCAGCATCCTCCCAGCCTTTACCCCTGGCAGGGGCTCCTGTTTCTTGCAGCAGCATCCCAGTCCCAAGCCACAGCCCCTGGCTGCCCAGTGCGTCGGTGGGCACTTAACACAACCTTTGGGTTGTTCTGCAGTGAACAGCTCCACACTCAGCCGTGCGTGGGGTGAGATGGGTGATGCCGTGCCCTGGGTGCATCTCCCGGTCCTGTCTGGGGTACCAGGGGAGGGTCAGGCTTGGGGAGGGTGACGTCTCCGCTGCTGGGAAGTGCCCACGCTGCCGAAACCGCAGCCCGTGAGCAACAGGAAAACTCGTGGGGGAGCAGACAGGGGCTCAGTGTCACAGCTTCCTGTGCCTGACGCGGGTCCCTGCGCTGACCCCGCACCAGGGCAGGGCTGAGGGGCACCAGACCCTGCACTCGGCGCACCATTGCCGGCCCCAGGCACCTGGGGAAAGGCAGCACTGCTGCCCAGCCACCTTTCCCTTTCTCCAGGGTGCTTTCTGAGGTGGCCAGGTCAGGGCACTGTTGGTTCTTGGGGCAGCAGCCAGAGCCGCACCTCGCCAAGGGCTGCAGAGTTTGGGAGACTTCTGATTTTTGTGGCTGTCTGCAGGGTGCTGGGAGGAGGGGTGGCTGCTTCAGCACACGCCGACTTCCTGCCAGGCTGTATTTTTAGCAGGGCCAAGCCTTGATAACCCAGAGATTCAAGCGAAACTGTGAAGTAAGTAAGTGTGCCTCGAAAAGGAAAAAAAAAAGGGTACTGGCTGTGCAGGAAGGCAGGGAGGAGGGGATGGCGCAGGTGGAAGCTGGTACCAGTGGCACAAACAGGACTGGTTTGGGGAGTGGGGGCAGATCTTACGCTGTTGAAATGAAATCTGGGGCTTGTTACTGGCAGGTGGATGCTCGGTGTTGGCTGAAACTGTGGTGGAGAGGATGTAGGGAGGGCCGGGAGGGAAGGGGCTCCTCCCCCGCAGCCCCCAAGCTTCCCACGCACACGCCTGCCCGCCGGCTGTTAACAACACCCCGCTAACAACCGGCTCTCACCTCATCCCCACCGCTCCGTTCCCACCCCTGAGCCTGGGAAAAACCAGCCCTGAGGTGCCAAACCCTGTCCCAGCCTTTTGGGAAGGGGAAGGGGGAGAGGACCCTCACACCCTGGGATGCAAATGGCCAGCGGGATCCCAGTACCCGTGGGAAAAAAGGGATGGAGGCGCAGTCCCTCCTCAGTGCATCCCTGAGAGCGCGGCCAGAGGTGATAACATCTGCGGGGGATCAAGGGGTGTTCAGAGCAGCACATCCATAAAGAGACACCGGAGCAGGGACCAGGTGACTGTGGTCAGCAAAAAAGCCGCTTTATTGGTGACCGCTCCCACGGGAACCCCGTGGCAGCGATCGGGTTCAGGTCCCTGAGAACACACTGTCCATGCTGGTTCCCCTTCCCACATCTATTGCTTTAAAGACGTCCTAGTTACAAAAAGCACAGAGTGACATTCCAGATACTGGAACATATAAATTAAGGTAAGTGATAGTTACAAGACATCGCAATTTTTTTTTTCTTTCTTAAACAGATTATCAAAGGTCGGGGATTTTTCTTTTTCTGATCCACAGAAAATGTATAAAAAGCATTTTAAAATCTACATATTTCTCAATGTGGTTTTTTTCTTAAAAAAAAAAAGGCACAGTAAAAAAAATACTGGCACAATAACATATTTACAACACACCCATTATGGGCTATTTTCACTCAGCTTCAAGTTGGAAATGTTCAGCTCTGGCTCGGCCCAGGGGCTGGTGGTGGCAGGCAGGGCAGCTCTTGGAGGACGCGGGGTCCCTCTCCCTCCCTGGATCAATCCCTCTCCATCAGGGAGAGCACAGTGGGCGGGATGGGAGGTGCTGCCTGCCTATGGCAGGTGCCCGGCTGTTCAGGTGCCTCCTGGGCAGCACCCACAGCCAGGCCAGGGCTGGAGGATGCTCTGGCCCCACAGGGGACACCCACACAGCTCCCAGGCACACCTCAAGGTGCTCTTTGCCGAGCTGCAGGGCTGCCCGAGCAGCACTGGAGGGAGACCCTGTACAAACATGGTGCCCACACCGCGGCGGAGGCTCCGGAAAAGCCCTCCTCCCATGCCCATATTTATAGAAAGTCTTTACACGGGTCTATAAATAGTTCACCCATCGATGCTGCCAGCAATGCTTCACCCGTGTGCGGGGAGCTCCAGAAAAATGGAGTTAACACCAACAGCGGCTCCCAGCCCACCCCGTCTCCCTCCTGTGCGGCTGTCGAGCACCCGGCAGCTTTGCAGCACCCTGGAGGAGCCATTGCCATGGCCAGAGGCTTCCCCTGCCCACCTCTGCCTGCTCTGCCTGCCTGCCGAGCCAGGGAGCAGAACTCACAGGGATCCCTCATCCGAATGGGGAGCCAGAGCTTCGCTGCTGAGATTTTGGGACTGGGAGAGAGGATGGGACGGGTGAGGGGTTATGGGAGCGGGTTGGGGGGTAGATGCAAAGAAGGGAAGAACACACCAAAAAAACTTAACATTTGAAAGGAAAAAAAACTCAAGGAGAAGCAAGCCCGGGGTGGGGCAGGGCCCCGCGCTGCGGCCGCTCCCCACGCATGGCGTGGGGCCCGCCAGCCACGGAGTGCCCAGTGGTTAAGTGCTCAGTTCCCGTCCCTCTCCACCATCCCGGCCGGACCAGGCAGCAAGCACAGGCAGCCGGGCAGGCAGGGCAGGGGTCAAGGGGCCGCACAGCAGCCTTCAGTACACACACACTGTGCAATACCACAGCAACGACGTCCGTCTGTCCGTCCGCCTCGCGGTGAGGCCAGAGCAACACACCCGCACGCAGGTCCCGCATGCCCGTCGGATACCGGGGAAACTCGGGACGAGGTTGGAGGGCACCTGCACCTCCTAGTAAACCATGTTGGTGGGGCACCATGGCGTGTCGGGGTACAGCAGGCAGTGCACGGAGCGGAACCTGCAGAGGAGAGGAGCAGAGCTGAGCACGGGACGATGGCAGCCCCGTGACACCCTGGTTTGGAGGGCACAGGAATCCCCATCTCACCTGGATGGGTCCTCCTCGACAGAGAAGGCTCCCTTCATATGGATGGAGTTGCGCTTGTTTTCGAACATGCCATAGCTCAGTGTCACCTGGGGGACAAGCACAGGGGGGTCAAGTGGCCGACATGGCCATAAGGATCAAGCAGAGGCATGGTGCGCTGCAAAATTCACCCCATCTCCCAAAGCCTCCAGTGACACTTTGCATCGTCCCACAGGGATGGGCCGATGGGGCTTTTCCCCTCCACTGACGTTTTGGTCACATGTCAATCAATATCCTAGCCATAATGCCCAATTTTTAGGTGACAGCTTGGGGTACCTGTTTGTGGATCTCCGACTTGGGCACCTGGTGGAGGTTCTCCAGGTGGGAGTGGAAGAGGTTGCTCCGGATGAGCTTCACGCCCAGCACGGACTCGATGATGTAGCCGATGGTGCAGTCATCGGGCAGGCGGATCTTCTCTGCGGTGCTCATGAAGTGACCCCCGCTGCGGGGAGACAAAAAGGGGCTGCAGAGGAGCAAAGCCCAGGGGACGTGGGCACGCTGCAGGGTCTGGGGTTGGCCAGTGGGTTCCCAGCTCTGATTAAAAGTCAATTTGGGAGAACTGAAGCCCTTCCCAGCTTGTTTCCAAGCTCCCTGCAGACATCCCCAGGAAGGCAAAGAGAGAAAGGTGGTGGGACATGGTCCAGCACCCAGCCCCAAAAATGTCATCTCTCTGCACCCTGGGGACCATGAGGAGTCCCCATGGGAGAGCAACACCAGTGCTCTTACCTGGCCCAAGGGCTCATCTTCAGCGCCAGCCCCCGGCTGATACAGAACCCTGCTCCGCCCGTGGCAAACCAGAAATGCACAGGATGCTGCGAGAGAGGGGAACCAACACTGTGAGATCTCCTTCTCCACCCAGCCCAAATTAGGCCAGCCCCAAACTCTCCCCACGCTCACCATCTTGTTCTCGCTGATCCTCTCTGTAGCCTGGATGGGCCGGTCCAGGCTGGGCTTCCCGATGTAGATGTCCTGTGTGTGGGGGTAGCTGGAGAGCAGCTTCACCAGCATCCGCACGTTCACGTAGTTGTCATCGTCCACGTGGCAGAACCACCTGCAGTGACAGCAGTGTCATACCCGACCAGGGCAGCTCCCCAGTCCCCACGCTGAGATACGACCCCAAAAACACAAATGGTCGCTGGTTGCACTGTCCTGCCCCCCTTCAGCCCCGCCATCCCCCACAGCAGCCCCAGGCACCGCTTACTTTCTGCCGGACTCGATGAACTTGTCGTACTCCACGGCCATTTTGCAGGACAGGGCCTGGCGGCTGTGGGCAGCAGAGCAGTTCGTGTTGATGACATTTCCTGCAGGAGGAAAAAGGGGTCAAACCCCAGCACTGGTGTATCTCACACCTCCCCACGCACTCAAACTGTCACATTTCACCACACAGGTCCCAGGTGTGCCAGGGGGATGGAAGCTCATGGATGATCCCAGTGACCTGCATGCTACATCATTTTAGGCAAATGATGAATTTTTTGGGGAATGTCTTTTGTGTCCATGTGAGATAAGGGCAGGGATGAATAAGGAATGTGGATGCAGCAGATGCACCGTGGATCAGCCCTATCCAGGTTCCAAGCATGATGCCTCCCTACATCACCTTGCCCAGGATGCACCAGCCACCCTGGGGGTGAAGGGGTGTCTGTGAGCCCTGAGCTTCCCCAGGACATGGCAGCAAAAATCCTGCCCTATTTTGCTTGCCCAGCTCACAGGCAATCACTTCCCAGCCTGAAAAGGAGTCATTTGCATGGGGAGAATAGACCACGCTGACCCCAGCCTGGAAAATGCTCCCATGAAACCCTGTCCGCGTTGCCATCAATCCCAGCTGGCCCCAGGGACAAAGTGGTGCAAAGGCACCCCACCCTGTTACTGTGACCCCCAGAAGCACCATGCAGGGGATGGGCTGGGCTGACTAGGGAGGAAACCTGTCCGCAGGTGGGGCTCCGGACCGAGGGTGCTTTAAGCATTACCAGGGAAACAAATTGCCTCATTCTCAACCCGGGTTCCTGTGGCAACAGCTTTTCCAGAGCTCCCAGGACAGGTCCCACACCAGCCATGCTCCACAGGTGGGAGCTTTTCAGGGGACCTGGCCAGGTCACACACACAAAGGGACAAGAGCCACAGACTCACGTGCTTGCTTCTTCAGCTCTTCATCCTCCCCGTCAGTGAAGATGAAGGTCTGAAAGAGAAGACGAGGCACCTCTGAGGACCGAGGGGCTGAGACCACATGGCTCTGGATGTGACATAGCACCCCTGGGCAGCACCTGGGATCAGTCCCTCTGGGGCGCTGATGGTGACTTCTTCTCCCTCATCAAAACCCTGAGTGGCACAGGAGAGCCGGGCACCCACACAACACACCCAGCTTCAGACCAAGAGTGGTGCCAAGATCCCCTTGGGAGCAAACCCCAGCCCTCTCATGGAGCACCCCCATCCTCTGGCCTTTCCCACAGGGCAGCAGCTGGCAAGGAGATTTTGGGGGCCACAGGGGCTGTCCCCAGCACGAGAGGAGGCGGGGGCATGGAGGAGAGCAGGTGCAGAGTGCGGCCTGATCTGAGCAGGGATTTCAGCCTTGAGCCGGCACGCGTGGCCGGGGCTGCTGGAGCAGCCGCCCAGGCAGGTGTGTTTGCCCGTGGCGCCGGCTCCCAACCGCGTCCCCACCTGTGTCAACAGCACGTGGCTGGCCCTGGCCACTTGCACAATACCTCCAGGACTCCTCTGTGCCCCCTGTGCCCTACCCAAGGGGGCTGAGACCGTGCCAGTGAGTGCCACTTGCCAGCCCTGAGGAGGGGATGGTCCCCCGCTGCCCCGTCCCAGCACAATCCCACGGTGCCAGGCAGCACCCGGGCTCCTCGCCGGGCCCCTGAGCTGCCTGCCCGGCTGCACTCCTCTATTTACACAGCTAATTCCTGGCATATGTCACCCAGGAAGGAGGACTGGAGGGGCTGCTCTGGGCCTGGGATTTGGGGAAGGACGAGAAGCAGGAGAAGAGAGCAGGGGGTGGGAAAGGCATCGCCATCAATCAGCGGGCAGCAAACAAAGCTGGAGGAGAGAAACCACAACCAGCTGCCAAGCGCTATTAAAAACCAGACGTGCACAAAAGGGCAAAGGAAGAAAGACAAAAGGGCTGGGGGGGAAGGCAGGAGGCAGCAGAGGGGGGACGATGGAGCGCTGGGGATGATGAATTACAAGTGAGCTGGAAATTGGGTGCCACCCCGCAGCCGGCCCCGGGAACGCGCTGGGGTTTTGTGGCTTGTTTGAGGAGCTGGGTACAATAGTGGGGTTGACTTTACTCAGCGAGGAGAGTTAAGCGGGCAGCGGTCATTAGCATACAGCTGCACTGGTTAACCCGGCCCTGTTTGCTCAGGTCCCCAGCCGGGGCTGGTGGGGAGAGCCCAGAGCTGCAGCGAGGCTCAATGGGAGGGGACGGGGCTACAAGTGACCTTTGGGGCTTGAAAAGGAGAAAAGAAAAAGTGGGGGGAAAAGAAATGATGGAGGAGGTGGGAAGGCAAGTTCTCACAAATGCACAGCCTGCCGTGCAGCCTGGCTTGTGGGGAAGGACAGAGGTCAGGAAGACTCTGAGCAAAGGGGATGGGGAGGGGACAGCTGGGGGACGGGGACCCATCAGCTGCAGGGCCAAGGGTGCCTGTGGTTGCCGTGTCTCCATGGACACACCACTGCTGGGGTGGGACAAGGTCAGTGCTGTGTGTAGAGGAGGGGATGTCACCCCCAACCCACTCAGGGTACAGCTGCTGGTCCCAATTTCCCTCAGGTGCTCAGGGAGGGGTCAGGGTACTGCTCGGGGTACGAGCTGAGCCAGGGCAGCAGAACACCATCCCAGGATGCCCAGGACACCCCCAGCACCCAGGGGGGTTGGCACCCCACCCCAGGTTTCAGCCTCACTGGGGGAGGCCAGGGACACGCAGCCTCCGCACCGGCGAGACAGAAAATGTTTGCTTGATTAGCTCAGAAGCGCCGTCCAGCAACTGCCTTCAGCTGCTCCAAAAATAACCCCACAACTAATCCTGCACTCAGCCTCTATAAATAGAGCACAGGGACAATTGTTTATTGCTCGCCTGCACCGAAAGGCCTCATCCTACCGAGGCATCTCCCCTCCGCCTCTCCCCACACACATCCCTGTAATATTCCTGGTGCGGGTGGGCCAGGTGGCACAGCAGGGACTGGCACACAGCTGCCAGTCACCCCATGTGGGCACCTACTGGGGTCTCACAGGTTTCCCACATCCCTCCCAACCCCACCATGACATTAAATTAAAACTAAAGCAATTAAAGACTTCATTTTTAATTAATTTTTAATTAATTTGTGTTTCTTGGAGGGGAGATGCACCCTGCCTGCATGGCCCTTCACCCGGGGCTGCAGGAGAGAGGAAGAGAGGTGACAGCCAAGCCTGGTTGGGGATAGGCTGCGAAAGGATGAGAACAAGTGAAAAACATGAATCCACCTTTGGCATCTCCCATGCGGGATGCCAGACATGAGGGCAGCGTCCAGTTTATAGAGGTGCAAGTGGACACTGCAACCAACACCCCTGAGCTGTGACCTACCAAACCTCCGCCTCCAGCCCCAGCAGGGCCAGAAAACACTCCCAGCCCTTACACCCACCCCTGTCCCACTTGGCCCCCGTGCCAGCCATGGCACCGAGGGGTGCAAGGACCTTTTGGACCCTCCTCGCAGTAACTTTTCCTGCAGGGTGCAAGAAAGGAAGGGCCCGCTGCCCCCCCCCAGCTCCTGCAGGAAACCTCATTGTTCTCAGAACTGCAGCTTCAAGAAACACAGGATGCCAAATCCCTCCCGAACAATAGCTGCCAGCGCTGCACACAGCCCCGCACAATGCACAGCCCCGCGGCCGGGACTGAGCGGCACCCGGGATCCCCGCGGCCACAACGGGGTCAGCCCCCCCAGCTGCCCGCCAGGAGCCAGGCAGCTGCCGGCAGCCCCCCACCGCCACCTCCTCATTGCCCTTGGGGAGAGCTCATTTCTTTTTCTTTTTTTTTTGGCCTCCCCTTCATTTCTCCTTTCAGGGTGACTCATTTCCCCTCCGCTGGTGGAGCTCGCGGGTTGCTCATGGCTGGGTGCTGCACAAGGTGTCCCACCAGCCAGGGCCACCCCGGGGTCAGCCTGGCCGTCTCTGTGCAGCCTGGATGAGTGGTTTGGTGACTTCCCAGGGTGACACATTCTCAGCATAGCCCATGACTGCCACCATCCCACCAGATCAGCCACCAAAAAAAGGAACCTCGGCCAGGCAGGCACCCCGTGACGCTTCAGTGCACAAATCCTGACCCTGTGGCACATCTCACTTCCCCAAGCTGGGAGGGGATGGAGCGCTGAAACACCCCTTTCACAGCCACCCCACTTGGGCACAGAGGAAGGGAGGCAGCAAAGAAGAGCTGGTTGGGGGGGGCTCAGTCCCCAGCTGAGTGAGGGGCTCTGGAGCAGGTCAGGATGCTGCCAGAGCTGCCCAGCTTTGTGCACCCCACAGCAAATATTCTAATATTCTTCTTTTCCCTCCAGCCTCGGCGTTTCCCACCCCTTTTCAACAAGTTGGGAGCAGTGTGATGGTGATGTCCCCGCAATGGCAGTGTGCTACAGTGGCAGCATCCCCACTCCATGGTGGTCATGGTGGTGGCTTTCCCTAGAACCAGGGGCAGGTCTGTGCTGGCACAGGATCCCGGGGCTGGGACCTGCAGAGGCGGGGAAGGGGCTTGCAGGGCCTCGGGCCCTTCCTCCCCCCACTCCTCTCGGCAAGAGGAAGAATCCTCCACTGTAATTTTAAATGCTATAATTTTTTAATAACCTCCTCCCAAACAATGAGCTCATTGTGTGGCAAGGGTCCCCCACCCTCCCGCCTGGTGCTCCACGCGCCGCTCACCGGCTCCAGGGCTTTTATGGACAAGGACAGCGGCATCGGTTGGGACAGGC
Source organism: Pomatostomus ruficeps (assembly GCA_013400735.1). Taxonomy (NCBI): domain Eukaryota; kingdom Metazoa; phylum Chordata; class Aves; order Passeriformes; family Timaliidae; genus Pomatostomus; species Pomatostomus ruficeps. The sequence goes on from VYZT01013754.1 coordinate 119,556, forward strand.
AATTAAGGGGCCCCCACCCCTAAAACCCACACAGGCTGCCCCAGGGGACAGCAGGGAGGGACCCTCACACACGATCCGAGTTCAACAGTGCTCAGCAGGCCCTGGCACAGAGCCCAGGGCCGGGGGGAGGCAGCTGCAGCGCAGAGCTGGTTTGGGATGAGCAGTCCCCGGTCCCAGCCGTTCTGGTGACAGTGCGAGTGAGGCTCGCAGGCCAGCACACTCCAGCGTGTGGGTGGGGACCCTGGCCAAGGTGCTAGAGAAATCTGGGAGCCGCCACCAGAGGAGCGTGCTCTTTGGAAGGCAAACGCATTCCCCTTGCCCCGAGAGCAGGAATTTTTCAAAGCCTGCAATTACCGCGCCGCCGAGCGGGAGGCAGCCAGCGGATCCCACGCTGCCGGGACGGCGGCCCGAGCTGCAGCCCTGGCGGGCTCCGAGGCGTGTGCCGAGCTGCCTGGATGCCTCGGGGTGCCCCAGGGACACCCAGCCATCCTCAGGGTAACCCCAGGGACAGGAGATGTGTCTTTGGCAACTCTGCCACTGCAAATCACCCGACTCGGCAGGAAAGCAGTGGGTTTGGACCTGCTCCTGTCCAGGATTTCTGCTTAATGGCCATTTTCCTCCCCCCTCTTTTTCCTTTCAAGTGCAAAGTTTCTCCAGCCCGCACTCCAGCATCCTAAGGATACTGAGACAGCTGGAAACTCTCCCCAAAGCAAGGAGGGGGAAACCCGTATCTCTCCTCCAAAAACAGCTTGTCTGGCCTGGATTGTGCAACCCAAAAAGGAGACTTAGAAGGGAATAGGGATGTGCTCTCCCTGTGCAGAGAGGCAGGAAGGAGAAGGGGGTGCCCTTTGCAGTGTCTTGGAGGTGACAGAGGGCAGGAAACAGGGACTATTGTGGGCAGAACAAAGAGCAGCCAAGGAAGGACACAATAGCTGTTCCCCCGATCTTCCAGGGTGCAGGCAGGAGCTACCTGCTGGATTTAACCCCTTCTCAGCAGTGCCTGCATCCCTCCTGCCTGGCTAATGAACAGCCAGGGGGAGGCTGGGGTTTGAGTGAGAGGAGGATCAAGAGAAAGATGCAGCATCAGGCGAGGGAGATTCTCAGCCCTTGGGCAGGAACTTCCCCATGCTGGTGAGGCAGCTCACATGCCTGAGCACCGTTAGTGAAACCAGAGAGAGAGGATGAGCAGAGACAGGCCTGACTCAGACCAAGAGAGACGTTTGAGCAAAGGCAGTGCCCCACTGTCACCAAATCACCCTGCTGGGATGAGAACCAGGGGGGCAGGCAAGGAAGGGATGCAGGAACTGCAGGGAAGCAAGAGAGAAGAGCCCCATAGCATCAATCCCACACTCTGCAGGCAAAAATCCCAACCTGATGCCAAGTTTGGGGAAGCCCAGGGTGCCTCAAAGCTTCCCAGAGGCAGTGGCTGGGCCGGCGTGGGAAGAGCAGAGCCATCACCTCCAGCAGCGCGGGTTCAGCCCCTCTGCCTTGTGTCCCCGCAGCCCCGCTTTGCTCCGCGGGAGTTTGTGCTGCCTCCAGCTCTCTCGGCAGCTCCTTGTCCTCAAGTGCTGTACAAGAGCCGTCACTCAGCGGCTTGGCTTGTCAGGCGGGCACCTCGCCGGGCTGCGGCCCCCCTGGCTTCATGGCCCTCATCTCTAGGCAACCTGACCTGGACACGGCCGGCTCCGGCTCCCTCGTTCCCATGGAAAGTGCCACACAAGAGGCTGCGAAGCCTTTTCTCTGCGCCAGGAGAAAAGGGGCTTTGTTAGCTTGCCCAGGGGGACAGCGTGAGAGCCGAGCCTTGGGGCTCTGGGAATCCAAACGGACAAACGAAGCACAACAAAAAAAAAAAAAACCTAGAAGAAAGCCGGAGCTCACAAGAGGGAGGAGAAAAAAAAAGAGCAGCCATTCCCAGGATCATCTGTAGGTGCTCAAAGAGCGTTTCCCCCCACCACCACTCACCACCCCCTCATAGTGACAGCAGAGCATAAAAGAGGTTTCCATTAAATAACTGGACCAAGGAGAAGTGGCAGATCCACTGCCAAGCCCAGGAAACCTGAGGGAAAAAAAAAAAAAAAAAAAAAAAAAAAAAGAACACGATTCACAGGGCAAAAAAATATAGCAAGATAATGCTTGGGGTATGGTGCAGGAGCCAAGACCCCACAGGGCCCAGCAGAGCTGGGTGAGGAAGGCAGGGGCAGGTCGGTCCTTCCCCCACAGCCTCCACCCTCAGCCACTCCAGATTTCCAAGGAAAACAGTTTGCAAGCAAGAAACCCTGTCGCAGGCCAGGAGGAAACACGTGAAGACAGTAGGATGAAAAGGTTAGGGCCAGACATAATTTACTTTGGGGAAGCTGTCTAAGGGTAGAAAAAAGTGTCTTAAGAGCAAATGGCCAAGCACATTTCCTAAGGAAACAGCTTTTTTTTTCTTATTTTCCTTTTGAATTTTGCTTCGGTACTTGAACGACAGAGTAAGGGACTGCCAGGACTCTGGGCTGGACATCACTAAGGTCAGGAACCAGACTCGCTGGAACTGCTCTGGTGTGGATGAGCGGGTGCAGACCCGCAAGAGCTCCCAGCAGCTCCAGTCCTGCCAGGTCCCTTGCAAGGGGACCGAGAGCTTCAGCACATCCTGGCACTGTCCCAGACCTGGGCTGCTAAACTGGGTCTCCTTTGGGCAGCACAGCTCCAGGCACCTCACTGCAGGGGCCTGACCCAGGCTGTGGCACCCACGGGCTGGGCTGCACCCCTACACCGTGCCTCAGTTTCACCAGCGGAGAGCAACTCAGGCCAGCTCTGCAAGGGGAGGTGCTCAGCGGAAAGGACCCCAGAGCAGAGTTTTGGGGGACTGCTGAGTGTGAGGAGCCAAGGTCGGGCTCTCTCTACCACTCACCCGTTCCAAACTCACGCTGCAATTCTGCATTTCACCCTCCCAAAAACGCACTTTGCTCCAGAGCATCGCAGCCAGCCTCGGAGTATCACCCGGCTCAGCGATATCAGGGAAATAGGAAGGGGAGGTGGCATTTGCTGGGTCACAGCAGCACCCGGATCCCGCAGGACGACGGGCCGGGACCGCTGCGGAGACGCGTGGGCTGCAGCCCGTCTGGAGCCGCTCCATCCCGGCCCGCGGTGGGGACCGTCCCCGTCCCCGTCCCCATCCCTTACCATGTCGCGGTTGCGGGAGATCCAGGTGTCGAGCAGCAGCTCCAGCCGCGCCTTGTGAAACTTCTTGGTGGTCTTGACGGCGATGAAGACATCGCGGGGAGAGATGTCCTCGGCCGGCGGCCGCGGGGGGCTCGGCGGGGCGGGGGGCAGCTCCCGCCGCGCTCGGCTCAGCCGCCCGAAGTAATCGGCGAAGCTGCGGAGCCCGGGCGGCCCCTGCGCCGCCGGGG
>VYZT01013754.1:122981-192887 GCA_013400735.1 Pomatostomus ruficeps
CGGCCCGCCCGCGCCTCTCCGACCCCCGCGTCCTCCCCGCCAGCCCCTGCACGCGTCCCGGCTCCACCGGCCCCGTCCTGCCCGGGTCCGAGCCCTGCGCTGCGCATCTCCGTGCCCGCGGCCGGGAGCGCACGGCTGGGTGCGGGCAGGGTGCCGGCGCCTCCTCCTCCTCCCTTCCCCCTGATACCCGGGGATGGGGACACTCTGGTCCCCTGGAGCCCCCAGCTCGCCGGGAACATCGCTGGGTGCTCTGTCGGCAGCAATGGGTGCGTTCCCATCCCGCCCGTCCCGAGCTGTCTTTTCCCAAAGCCCTGCACCGAGATGTTCTCACAGCCCTGTCCAAGGGGTTTCCAGAAAGCTGACCAGCCTGACCAAACTCCGGGCAGTGTCCCATCAGCCTCTTCTGAGGCCAAGCAGAATTGAAAACAAACACATCAACTCCCCCCCAAAACCACAGCACTCCTCTCACTTCCACCGAGCTCCATTCTGCTGGGTAAATCTGGGGAGAGGGAGCCAGGAGGGTTTGTTCCCATTCCTTCTCAGGGAGACCTGGAGAGGCTCCCAGACCTGACCAACCTCACCATGCTTTGAAGTTGATGGACAGCCCCAAAATTCTGGGATATCTGGAAATAAATGCTACATAGATACAGCTCCCTCCTCCTACACCCAGTGATCACTAATCATGATAACGATGGCTTGTTAAATGAGACACCATTTTTCCAGCCAGACAGTGGGAGAAGTCATGTCTGAAAGAGAAAACTGGGTTGAAATCTGGACTTGGATGTGCCACCAACTTGATATTTTCCTGGCGTTGAATCCCGGGGCCTCTTTCCCCTCTTACCCTCTGTCTCTGCAAGCAGTGAGCTCTTGGGGTTTTCTTTCCCAGGGAGTGTGCTGCTACAGGGAGGCGGATTTGGGTTTGGGCCTGGGCTGCAATGTAATGCCATAATCAGGGGCTGCTGCATTTTTGGGCAGGGACCTTGTCCAACTTGCATTTTTCCTGCTGTCACGTGCTCCATTCATCTTTGGCACTGGATAAACAATACCATAATACCAGGCAGGATGAAGCAGGGAAACTGCTTCCTCAGGCAAGCCCCAGCATTTGCCTTCTCTTGATTTTAGCCTATACATTCTCCTGGTCAGCACTTGAACCGCGATCCCAGGCTAGAAATGCTCAGGGAGGCTGTGGGGTTTGGTTTTGCAGGGCATTGCCCATGTCTGGAGACAGACCTGGGTTGCCAAAGAAGCCTCCCATAATATAAGAAAAAAAAATCAGTTAGACCGTACAAACACAGGAACCGAATCCCACACTCCCCACTTCCCGCTATTGCTGCCCAGCCTTCCAGTCTCAGTTTGCTTTTTTTTTGGGCGCCCTTTGTCTCCAACCCGATGGCACAGCAACCGCGGCTCGAGAGGCAGCTGAAAAGCCCGAGCAGCAAAACCCTGAATGAAGAAAGAGCCCCTTTCTCCAGGAGCCAAAAGGGGAGGAAAGGCACTTTTCCCCCGACCAGCTGCTCTGCCACTCCCGCAGCCCCGGCACTGGCTGGGGACACGCGCTGTGGCCAGATGTTGGGGTCCCAGCCGGCAAGTGACAATGCGGGCTCTGTGTGTGCTGGGCTCTGTGTGTGTCGGCCCCGAGACATGCAGGGGTCTGAGGAGCGGCTGTGCTGCCGCCACTGCCGGCACAAGGGCTCTCCCGGCCTCCCAGCACTGCCTGCAACCCCATCCCAGCCCTGCCACTCGCCTCAGCCCGGCTGCCCGGGGCCTACGGTGAGGGGAAGTTGTTCTTGCAGCAGTATTGTCCTGCCAGAACAGGACTCCTCCGGGATTGTCCAGCTGCTGGCCACGTCCCCACAGACTTCCTTTCCAGGCGCCTGTCCTCCTGGCTCGGCCCTCACCTGCCACGTGGATGTCGCCAGCAAGGCTCTGTCTCCCCTGGGGAAACCGTGATGTGAGCAGTCAGCCTGCTTACCCCTCAGTGGGCTCAGGATGGTGCCTCAGGGGCAGGGAGCAGGAATGGGCATGGGGACAGTGGTCTCAGGAACATCTGGTGCCCAGTTCATTGGCATTCAGACAATTTTTTGGGTACAGAGTACTTAAACCCAACAGGGGTGCCTCCAGGACCAGACAAATTTGGGTGCTCCATAAATACCAGGGCCAGGGGAGAGGGGTGCTGTCACAGCTGCTCGGCAAGCCAAGGCTGAATCAGGAGGGGCATCTCACTTCCTCTCCCAAAAAGGATCCCAGTTTGGGCAGAGTCCATAACCCCCCCACTGAGAGGTGAGGTGAGGCTATGGCTGCAGGGTGCTGGGGTGCTCCCCACACTGCCTGACTCCACAGGGATGGTTCCAAGACAGAACATGCCGCCCAAATCCCCCAGATCTCAAGGATATGATCACTCCCACTTCAGATTAACTTCACTGACTAGTTTTCCACTGGAGATAGATGGATTCAGCCCCGCAGCAAACCCAGGGCTGGGGCTGCACGTGGGGTATCTCCCTTTCAACCACACCGTGGTATTAGGTCGGTTTAAATTGGTTTAAACTCTCCACATCGCCCCTGCTCGCAGCCTGACCCCGGCACTCAATAGGTGGTCCCTAAGAGGCTCCCAGGTTCTCAGGGCTGCTAAAAATGGTTAATAAATCCCCAGTAATAAAGTGTTCAGGTCATCCGAGAGAAATGCCGCGCTCGAGCTGCAAAGCTGCATTGTCTGCCCGCAGCGATTTACGCGCTCCGTCGGACAGGGGTTAAAAGCTCTGTCAGGCGCCGACTTCGCCGCTGTCCTATTGTCGGGGGTATTTAGCGGGGTTCGGCCCCGACGTGCGGCCACTGCTCCCACTGTGCAGCTCAGGTTTGGGAGGGAGATGTCGGAGGAGGGCGGCCCAGGAGCTGGATCCTGCCCGTGCTCTGCCTCTCACCCCCCGCTTTTTCTTTCTGGGATTTTCTGAGAGCACAAAAGAGACTTTGCATCAATTACTGGTAGGAAAACGGCAGCGCCCCGCGGCAGAACTCTGCGCTCCCGTTCCGGGTTTGGTTAACTTCCCATTGTCTGATAGGCTCCGCTATTCAGGGCCAGGGCAAGGGCTCAGCTTTTTCCATCTATCGCGAGTTTTTTAACCACCTTCGGAACAAAAACCCCTTCTTGCCCTTGTAGCAGAGGGTCTGGCAGTGCCTTTGAGGTGGCTGCAAAGAGCGGAGCATGTCAGCATCTCCCCGCCCAGCACGCAAATCTCCTGCAATGAGTGCTTATGATGCATCCCCCGATGCTGCACTGTCCCTGTGCCCATCATCCCCCGATGTGCTCCAGCGCTGGCACCACCAGGTCCTGCTGCAATCCCCCTCTACCCTCCGTGGCCTCAGACGCTACATCGCTTTTCCCCTCCACCTCTGGGGACTGCTGGTCCCCTCGGCGGGGCGGGAGGACACGATTCGATCCGTACAGGGTCCTGTGAGATCCCACGGGGCCGGGGGCTATACAAATGCAAAGCGTCATTATTTTCCCGGGGCTGAAGCAGAGGCCTGAGAAAGGTTGAGTGAGAGAGGCAGCGAGCAGGGAACAGCGGGGGATTTAGCTCCTGAAAAGGAGCCAGGGAGAAAAGCGGGCGAAGCGTTTCATTGTGCGCCGGGCAGAGGGGGTCACGAGCAAGTTAAACTGGTTAATGTATTGGAGCAGCTTCCTCCGAGCTGCTGGGAGCAAGCAAAGCCTTGCAACAAAAGGCCGCGGGAGCATTCTTGCGGGGAAAGTGGGCTCTCTTTAAAAGGATTTGATTTCTTTTCTGTCAGTTGAATGGAATTTGGTGGTGACTCCTCCAGGTCTAAGAATTTGGGGCTTTGGCGGTGGTGGTGACGGGAGGGGACGGTCCCTGTCTCCCCCTCCCCACTCCTGCATTTTTCTCCATCTCCAGGCTCGCTGCCTCCAGATTACAGCCCCCGATGCTGCGGGGGGAGAGGAGCTGGGGGAACACAGGCGGCCCCATAGATGCTCTGATCCTGAAAGAAAGCGAGGGGCACGGGGCCGGCCCTGCCCAGCCTGGTTTCTCATGCTCCCTATTCAGCCCGGGGGAGGGGAGGTAGGTGTGGGGAGAGGGGAGACTGGTGGGGCGTCCACTGCTGATTTAATGCCTCTTGCAGTGCTTCACGGTCGAGGGTATCTCAGGGGAGTTTTGGCAGTGTAAGGTGTGCAAAGGGAGCTTTCCACTCCTTCCTTTGGGGCATGGAATTTTGGTGTTAAAACCATGAAATGAAGGTAAAAACATGAGGGAAAGGGGGACTTGGACAAGCAAAATCAGCTGGATGTAACCCCACTTACCCACAGCCTGTGCGTCTCTCTCCACACAACAGAAGCTCTTGGGGCACCTGAGAATTATCCTCACAGACCTGGCTTTGTCACCCTAAAATCCCTGTGCTAGTGGGCAGAAGCACTTCCTTTCCATGGATACACCTGCCAGCCAGGGATGCTGGGCTGACTGCAGCTGCCTCTGGCTGCAGGTGCCTTGTTTCCTGTTGACCCTGAGAGCAAACCAGGGAGATTTAGAGCTGTCCTGAGTGGGAGATTTGCTGCTGCACACTGCTTGGACTAACTGACAGCGTGGGTTTGGAGTGGGAAAAGCCAATAATTAAATAAGCAGTGACTGGTAACCCTGCACTGCATGAGCTATTGCAGAGGCAGAGCCTCCAGCAGTGCTCAGGCAGTTGGACAGACAGACAGAGAGAGATTAGTGGGGTAGCAGGTCTCCACTGACTGAGCCCAGCTCGCTGTGCCTCAGTTTCCCAAGAGGTGACATTAGCAGAGACACCGTGGTCCCTGCCCCTGGGCTGCTGCCTGTTTGGGAGATTCCCCGGTGGGCTGTGCATGGAACCTATGTGGGTTGGTCTGTCCGTGTCCATCTGTACTGGCAGAGCTGCAGCACAACAACTGAGATCACAGTTTGCTGTAGATGATGGCCAGCCTGACACAAACTCCTTCCAGAGGTGTGGTCAGCAGAGCTCAGCTCCTGGCCTTTAATTTTTGGCCTCTCATGCTTTCTGGCCCCAAATTTTCCCATGTTCCTGTTGTGAGCTGTCCCTCTCCCCATTGCCTTTCTGAAGAGGAGCCAGAAGCTGATGTCAGGGGAAGTGTTTGATGATTACCCCAAGGAGGAGGCAGGAATCAAATCTCATACTGGGCTGGACTGGATGGACAAAGGCCCAGTGAACCCCATGTCCAGCCTCCAGCCTCCAGCATCAACCGAACTGTTACATATATTTTTATTTTATATATGTAAAGAAGAGTAACCAAAGGCAGGCTGCTCCCAGAGCCCATCCCAGCCAAACCCTGCACTGTGCTCCCCTCCAGCCCAGCACCTGCCTTAATAACTCCCTAAATCTCATGGTTTTGTCCATGTCCGGGGCAGTGGCTGGTCCCACTTTGTGATGGGACACTGGCCACTCTTTTCCTGCCCAGAGCTACCTACAGCTCTAGGTCTCCAAAACCTCCTGGGGAGAAGGAGCCAGGCAGAAAGGTCAGGGATGCGTTTTGACTCCCTGCTCAGACCTGAGCATCTCCGTGCCTGCAGCTGGCCCTGGAGCAGTGGTTAGTCCCACAGCCTCCTGTGCACACCCTCTGCATCTGACCCAGATCAGATTCGTGTGTCACTCTGGCCTTGAAACGCTCCTGCAAAGGCTGTGTTAAAATGTTAGTTGCTCTGGGGAAATTTAGCTTCTCTCTGGGCCCCCACAGCTTCTTATCTTCTTCCTCGCACTCGGGCAGTCCTGATGTAGCTGCTGAGTGGTTTTTCAAAGGTAGATGAGTGAGTCAATATTCACCCACCACTTCCCCCAGCTTGCCTCGGTGTTTCCAAAAGCCCCTTCCCCACTGCACCCCTGGGAAATTTGTTTGCTCCCTTCCCACTCCCACTGCAAAAGGGATTAAAAGCAACAGTTCATTTTTCATGTGATGCAAGTTTAAATAGGAATTTCACTGCTCTGGCTTTGCCCGGTTTCCGGGAGCCAAAGCTGAGAGGGGATGGTATTAGCGCTGTGCAAGGCAGCGAGGAGGAGGAGGGAGGTGGGAGTTGAAAGGGGGAAAGGCGGGGGGGACGTGCGGGGGTGAAGATGGGATTAAAACATCCCATTAGAATTTCTGTTTTTGGAAAGCTCACAAAAATGTTGACATGTAGCATGACTAACATAGTGCAAATGTCAGCCCGGCTCTGCGAACGGGGGCCCTCGCTCTCCTCCCAACACGCTGGCCCCCTTTTAAGGCAAAAATATACAATGAGCCCGCACAATGGCCGAATTCCAGAGAGCCGCGCTAATTGTTCCTCGCTCACGTAGGGCTAATTGCTTTGCTGAAACCATTCGTGCCTGGCCTGGATCCCACGTGTTTTTACCATTTAATTAGGACAGAAAAGCTGGGGCCAGGAAATGGGATGAGATAAAGACTGGCAGAGATGGAGGACAGGTCGGGTGCCCTAACCTGGAGAGGAGACGAGCTATGTGTGCTTGGTGAGAGGGTAGGGAGCAGCTCCTCACCAGGCTCCAGAGGGATTAGAGCTGTGCAGGGGATGGGAGAGGGAGACTCTGACAGCTCGTGAGGTTGGTGACACCAGCTGTGAGACGGAGAAATGCTGCCAGCCACAAAAGTTTGCAAGAAACACCATCCAGCTGCTCAGGGACTGCTCCAAGGCTCTGGCACACAACACGTGCGCTGCTCTTCACCTGGTGCTATAATTAGAAAGTCTGTCCATTCTCAGACCATGTGCAGAGCATGTCCAGGACTCAGAGAGGGAAACAATAGATGGACAGGAAATGCCTTTTGATGGCTGCTCATTGTCTTCCACCTTCTGGGGAACTGGAAGTTTAACTATAGTCTTCCTCTTTCAGGTATTCTTGTAAAGCTTTGTCCTCCTCCGAGGATGCGCCTGGACCACAGCATCGTCTGGCGCTGGGCTCCATTGTGCTCAGGAATTGTGCTCAGGAATGTGCATGTGTTTTTCCCCTTGAAAAGCTGCTCTGAGACTGTAGCGACCCAGAAACGCTGCAGGGCCCAGCGCCTCCCCTCTGGGGGAGAAGGGTTTGCTTAGGGGTGCCGCTGTCCCCCCGAGGCACAGCACAGCACCTCTGCTGCCTCTCAGCCCAGCACTGTGCTGCAGGTGGTGTCAACCTGCCCTGCTGTAGAAGGAGTGGGTGCACAGGGCTCTATGTTAACACTTCCTTGGGCTCAATGTTAACACTTCCTTTCTCCCCAAAACCTTACAGGGCACCGCTTGCTCTCCAGCATCCCCTGGGAAGCCTTCATCCAGGCCATGCAGTTTTCTAGGAAAGGAAAGCCATTTAATATCCATGATCTGGAGGCTTTTAGGCTGGACCCTGATGGAGCTGATCTGTAACTCCTGGAAGTATTTCATCTCCCTGTGAATGCAAACAGCTGGGGATTCCTCCATTTCCCAGCTACATGTCTTCCTCTGGTGACAGTAACCAGCCAGAAGCCTCCAGCCTTCCTTGCTCCCCAGCCCATACCACCCTCAGCCCCTGCAGGAGCTCTGCACTGCAATTTGCACTTGGCAAGTTTAATTGCTTCGTGGCCTCTATCACAGAGCAGCTCCTGGCCTTATAAGCGGTATTATGAGCAGTGCCCCGGTGGGTCTGGGCACTCAGAACAATCATTTCAGATCAGTGTGAAGAGATTGTCGCACAGTTCAAAGCACAGATCTCAACGTGAACCTGGCTCCAGCCTCCACTGGCTGCAGAGCAGCCCCAGGAGCTCTGCTGCTGCTGCTGGGCTGCCACTGCTGTGTGGACAGAGAAGCTGAGACATCTGTGGCTGGAGTTGTTTTCCTCCAGCTGCCCCAGAGGTGAGGGATTTGCTTGGACTCTGCGTCCCTTCCAACCCAAGGCTCTCTCCTTCAGGCCTCTTAAAAATACGAATCATTTTGCCCAAGTGCAGATGAAGAGGAACTGGTCACACAGAGCTCAGCCATGAGCAGATAAGGTAACCACTGAAAACAGGAAACCCAAACTTCAAAAATTCTCCAGAAAAAATATAATTCTCTGTCCCAGTATAACAAGGGTGATCTTCTCTTTGTGTTTCCATGAAAGCCAGAAGAGCACACCCACACCCTGAGGACAAGGATGTTAACAAACACTGGAATTTACAGCAGCAATTTATTCAGAAGAAAGGCTGCAGGTGAAGAGGACTGATATTCGAACAAAGGAGCGAGAATTCTTCATAGATGCAAATGCAATACTTGTAAGTCAATATTTGCTCTTGCAATATTGGCACACGCAGCAACGGTTTTCCCAACATGAATAGGTTTCAGCCCAGCTGCTCCAGGATCACGTTGTTCAGAAGCATTCAGATCCAGTTCTTAAACATCATTAAAAATGTAGCTTTTAAACGCCTTTGGGGAGCTAAGAGTCTTTCATGACAAGTCCTTCAAGTCATTGAAATCCACCAGTGCCGTGGGGTGGCCTCATGGTAGCTAAGCAAGAACAGATGATCCCTTTGGGAAGAGAGTATTTAAAACCCTAAAATATAGAGAAGACAGAACAAATCCATGTGGCAACAGGAGAATTGGGAACATTTCTCCTCAGATCCATCAGTCACAGAGAAACGCCCAGATGATATTCAGCCTGGGACTAATCCCCCACCCCATGCACGTCTCCAGCTCCATCCATGTGCTGCAATATCACACGAGATACCCAGTGCTGGTCACTCATTGAGGTTTGAGCAGTTCCCTTGAAGTTACTGTCACACGTGTGTGAGCCTGGGATGCCTGGGTGACATTAGGACATGCTGGCCAGTGCAGACCAGTGTCCCTGCCCCAGTCCCCGGGCCTGTCCCACACACAGAGCCCAGTGAGGACATCCCCAGCCAAGGGCAAGATGCTCGCAGCACCCAGAGAGACCAAGAGCCTTTCATCAGAGCTGGTTTCACTTGCACAAAGGAGGACAGGGATTCAAAATATTGGAAACTCATTTTCCTGTCTGGAAGGGAAGAAAATAACCCATTTTATCCCTGTAGTCAGTGCTCTGGGAGCAGCTGTCCCAGTTTGTGAGGTACAGCCTGTGTCACTTGTTATCCTGCTGCAACAAGATGAGCCAAGAAGGCAGCGTTGTGTAGGCTGGGAAAGCAAGATGTGGTGGAGAGCTGAGCAGCGTTTCTGCATACCACTGGGAAAAAACTTAGGTCAGTGATCATCATCAGAATCTGGGAGCAAAAGATGAGGAAACTCCTTATTCCTGTTCCCCGTGGCTCATAAAGTTTTACATCAGGAAGGGTGGAGGCGATGCATTTTGTACTCTTGGAAGGAACTACACGTCCTCGACAGACCGACTGCTCCTCTTGTTGTTGCAGAATGGCTGCTGTCCTTTGTCCCACAGGGTCCCCTTCATGCCCCATTTCCTGACCATGAAGGACCATATCTAAGGTTGTGGTCAAGGGCATTTCTTTTGGGTTTACTTCAAGTGTTGCCCAATTAGCCAATTAAATGCAGTCTCCATGTAGGAATAGCATCCTAGGTGTGGGTTGCCCACTCAGGTGGAGAAAGGACATCATTAGACACTTATCCTGTTTTTACACTCAGAATGACACGGCTTTTATTCTGGAATGAGCTGGCTGTTGGCTGCTCCTCTGGAACAGGGTGCAGGGAGCGTGCCAAGCCCACGGAGGGGACACAGCCACCTGCCCCATAGGAAGTGGGCCGGCAGCCAGGCGTGGTTCACACGCACCGCAGGACAGGCACCCAGCAGCAGCAGCGTCCTCCACTACCGACCTGGGCTGGAGTCAAACTGGCAACTGAGAGGGAAGAGGAAACCATATTCTATCGTTATCTCTCACCTTGCTTCCCTTTTGTAACAACCCTGTCCCTTTGCAAAACAGAAAAACACACCAGGGCTTTGCAGGGGCTCCCAGAGCCTGAGTGCTGAGCTGAGGCCAGCCAGGGCTGGAGCTTCCCTCGGCGAGGGCTGTGCACAGACAAGCTGTCATTTCCCCAAACTGGGTCAAATGCAAAAGAGAAGAGCTCAGGGAACAGCAAGACTTTGTTTCCAGCTCGATCCCAGCCTCTGCAGGGTGGGATGCTGCTGCAGAGAGGCTTTTCTTCAGGAGGCAGGATCATGCTCCCGCTGGTGCTCTGTCCCCAGCCTCGAGACCCTGCAGTGCCACCTCACTGCCTTTACCAGGAGCAGGTACTATAAATGCTCAGGGATGTCAATCAGAAATGTGTGGGCAAAGAAAGCTGAGTTCCCAAGATTGTTGCCATTGTTCTCTCCCCCAGCACTGTGTGACCACCTGTGTTCAGTTTAAGCCCCTGATGACCCAATCCCTGGTCGAACACAGTGCCTGTCTGTCAAATCTGCCCACCCTGAATCCCTTCATGTGGCTCCTACACCGGCTCTCAGGAGTGACAGAGGCCATCTCTGTGTTTTTCACATGAGCTGGTTTCACATTTGTTTTTCTTTCAAACTTGAGGCTTTGCAGATATTAAAATATAATCCAGGAAGAATTTGCTTTGTGAGGGAAGAGTGTGGGATCACAGAGGGGAGAGGGGTCACTGGGGGAGTGTAGGGAGGTGGGGGTGGCAAAGCAATTCTCATTTCCCCTCTGGGTCCCATTGGGATCGAAGTCTTTAATTCCCTGCAAACAATAGTGGCTGGTATGGAACATGTTAGAGACTTTGGGAGACTTCAGGCTCCCCCAAGATGGGAGTTTCTGTTTGCAGCAGAAATGTTATGAATTGCCTATGGAGAGGGGAGAAGAAAAGCCCTTTGCAGGTGATAAGGCCTGGAGAAGATGGCTGAGACCATGGAGAAATGAGTAGAAAGGAGAGAAGAAAACATCTCTCCTAGTAGTGAGTTGTTGTTTTGCCTTAAAAAAAAAGCAAACAAATCCAATTTGTGTTATAGGTAAACAGAGGAACTGGGCAGGCAGAACAGGAAGGCAGAGCCCTGCGCCATGCGGGGAGATAAACAAGAATCCTAGAAATGTGGAGAGAGGCTTAAGGTGATTGCTCAACGCATGAGGAAATAGGGAGCAAAAGGCAGATATCAGGGAGAGGAAGCTGGAAAAGGGCAGGCTGATAGGAGCCATGAGGTCAGCACTGCAGAAAATAGTGCAGGGAGGCTTCCCAAGGCAGTGAGCACACAGAGCACATGTGCCCCTGCTGATCCTCCAGCCCCAGATGCGCAGGTGGCAAGGGATTACTCGCCTGATATTGGGGTAAAATTGCTGCATGGTGGTGAGTTCAATCCATCAAAGGTTCCTTAGCTGCAAATCCCACTCCACAGCACCTGCAGCTGGGCTTGATTTCCAAGGGAGCACTTCCACACGGATGCAGCTCCGTTGGCAAAGCCCCGCTGAGCTGCCCTGGCTGAGGCTGTCACCCAACAATCACCAGGGGTGAGCGGCTGCACCCACTCATCCCAGCCATTTTTCTTGAATGAGTATAAAACTGGCCCTGTCTGGTTGTCCAGGCAAGCGTGAGACGCACAGGCTGCCCTCCCAGCCGGGGTTTGGGCTCTGGGCTGTGCGCGGTGAGCTCATCCCGTCCGGCGCGCAAGGCACAGCGCTGGGAGCGCCGCCAGCTGACCCGCGGCCCCGCGAGCACTGGCAGCTCGCTCTGTTTGGGTTCCTCACATGCCAGGGGTCTCAGGGCTTGTTTGGAGTTCAGCTCGGCTTGGCCGTTTTGATGGATTCTGCCTTTCTGCTGTGGTCACAAGCAGTTGGACGTTCACAACAGTCTTGCTCTAAGACAAACAGCATCCATAAATCTCTGCTTGAAGCCAAGACAATCTTGACTTTCATTACTCTGTGTTGTCCCCTCAGCCCTTTGAACCACCAGCGCCCTTGCAGGGAAGCCTTAATCGAAGTCCTATCAAAAGGAGCAGAATAAATCTTGTTATCTTGTCAGGTAAGGTCGCACTCCCTGTGTGGCCGTCTGGCAATAGAAGGGGCTGTCCCTTGGGTTGTCCTCTCCTTGCAGGAAGTCTTCCATCAACTCTTGCAAGGCATGAACCTCTGTGTGCCCCCCAAAATGTGGTTTCAGCAGTTGTCCCTGCTGTGGCTCGTTCAGTATGTCACTGCTCAAACCAGAGGGTTTATGAACCATCCTACCAATCCACTGCTCCAGGGAGACACTCTGGAGTGTTTCCAGCCTTGCTCCCAGGACCTCACAAAGGATCTCCCATTGGGATCCTACACAGGATTGAGTCATTTCTCCAATTTCATTGAAATATGTTTGGTTTTTTTCAGTTACCTATAGAATGAAGGGTCTTGGAGCATTAGAGTCACTTGTGCTTGGACAG
This sequence comes from Pomatostomus ruficeps, assembly GCA_013400735.1. Lineage (NCBI taxonomy): Eukaryota > Metazoa > Chordata > Aves > Passeriformes > Timaliidae > Pomatostomus > Pomatostomus ruficeps. Next base: position 135,267 of record VYZT01013754.1, read on the forward strand.
TTTCGTTCCTCAGCTCATCTGCCTCTGCTCCTGCAGTTCTGCTTCCTCCTATGTTCCCAGTGATTTGTTAAAAGTTTGCACCAAAGCCTGATAAAAACTGCCTCTAACATCAGTGAGTTTGGGTCAGAGCTTGAATTCCTAGAAAAACATCTTTTCCTGCCCCATTTCCCTGGCTGGACCTGCTGCTAGGGTCAGTGTCCCTCGGTTGCTGGGGTCAAGGACAGCCATGCTGACACAAACAGGCTTTTTTAGCTGATCTTCCCTTCCAGCCTCAGGCAGGGAAGGGAATGGGGATGTCCTGTGGCTGCGTGAAGAGGCTGCACAGCGAATGGTGACCGCATCTGTGACAGGGTTTGTTTGCCTTTCCAGCGAGTCTCTGATAAAGCCTGGCTCCTGCCTGTGCTGCCCAAGCTCCAGGGACCATGGGAATGCCGGGACGACCATCTCCCCATCTGGGACAGGACACGGAACCACCAGTGACCAGTGTGCTGGCCCAGCAGCACACTCAGCTGGACACACACACCCTCCAAGGGACAGAGGGACTCGCTGAGAGAGGAAGAACCCATGTGTGGCCTACAGGAAGGAGGGGGCTGAAGAGGACTTGACTTCACCAGCAGCAGGGAGGGGAGATAAGGATGGAAAATCAGATTGTTTCCAGCTCCTGTCTGGGCAGTCCATGGGGAAGAGGCTCTTAGATCCATGTGTGGTGGGAAGGGTTTGGAGGCTGGGCAAATTTGGGAGATCCTGCAGGAGACCCTGTGGAGCTTCGTTGTCCCCATGAAGGTGGTGTCTCTTGTCATGGTGGCAGCAGCACGAGGAGGGTCTGAGTGTGACAGAGCGAAGCCAACCCCACCACCACTCACAGCCCTCCCATCTCCACTGGATCTCATCATGGCTGCCCTTCTCAGAGCCCAGGAAGGATTTTACGTGAGTATCCAAGCACTTTACTCCATGTGAAGCACCGTGCAGGGTACCTGGACAGACAGGTAGAGCTGGCTCTATGTTTCCCCTTCTCCTCGGCTTCCTCCAGCACTGTCTGCTCATGAGGCCGCCAGCAGCAAGGAGCCACCAGGCAAAGGAATCTGCTCATCCTCCCCAAAAACAGGGACCCTTTTCTGCCTGTCACCCTATAGCCATGACCCAGTTTCACGAGGCATTTCTCAACCCCAGGCTTTTTCCTTTTTGTCTCCTCTCTCGCTATTCCCCTCCCTCCTCTCCAGCACCGGCATCTGATATTTACTTTCAGGCCGGCAGGGACAGAGGAGGCTTTTCCTTGCATTGCCCCCACATTGTTCCCCGCTGGTATTTGGGAACAAGTGTGACATTCAGGGGAGCCGGAGAGGACAAAGCCTGCCTGCAGGTAATCACACCGCAGGCGGGCGTATCGGGTATCCCTGGACACAGGGCATCCAGGAGCTTTTGACTGCGTCTTTTTTAGGAAGAGCTTTCTCAGCCCCGGTATCTCTCAGATTAGGTTTTGTCCCCAGAGGAGCCTGTTGTGCTTCCATTGTGGTGTAGCTGTGGGAACCCGCGGCCCGGCACGGCACCGGAGCGAGGGGACAAAGCCCAAAGGCACCGGCGCTCCCGACCTGCCCCGTGGGCGGCTCCTCCCGTGCCCCAGAGGGGCTCTGATCTCTAATGAGGAGGCTGGGCCGACATCTGCTGCCCGGCGCTTTCTGCTCTGCGCTCAGTGTCCAGAAAAGAGCAGGTATGGATGGACCCCTGTGCCTTGGCAAGCAGCCCTGAGCCCACGGAGAGGGTGACACGCACATAAGTACCAGCAGGGAATGGGCAGTGACAGGTACACCACCTACAAAGCTGGGCTGGTGCCTTGGATGTGCAAGGAGGAGGAAATCATCTTGTCATCCCTTGCTCTGTGCTGGGGGAGTAGCAACAACCTTGAACACTCAGTGACATGTGGGAAAATGCAAAGGAAAGCCCAGGATTGTCTCCATTCCCTCCCAGGCTGCCTTTGGCACAGCCAGGCAGAGCTGGTCCTGGGTACGAGGCACCTACAGCCCACAAAAAGTGGGAGATGTTTACCCATCTCTGACTCTCTTCTGCATTTAGGGGTTTTCAGAGGTGCTAATGCTTCCCAGAGACACAGGAAGGGAGATTGGTTCTCAGCCCCTGCTGCAGCACAAGCTCATTCTGCCAGGTGTCCCATCGGAGGATGTCCAGCCCCATCCAACACAGACAGAGCCTGGCTCCTGCGTGACCCTGCCTGTCCTGGGATGGGACATCCAGAGCTCTGACAAGTCCAAGGAGGGTGCAGTGTCTCTTCTCCTCAAAGCAATCAGCACTCGGCCCTCCCCGATCCCATTAAAACGCCTGATTTAGCACAGATACTGACTGCATTTAGTCCATGCAGAGCCACTTTTGGCTCCTCACGCTGAGAAGCTGCGTAACCCCAGTGAAGCCTCACTGATATAAACCAGTCCCTGGCTGATCCCTTATCTCCAGCCTTCTCGTGCTGACTGATCGGTTCCTCCCCCTTCTCTCGGCCGAGCCTCTGCTCTGGATTTACACAGACTTTTCAACACTTTTAAAATCCTGGCCCAATAAAACATTAAAGCACTTGAACATGAATGTGACTGTTTACTTGCTTAAACCTAAACATGGGATGTAGTTGGGTCAAGACCTTTCTCTTCCTGCCCAGTGCCTGCTCCTCCAGAGTCCTGGCTGCTCTCCTCGGCATGGTCTGTGGTTTCTCCGCGTTACGGGGCAATGTCACGGAGAATTCGCAGTTTCCCATTTGTGACACGCTGGTTTTGCCTGAGGTGACAAATGACCTTCTCCCTCAGTGATAAACCAATTTACTCATCCCAAGCTGCATCTGCTGGTTCATCTCGGTCTGCCCACAGAGCCGAGGCTTTCGGTTCTGCTCAGCATCTGCACCACAGCTGTTTGCCATTGACTTTCCCCTGCTGCCTTTCGCATTCGGCCGCTCGCTTCCTATTGCACTTCAGCTCGTTGTGTTTCCTTTAATTATTCTCTGTTCCCTAAACCAAGCTGGCTCCTGGCTACCTCTTCTGGGAAGAGCAATCCACTGCCAGGCCACAAGGCAGCCTCTGCAGCTCCACGTGGCTGAGCACGTTGAGCTGGGTGGGAAATCACGAGCATAGCTGGAGATGATGGGACCTGTTGCCATGTCCCTGGATGGGGAGGGACGTTCTTAGATGGACAGAAATGTCCATGCAGCAGCTGGGGAGGTGGCAGTGAGCCTGGTGCCAGGCTGATTGGTGTCCCCAGCGCTGTGTGGGGACAGCTGCCCGCAGCTGCCGAGCCTGTGCCACGTGCAGAAGCGTGCAGCCCGTCGGACACGGCCCCGGCAGAGGTGTTTGGGAGCAGGTCCAGGCTCATGCAAGTCAGGCTGGCTGCCCAGCATCCCCCATGTGAGGAAAAGATGCCTTAGCAGGGATACAAACACACGATGGGCAGGTCCCTGGATAAAGAAACTTCCCTCCAGCACATCTGGAAAATTACTCCCATCCTCCAGTAAACAGGCTTCCAGAGGAAGGTCCGTGCTAGCCTTGTCCTCCCTTTGGGACATGGTGGAGCCAAGGTAGGAAAGCTCAGCAGGATGGGAGGATATAAGCTCTCCTGGAATAACTTACAGCTGTCCTGGAAGCTCAGAGACCCAGAGGGCTGAGGAGAGTGTGGGCAAAGTCACAGGTTTAATCAGTTCTCTTTATTCTTGGCAAAGGGCCAGTGGAAGATCCAGTTTCCACAAGAGAGCAGGGATGATGGAGCTCCATCTGGAGTCCCTATTGAGTTCCACTTTTCTTCCACCTCCATACACCCAGAGGAGCAGCAGCACAGGTGGATCTCTGGGCCAGGCTCAGGAGAAAGCCTGGAGGAGACAGAACAGCTGATATTCCCCCTCCTCCTGGAGGAGGTCCCAGAAACCCCCAGTGATGCGGGATCTTTAGAAACCATTGCATAACATCCAGCAGCACTGACAATGGGTTATGATTTTCAGGGGCTGATGAAGAAGCAGTGCCACAGTATGAAGTCATCTGAGGAAGGGGAAAGATCCAAGTGAAGGATTGCAGGTCCTCAGACCTGGAACAGAAGTTTGGAAGGGCCTGTCTCAGAGATCCTATTGCAGCACAAAGAGAAGTGATGAGAAAGTGCTGTAGTCCTTGGACAGTAAAGGGAGGGAGGGTTTGATTAAATATCTGGTAACAATAATCAAATCACAGCTGCCGAGGACGTGGCCCAGAGCTGTTTTGCTAGCGATTGCAAGCCCAGATATGGATAAATCAGGAAGCTCAACTCTCTTCAGAGGGGGATAAGCAAGGAGGTTGTTCTCCAGTGCAGATGGATGTGGAGCCCTGAGTTCCCTGCACACACCACAGAGAGATGTCACACATGAAAGGAAGCAAACAAGAGGCTTGATTCACGTGTGGTACATTGAATATGATGCTGAGGTTCTGCTCCAGGACTGTGCTTTAACCTTGTCCAGCAGTCCCAGGCACGGAAACCTCCTGTGTGCTGCAGGGGGATTCCTTCCAGGAAACCAGGAACATGCTAAGTTCAGCTCTGGTTACAGCCTTAAACCATCATGCCATAAATCTTTCCTGCAGCATCCTTGGCAAGGGTGTTCTCCACAGAACACCTTGCTCAGAGCCTAGACAATGAATGTAGCAGCTGGTTTGGGGGATCTAACTCTCTGCTGTGGGCAGGACATCCCCAAACTACTGCCCCAGGGCATGGGAAACCAGTACCATGGCCCTGAGGGAGTGACAGAAGATGTAACTTTTGTCCCCAAGGCCTCTGCCAGCAGGAGCTGCCAGCCTGTCCCAGCTGAGCCCCCTCAGGCAGTGTGACAAGGCAGACAGAGCCGGACATGTGGCTTTGAACGTGCCAAAGCTCCTTCCAGCAAGACAACGTGCCCGGGCAGGCTGACCAAAGCCATCTCTCCTCCCCATGCTGATGCCCGTGCATGCAACAGGGTGAGAGCCAGGAGGTCCCAGTGCCACTCTGTGTGAGGGACACTGGATGGAACTGAGCTAGAGGTGAGCACAGCTAAACACAGGGGCTCTGCATTAAAGGCTCAGCACCGAGCTCTGGAGGTTTTTATATTAGAGAAAACACCTCCAGGAGCCTGGTGAGACTGAGAGGTTCAGAACTCTCCCAGGCACCTCTTTCCTACCCCTCTCCCTCCCCCCCGTGCGGCTCAGCCTCATCGCCTGCGAAATGTCCAAGTGACAAAAGGCTCTTAGGGGCTCAGCATCGGCCAGCGCCCATGGCCCGCCTGCCCGGCCGCATGGACAGAGGACAGGACCATCTGCTCCAGGGCAAATGAACCCCAGGGCCAGATGCTCTGCTTCGCTAAGGAGGCTGTATAAGCCTTGGACCCGGTTCATGGGAACCGCTTCCCTCTCCCCCGCCTCCCCCTCCCACACGCATTAACCTCTTTACTGCCACTGATGTCTTTATAGCGACATCTGAGGGAGGAGCGGGAGCTGGGTGAGAAGGCACGGGGGTGGAGGGGCAGGATGCTGCGGAGGTGTCCTGGGAGCTTGCCTGACACGGTGGTGTGAAGTTTGCCGTCCTTCCTCCCCGCTTTGGGAAGGTGGGCGATGCGAGCCCGCTCCCGGCGGGGGTCCGCAGGCAGCACGGGAGCGGGTGCGGAGGCGCCGCGGGGATGGGAGGAGGAGGTGGCAGGATTGGCACTCGCTTTGGAAGTGTCCCCGCGGGGGGCTGCTCTCCGCTGCAGCCGATTCCCACGAGCCAGCCCAGCCCCATCCCCCAAAGCCTGTCCCGACGTTTCCGTGAACCATCCCGATACCATCCCGATGGTCTTCATATCTGGGGCATCAATCAGGGAAGGCCATGTTTGCTCCAGGTGCTTCGGCTCAGCTGGAGGGGACAGGAGGGACCGTGTCTGCCCACAGGTCCCTGAGGCTGTGGCCTTTTGCAGCCCATCCCTGCAGCAGGAGACACAGAGCCCGGTGTGGGGAGCTGGGTCCTGGTCCAGGCCTGGGTCTGCCCTCCTGGGCACAGCTGAGGCACTGCCTGAGCAGTGCTGCTCCCAATTCCATACATTTACAACAGCATTTGACATTCATTTGCCCCAAAGAGCACGGTTTTGGGGAGGAAGGCAGCCAGAAGTCCTGCCTGGTTGTCCCTGCCATGCTGCTGACTGGGGAGAAATCACACAACCTCTGTATTGCCCGTGTTACCTCCAGCAGCAGGAAGGAGACATGGGTCCCACCTGGCAGAGGGGTCCCACCTGGCAGAGGGTTCCCGCGCAGGACCCCAGCTTGGGCAGAGCTGGCAAGGTCAGGACTGTGAGGAGGTGTCACCTGTGTGCTGCTTTAGCTCCGTGGAACCCATGACAGCAGGTGAAGAGCTGCTGCTCCAGCCTGGATCCAACTCTCCTGCCCGGCCTGGGAGCCTTTCAAGCTATCAACAGGCACATGTCACTTCCACCGAGGTGAGGTATCTGCCTCTCCCCTCCCTCCCCCACATGTTTTCTGCCCCTCTAAATTAATTTCCAGTCTCCCAGGCCACCAAGGGTTAACTCTGCTCCGCTCCGGTGAGCTGTGTGTGGGGGTGTGCCATGAGCTGGGGACATCACAGGTGGGATGCGAGCTCGCAAGGCACGGTGGCCTGCTGGAAAAGACCTTGACTATTGAACCCTGAAAAATCCCCTCCTTTCTAGGAGAGCCTTCCTCGCCCTGGTTCCCACAGGGCTGCTCAGCCGCCCCACACCTCCGGGAAGGTCACACGCCGCTGCTGTATCTCGCCTGGCGCGGTGGGAATCCGATTAACAACCGGCCCCCGGCCCTGGGATGGGGCCGCGATGGGCGAGAGAAGGGCCCCGCGCCCAGGGAAGAGCTTTCCCACACTCCGTCCCCCCTGGCCGGCGACGGCGGAGGAAATCGTCCATATCTAAATGTGTCCTGATAGCTTCGCTAATCTAGGGCTGAATGTGCAGCTCGGGGTGGGCTCACCGGCAGCATTAGCGCGACACATGGCCCGCATTCAGCTCGCACAAAGGGCCGTATTCTTCCTCGTCCGCTCCGGCCCCGCGTGCTCCAGTGGGAAAACAGAGCGGAGCCGGGGCTGCGGGGAGTGGGAGACCGTTGGGATGGAGCAGCTGGCTCCCCTCGGGGACGCGGGGGGACTTCTGACCCCGGGGAGCATTTGCCCTTCGCCCCATGTGTTTCCTCAGCAGGCAGAGGGACCGAGCGATGCTGCGCTCACAGCCCTGAAAATTTGGCAGGGAACAGGAGAAACTGGGTTATTTTAAGCAGCAGAAGGGTATTTTGGGGTGGCTGCTGGCAGGGGTGCTCTGTGGGATGGGGTTTCTCCACTCGCTCTCTGTGCCAAAAAAGTACCAAGTGGAAAAAGTTGGCAAGGTGTCAGTAAAAGATTTTTCAGCTCAACCTGAAACATCCCTCCAACCAAATCCACAATGTTTCCTTCCCTTTGCACCTTTTTAACCTTTCTTCTCCTTTTGGCTTCCAGCACTGTTCAAAGAGGAAAAACTGTTTTGAAATAAAGAAGATAAAAAAAAGCACACTTTGTTCTGAAAAAAATGTTGAAACAAGATGTTTCGACATCTTCCAAATGATCTCTCTCCCTTGTTTTGGCTGAAGCCCTGCATTTGCATTTGTCCTGGATTTGCACATTGCTGGTTCCCCACAAAAGGGCACATTTTTTAGTGAACTCAATCCTGTTCACCAGGGGCAGCTCAGCTCCTGGGCCAAGCTGCTGTAAGCAGAAATTTTCCAAACTGTGTAACTGGTTGGTCTGGATAAAGGTGAAGATCCTCTTCCCCAAAGAACCTTAAAATATGCCTTTCCACCCCACAAAGTTCCCCTTTTCTGTTTCCTCTTTTCCTTCACAGTCTCTTCTCCTTTTTTCTCCATACTTAGTCCAACCTCTCACCTAAACCTCTTGCTTCCGCAAACTCCCCTTTTTTGGGTAATTTAGTGAACAAATGCTGCTTCCAGGCTTGGATGCAAATCCTTGGAGGCTCAGATAGTCCAGAAAACCAAAAATCTCATCACTAAGATGAGTAATCCACTCTTGGGGATCTTCTTGGCCACTGGACACTCTCCAGCTCTAGATATGGAAAAATTTCCGCCTGGGGAAAAAGATGCCCCAGCCCTGCCCCTGTTCCTGAGCCTGGGGGTACCTTGGGGCCAGGAGGGAGAGAGAATTCTCAGGGATTTGGGGCTGTGAGCAGCCCTTGCCTAACCAGCCTTCAGCTCGCATTAGCAGCAAAGTCCCCACCCTGTTGTGCAGATCCCCATCACTTCTCCACCCTGCCACCAGCGTGACAAATTTCCTGCTCCTTGCCAGGGTTGTCCTGTTGGCATCAGGCTCGTGGGTGCTGGTGGGGCAGAAAACCCCCACGCTAGAACCTGGGAAAGCAGCAACCTTCCTGATTTCTGCTGGGACAGACAGGGAGCAAGGGGAGGCAGCCCTTCCATGCCTGGCAGATCCTTCACAGCCCTCTTTCTGGGCCCTGTCGAAATCTGCCTGTTTTAACTTGTCTGTATGTCTCACTGGGGAGATGGACTGGAAAACACAAGGCGGATCCAAGCAGCTTTCTCCGTGGGGAAAACTTTCAGCACATAATAGTCTGGGGCTTGTTTGATGCCTGGTGTAAGATGCAGCTGAATAAAACCACGTAGAAGGAGCTTGAATAGCAAAGGGCATCTTGAGAAACAAGCAGCCTTTTCTTCCCTCTCCCGCTGCAGAAGCTGCCCCGGAGCTGCTGTGTGTGCGGGGAGAGGGGCTGGTTCCCATTTAATCTCAGGATGAAGGCTGCCACTATAAATAAAAGCAAATATATAATTCCTCCTATTCCTGCCCGGTTGCTGTGGAGACCGCAGTTTAATTAACCACAATGCTGATGCCCTGCATGCCACAAAGCTGCCCGGGAAAATATTACGGATGTCTCTATACCTGTCAGTCCCACGTTTTACTCACTTCCAGAACTTGCCAAAAGTGCCTGCTGGGCACGTGGTACAACTTGGCAGCATCATTCAAGCTGTGTTCGTGCTTCCTACAAGACGGATTGGGAAGGCAGGAGCTACCAGTTCTGGATTCCTTGGGACGATGAACGGGCTGGATGGGAAAACCCATACACACAGGGAATTTCCAGAGACGAAAGGGGAGAGATCAATACTGGTTAGTCTTCCCAGGAGCTCACTTGGAAAACCCATGGATCATGTGATCCCAGTTTCTTCTGTCTTGTGGATTGTGGCTTGGCGGGAGGCAGTGGGGTGGGTGCAGGAGGTGGCTGCACGTCCCACCCGTGCGAGGTTGGATCCCCAGACAGCCTCCAACCGAGCCCTGAGGAAACCTTTGCAGGGAGCTGGGCTTGGAAGGGGTTTTACCTTCCTAAAGAGACCTGCTGGAGTATTTCCATCACACTCAATCTCTGCTCGAGGGCTAAAGCTGCTGCTCCCTGCAGTCCCCCCCCCCGTCAGGGAGCGCTGGGGTGAAAGCTGCCTGTACAGGGGAAGGTTTGCAGACACCTCGCTGCACCCCAGACTTCTCCAGTTCCTCATTTTCAGGGGAGCAGCAGCCCAAGGAGCTGCACAGGGCCTGGGGAGAGACCTGCGTCAGGGAGCTGGCGCAGGCACAGGAAATCCAGCTGTCAAGAAGACTCCAGCGTGCTTGCCCATCCCTGCCCCCCGGCTCCTTTTTCTGGTGCGCGTTCGTGTTTCAGACAGCGTTGATCCTGCCGGCCAGCCCTTACCTGCCAGCAGCTGTCAGACACCGCAGCCCAGAGCAGCCCCAAGGCACGAACCGCCCGCCACTGGGCCCCACCTACATCCACCTCCGTGATGCAACTCCTGGTGCGCAGCTGCTCCTCTCGCTGCCAACAGCCCCCGCAGCCCCGCCGGAGAGTGGGGCTCCAGAGCAGCAGCTTTGGCACCTCCCCAGCTGCTTGCTCAGCCCCAGTCTTGAAAGTGAATCTCAGCAAAAAGTCAGCAAAAACCTTTCCGGGTGGAGAAGTCTAGGAGTAAAGTCCTGACTTGGTCAGTCAAGAGAAGGAGTGATGACCAATATGAAAGGCACGTCCCCGTGTCCTCACAGCTGCTGTCACCACATGAGCCATGAGGAGAGGAAAATTCATCTCAGCTTCTGTCAGCAAGGTGAGAGCCAAGATTGGGCAGCCACCCCAGCTGCTGTCATGGGGACCCCAGTGAATGTGCACCATGGTGGGGAACCAAGCTGTGCCCTTGGCTCATGGGGTGCCACCACAGGGCTTGGAAGCAATGAAGATAAATAAAAGAAGGGAAGCAGGGTGTTTGTGGGGTCATTTAACCAGCCAGGTCTGGTAAGAGCTGGTGCAGGACAGCTGTGCCATCATCCCAGCGTTAGAACCCTCATGGACTACACTGGCATTACCAGTGACCCTCACCTGGGTCCCTGGAGCAGCATCAGCACAGACACAAACACACAACCCCAAAACTCAGCCACAGATATGGAAGACACAAACCCAGGTATCAAAGGGACAAAGCTGGGGGACTGCAGAGGAGAACAAGCTGTTGGACAGCTCTGAATTTCAGATCATTTTGACCTCATTCAGAGGGACTCAATTCCCTGGCTCATCAGGAGAGTTTATTTTTCCTATTGGAAAATTTAGACCCTCGTTCCCATTCCTGAGCTCCCCAGGGCACCGGAGGAGTCCTTCACTGTTTTTACAGTTTGCGTTGCTTCCCCTCGCCCTCTGTTTTCCTTTTCCTCTTCTCCGTGACATGGAGCTTAACTAAACTCTGGGGAGGGGAGAGGAGAGAGGAGGGGGAACAGATGCTGGCTGTGGCTCAGCAGTTCTGTGAGATCCCCAGGGATACAGGCCCAGGTTTAAGTGTCCTGCACTCACATGGAGGGCTGGGGGATTGCCCTTAGGGCCAGGCAGAGCTGGGTGCATGATTCACATCGCTTCTTCACCTTTTCCACAGGATTTTCCATTCTTCTCATCCGGGCTCTGATCTGACCACATGTGGCAGTCAGGATGGCTTGGGAGGACATGTTTTTCTGGGATGATTTCACTTGCACTTTCTCAGTGCAGGAGGTTGATATCAGTAGAGTTTCTGCCTTTTCTGCTCTCCCAGATAAGACATCAGTATAGCAGGGGATTTTATTGCTGAAGAAGCCCATAAGATGCTCCCAATGAACTCCAGTCTGGCACTCAGGAGCCTGTTCACAGCTGGCCAGGCTGGCACCTCACAGGGACGCTGACACCCCTTTGGCCCATGTGGTGGGAATGGAGCTGAGGACCTCCAACCCACGGGATAGCTTTGAAAAGCTGGTTAGCAGGGGGCTGTCATCCTGACTCTGATCCCTGCGGGACGTACACCATGCAGAGCAGTGGGCATCCCTTCAGGCTGGGTTTGGCTGCTGTTTTTGGGGCAGGTATTGCACTGCCAAGACACAGTCGGTGCCTCTTTGGTGGCTTGTCTGTCAGCTCGGGGACAAGGGTGACAGCTCTTGGGAACAGCCCTGGCTTGAGCACCATAAATCACAGCCAGTGGGAAGAACAAAGGCCCCTCATTGGATGGGGTGTGGGGCAAGAGGCATCGCTCGGGGTCGCCTGAATTTATGGCTCCCTCTGGCTCCTTTAGCAATGGATGCTTTCGACATAGGACTCAAAGCAACAGCCTTAGAGGGGGAGATAAAAGCCCGGGAGAAAAGAAAGGATCATCTTTTTTTCTTCTCTTTCATTTTTTTTTAAATCGACAGAGGGAGAGGAGGCGCCATGGCAACATCAGTCTCCTCGGGCGGCATGCTCAGCGCTGGAGACCCCATGCTAACCACCCTTCTGGGACTGAACAGCCCTCAGCAAACCCCACTGCAGGGCCGTCCCTGCGTCTGATGCATCACAGCCCCGTCACCAGCATGGCCTGCCTGGCGGGCAGGAAAATCCCTTCCCAAGGGTGGATCAGGCACTGCCTGCTCCGTGCAGAGCAGGAGGCATCAGGGAGGGAAGGGAGGAGGAGGGAGATCCTGTTAACAAACCTCAGCTAAACAGGCTGCTTGGGGCTGTGCAAGCAGAGCCTCATTGATATTGAAATCGGGTGCAATCCATCACTGGGAGAACAGGCTCCTTCCACGGGGAGCTGAAAAGAGCCACTCTCAAAGGGAGGGGGAAATCTTGTCCAGGGGAAGGGCGAACCAAAGCGTGGCAGGTGTGGTATGGAGAGGGATGCTGTCCGTGCCAGACGGTGATTCATGGCCGAGCCTGCCGTGCCACTGCCGGGGCAGGCGCTGAGTGCAGGCGACAGAGTGTCCCTGAGTGGCAGGAGGACAGTGGGCATGGGGAGGTATTTAGCTGGGGTCTGGTGAGAGCACTGGCAGAGGGAGAACAGCTCTGCTTTGTGCCCCAGTGTGAGAAAGTCCTTCATGGGGGAGTCAGCATGATCAGGGTGGGCAGGTCGTGGGTGTTTGGAGAGGAGGAGACATCAGGTCTGGCCATGGGATGTGGCTCCTGGGCCACCTGTGACTGAGCTCCCTCCCCAGCGAGGGCAAATGCGACTTTGCACTTTCACCCGTGGGCTTTGTGGGTCCTCATGGGTCCCCAGGGGACAACACAAAGCTGCCACGCAGGATGAGCTACAACGAGCCTTTGCAATGAGCCTTTTCACTCCTCGTCTCAATTAGCATCCCTGCGGCTCCCTCCGGGGCTGCCACCCGCCCCAGGGCCAACACCGAGACTCCCCAGGGTATTCCCCAGGCAGGGGCGAACACCAGACTGCAAAGAGTCTTGAACCTGGGCTGAGCTCAGATCTGTAGATCTAGCTCAACATTAAAAAAAAATAAACCAAAACAAAATGAAAACACCAAACCGAAGTGAAACTGAGTTTGGTTTCCTGTGTCTCAAGCCAAGTTTCCACCAAGACTGAGGGCTTTGGTACAGCCTGCTGTGATGGGGACAGTGTCTTGGGGAGAGAGACGTGAAAGCTGGGTAAATGAGAGGAGAGGGCACTGGGGATGGGGACCAGCCTCGTGAGCTCCCCAAAACTGCCTCCCCTACAGCAGACAGCCCCAGGACTTGGGGCATGGTCGCTCTCATCCCACAGAGTCTTGTGTTTCAGTGCTGAGAGGTCAGCCCTGTGTCATCCCATCTCTGCTCAAACTGAACAGCGCCAAATCTGTCCCAGCATCTCAGCGCTCAGCCTCCGGCCCTGCTCCCCACACCTGGACGCAATCACAGCTCCGGTCAGAGAATGGGAAAAAGCCTCAGATCCCGTTCGCCAACAGCTGCTGTTTATTTACCGGGAATCCTTCCTCTCGAAGATGGAGCGGGGACGAAGTGCTTCCCACCGCCTCGGGGCTGCCGCCGCGGGACGGTGCGGGGTGCGGGGGATGCCCCAGCGGGGCGGTGATGCTCTTGACAGAGCTGTGAAAGGACCGTGGCGGGCTTGGCCTTTCCCAGCGCAGCGCCGGGGGCCCGGGGGAAGCCCACATCTGTGTGCGGGGGAGCCGGGCAGCGCCGGGGTCCTGCGGGGGCGGCCGGCGGCGGAAGCAGCCGTGGGGCTGCAAATCCGTGCGATCCCGCGGAGGCGGGGGGCGTTTGCAAAAATGGCATTCTTCTCTGATTTTCTTTTCCTTAATTTTTTTTTTTTACCCTAAAAAAGGAAAATCGTACCAGCTCTGTAGTTAATTAAGCAAAAGACAGAGAGGCTGGGAAGTGCTGGGGTGCAGCTATGAAAGCAATTTTGCTCCGAGGGGAGAATTGGGTTTGCTTCTTGACGGCTTTCCTCTCACGGTGCCATGCTTTGCATTGGCCGTGGGATGAGCCCTGGGGCTGGCAGAGTTGCTCCGTGCCCCCTGGCACCCCCAGGCTCCCTTTGACCATCATCCCTGGATGTGAGAGGGGCTGAGCTTTGCTTCAACGCTGCCACCGGGTTTGCCACTGCAGCAGGGTGACTTATAGCATCTGTCCCCTCCTTGCCAACAGATTTGGGCATGTCACATCCCTGCTTTGAGCTTTTGTCTGCTCTACATGAACCAAGCAGTTCTTTGGCACAGCAGCTCTGCACACCGTTAGAGAGATTTGCAGTACTCCCGCTTTTAGCAGTGAATGAAAGGGCACAGGAGACAGGAGCCCTCCAGGGGAATCTCCTCCTCTAGCCCTGGGATTAGCGCATTTATCCCAGGATATGGGCTCTGCCACACCGGAGCAAGCTGGCATGCCTCAGGGGAAGGAGGAACACCCGAGCCTGCGACTCTGCCATTGTGCTCCACTGAATGATGGGAAGGAGGGCAAAGGGTAAAGTTAAATTTGCACCCTGAGTCTGGTGATAAGTTTCCCCTGATTGTTGTAGGAAAAATTAAAAATCGTTGGCCACATTGTTCTTTTTCTCCTTTTCATAACCTATGTTCCTTTTCTCCTTTTCACAACCTACTTGCTGTATTTGATTCTCCAATCTCCACCTGGTAATTACAGACCTCAGTGTGCTTTTATGATCCTGAGTATTCCCTGCGACCACGAGCAATTCCTCATCACCACCCTCACTTGTCACTCTGCCTTTTGCCAGTGGCACTTTGCACCTGCCTGAGCAAGGTCCCTCATGCCCCAGCACTGGGCTGAGAGGCCAGGATGGGTCCCCATGGACCAACACAGGAGTGACAGATGCAGAAGTTGTCCTAAATGGCTGAGCACAGGTGTGAAGGGGACAGAGCCACTTCCAGCCACTTCCTGAGCCACTTCCGTGCTATCCTAGGCCTGCTGAAGAGCAGAGCTCTTATCCTGGATGGGTTATTGCTGCCTTATCCTTCCCGTGTTGCTGGAGCTGGGTTTGACTGGGCTCTGCCTTGACCTATACAGACCCCGTCAGAAAAATGTGGTGAAAGCAGCGGCCCTGGGGATCAGCAGTGTGATCCAGGCAGTGTCACTCAGGCAAGCACGAGCATGGCGGAGATGAAGCTGCCACCCGAGCGGGGCCGGCGGAGACCAGCCCTTTGGGCCACATTAGACAAACAAACGCAGCGCCAGGGCCGGCGGGGGCTCCCGGCGGTGACCGGCGGCCGTGTGACAAGTGACCCGGCCCCTGCGGCTGCCATCTGCTGCTGCTGCAACCTGCGGGACCCCGGGGATATCAGGAGCGGCGGGCGGGGCTCCCCGAGGGGATGGGAATGGTGGGACAGGGATGAGGAAGAGGAGGAAGAAGGAAGGTTGCTCCTGGCAACTTTGGGAATGGGGCTGGAGCGAGGTCATGCTGCAGAAGACATTCTGGCAGAATTAAAATGAAAATAATCCTCACTAGACTTATTTTTAGCCCTGCTGATGATGCTGGGACTATTTAGGGCTGGCTGACACTGTGGTCTGGGGCTCCTTGACAAGCCTCAGTTATCTTGTGTTTTGTTCTTCGATCATAAAACTTGGTGGGAAAGAGAGAATATTTTCCATGTGTTGGTCAAGGACCCCGTGCCTAGGATGCCTGGGCCCTTTGGTGTAGCAAATAATAAACACAAATAATAATTCACAAGGAATTTACTACGTCTGATGCAAACTACCCAGCTGGTAGGAGGCCAGGGGAGAAGGAAATCTGCAGGATGACTTTGGTCAGTCTAAGAGTGACAAGGATGCAGAATCAGGCAGGTAGCTCAGCAGACCACAAGGCAGAGGTTTCAAGTAGTTTTCAAATTCACATCAATGAAAAAAAAGAAAACCTTTGTGGAGATGATATAAAAGTCAAAGAAATAAAAAGGGCAATAAAGTCTTGTTGTGGGCACACTGGTGAGGGAGATGGGACAGCTGGGTTTGAGTGACAGTGGGCAACTCAGTAAATCACTCACGCTCCCACGTGTGGATGGGTGGCTCTGGGATGAGTCCTAGATCTGCTGTGTGGGGTCAGGAGTCAGCCTGACACACAGCAAACCAGTAGCTCTTTCACTTCAGCCCACACAGCAAAGCAACTTTTAGGGAGACTAACACAAACCACTTTTTTGATGTCTTTAAACCCTCCCTGCAAGACAGTCTGACAGGGTAAACACATGCAGACCCATAAATTAGCTGTAATAGCTGAAGCCCCATTGTGTAGGCAATGGCTCGCAGCAAACAGCAGCTACTCCCGCTCAACAATGCGAGGAAAGTCACCCTGCACATTTTTTATCCTTTGACACAAAGTGCAGCTGCAGAAATACCTCAAGCGGGATTTTACTAAAAGACAATCATGTCCTTGCAGCCCTGCACATTTGAGAATGAACCCGTGGAGATAATGGGCTCAGGCTCACAGTGATAAACATGTCAAGATAATTAAAATTATGTCTTTCTTCTACTAGAAAGGGCAAGATCCTAATCTGATATAAGATGCTGTAGCTCTGCACGGTCACTGGAGTCACTCCTGCTCACCCCACTGGAGACTGAGGCCATGGAACTGGCAGCAACGAAATGAGATCCAGCAACCAGGCTCTGCAAATGCAGCGTGGTCAGAGAGGTCACAATTTGGTTGTGTGTGCCAAATTCTCATCTCTCCCCATCCAAAATAAATCTGGGATTTTTGTATATGTGTGCAGATGTCATTTAGGAGCTAAGCTGAAGGCAGACAAGCTGCCTGTGCAATCCAGGAGCCAGCTTTCAGAGGGAAAAAGGCCTGGATGCTAAGCAGAGGAATCAAGTGAATTTTCAAAGTGGGAATTAGTCCAGATTTGGATGGGAGGTTGTTACAGAGATCAGGGGCAGTGGGGTCACGCACATGTTTGGGAAAGGTTGAGGGCCGATTTCACTGGGATGAGAAACACCAAAATCCACAAGGCAGGCTGGACCAGGTTCTTGGAGGATTTTCAAGCAGGGAGAAGTGCTGGAAAAATGGCAGCCTGAAGGAGAAAGCCTGGAGGAGCCTCTGCAGCAGGAGGGGAGAGCAGGCAGGCAGGATTGCCCTGCAGAGGAGGAGCGGGAGCGTGCACAGGGCCGGTGTCGGGGCTTGTCTGCACAGAGCAGCCCAGCAAAGCTGCTATTGTGGAATAAAATATGCTGGAATGCGGACACGCCTATTCCAGAATAAAGCTGCTTTTTCCTAATTTAACTTAATCCACTATTTGTTTTTATTATTTTTATCATCATCAGATGCAGCTAATTTGGAAAAGCTGTTCCAATTAATTTCCCTGCATAGACAAGCAGCTACACGCTGGAAAGCCTTTGTCTGTTCGGTGGCAGCCTGACCAGCAGCTTCTATTCATTTCAAAACCAGCTCCTTTCTTCTCTCCTCTGACCATTTTTTCTACTTTGTCTCGTCAGACCATGAAGGGAAGAGGAGTGGGAATTTCTCCTGGGAGTGGGGAGCCTGGTAGCCCTATTGAAGGGAGGGAGAGCAGGAAAAAATAAAAGTTATTTAAAGTGAGGAAATAAAGGACCTCAGGACAACAAGAGTCCAGGGCAATGGTCAAGGTGGCCATGATGACTTTACGGATAATCATGAGGGACTTGGCAGGAGGTGGTATCTGTCATCTCACTCTTAAAATTATTTAAGGCATGCGTGGTGCATGGCCTGGGACATCAGAGGGGCACAGGGGGCTGCAGCACTCTGGGTTGTCCACTTTGGAGAGATCCAAGACTCAAAACAGGGCCAGAACAGCCGTTGGTGGCACCAAGACCGTGCTCAGGTTCCAGCAGGTCTCTTGGATGCATCCACAATGCTGGACAGTGGGAGCATCCCATGCTGGGAGGGCTGTGGATGCTGTGCTGCTCCCAGAGTTCCAGAGCCGGCTCTTGCGGGGCCCAGATGTTGCAGAGGAAGCTGCTGAGGAATGATCCGTCCTTTCCTTTGGCTGGAGATGAAAGCAGCTCCCAGGAGCTTGGGGCTATGAGCGAGTCACTCATTAACC
This sequence comes from Pomatostomus ruficeps, assembly GCA_013400735.1. Lineage (NCBI taxonomy): Eukaryota > Metazoa > Chordata > Aves > Passeriformes > Timaliidae > Pomatostomus > Pomatostomus ruficeps. Next base: position 153,075 of record VYZT01013754.1, read on the forward strand.
AGCGCTCAGCAGCTGCCCCACTGGTTTTGAACGATCCTTCACCAGCCCCCTCCAGCTTTCAGCCAGAGCGAGATTATCTGGGGGGAGCCTGCACACAGGGAAACACCGAGACACAAACCCTGACCCCAAACTGATTTTCTCCCTCTGATTCTACAGTCTGTCTCTTTTCCTGCTTTTTTCTTCTTCCACCCTTTTTCTTGGGGACTCCACCATCTCCCTCCATCCCACACAGTTTTGACCTCTGGTACTTCAGATTATTTGGCTCATCCTCCTGCCAATGGGCAAATGTTGGGAGGCCACAGCTACACATTCATCTCCAAAAGCAGCCTGAAAACTGTCCAATCCATCATCCCCTGTGCCCTGGGCAATGAAGCCATGCCAGCAGAAAGAGTCAAGCATATCCAGTGCTTGTGTGGCCCGGAGCTTGCAGGAGAGACACTGGGGAGAAGGATGCAAGCTAAAACCCCAAGTTTTCTGCCAGATGTTGGGTGCACATAAAGAGATGACAGCAGCTGGAAGGAAGGACAGCCAACTTTTCTCCCTCCCAGGCAATTCCTACGGTGTTTGGGGAGTCCTTCCCTCCCAAAGCTTGACTTTGAGAGACACAATCATTGCGTTAAAATGTTGGTGCAGGGCTGTTGCGAGATATCACAGCACAAAATCAGCTTCTCACCTGACTCAGCACCTCTCTTTCTGTCTCGCCCTCGTACCTCCTCGTGTTCAGGAGAGGCTCAAGGTTGAACTGCCCATGCCCAAACTCTGATGAGTCAAAAAATCAAGTTTTCTGCCCCCACAATGTATTTGGCCCCTGTGTTCCAGTGCTCGCTGAGCTGTACCTCCTCGCCGGTGACGCCTGGTACGTTGCAGGGGCAGGCTCACACAAAAACAACAGCTCCAGCAACCGGGCTGTGCTGCCAGGCCCCCTCCCTCCCTCCTCCCGCGGGGGTTTGTATGGTCCCGATTTCCGCCCGGAGACTCTGATCTGCAAGTTTTATTCATGACCATAAAACAGAGATTAGCTCTTATCTCTGGCACGCAGCAATATCAGGCACCAGCCCTTGCTCCAGAGCATTGGCAGCCGAGGACCGGACCAGCACAAGAAGGGGAACTTCTCGGAAGAGGAGGAGGAGGAGGAGCTGAACAACACGGGGAAAACCAGTTGTGGGAGGTGAACGCGGAGGATGGGATGATGCCAACCTGCCCTGGGCTGCCAGGCAGCCCCGAGCCGCGGTGCGGGGCGAGAGGCAGGGGAGGAAGCGGTGATTAGAGAGCAGCATCTGCAATCAAGGGCAGGAAGCGCGACCGCCGGGAAACGCTCGCCGCTCTTACGGGGCGCGATAAACCCCGAGTGCCCCGCGGAGGCGGCACCAGCCCTTCCGTGCCCCCCTGGCGCCGTGCCCGAGCCCCGAGCGCACAGGGAGCTGGTCCTTGCTGCGGAACCACTGCAAATATTCCCCTTGGCTTCCAGAGGCCACTAATTGCCTGCAGAAATCCCCAAGCCCAGTGGCTTTTAGCGGGGATGGCCCAGCAGGGAAGTGTTCCCAGCATCGGTCCTTCCCTTTTCCTGGCAGTGGGGTGTCGCTGGACCTGGATGGAGGAGCTGGATGGACAGGCACAACCCCAGGGCTGGTTTGGGGTCTCACTCACAGCAAGGCAAACACAGCTCTGCGTACACAGGGGTTTGGATTGATCCAGCACTGGGGTGTGTGGGATTAGGCTTTGGGCATCAGATGGCTGCAGGAGAGAAAGAGCAGGAGAGGGAGAGGGGGTAGGTGAGAAATTGAAGAAGAAAAGGAGAGCAAACCAAAAGAGAAAGAAAAGAAAGGAAGGAAGAAGAGAAGAGAAGAGAAGAGAAGAGAAGAGAAGAGAAGAGAAGAGAAGAGAAGAGAAGAGAAGAGAAGAGAAGAGAAGAGAAGAGAAGAGAAGAGAAGAGAAGAGAAGAGAAGAGAAGAGAAGAGAAGAGAAGAGAAAAAAAAAGAAAAGANAAAGAAAAGAAAAGAAAAGAAAAGAAAAGAAAAGAAGAGAAAAGAAAAAGGAAAGGAGAAAGAAGAAAAGAAGAGAGAGAGAGAACCCCTCTTGAAAGCCCTAAACCTGCCTCTTTATCTCCCTAATCTGTATTTCTCCCCCCAGAGCCTCTTTCTGTACAGGATGAAAGCAGATTTCTCCTCTTTATTTTCGTTTTCTGTGTCCTTTAGGAAGGCATTTGCTCGAGACTAATTGAATTTTCTGCCCGTGAAGAGAAAGACACGACACAGAGTGAGTTAAAGTCCGACACCAGGACAGGGCGCAGGAGCCGTGTTAACTGGTGTGGGGGACAGCCCCTCACTTAACAAAAGTGTTTAATTCTGTCCCCTCTTGTTAAGAAGGGGCGGAAGGAGGGGATATTTATTCTGTTCTTTTCTCAAGGTTTTTCCTTTCGGGTCACAAAGTGCCCCCCACGCTCCTGGCCCCCCTCCTCTCCCTGCTTTTGTGGCAGCAGCAGCTGGTGGGTTGCAAAGGGGACAGGCTTTGTCTTTTGACACACTTGAACATTTCTGCACAGAGCTGGGGAAACCTTTCCCTTCCCACCTCTCGCCTTTACGGGCAAGGAGGAGGGAGTGAGGGGCAAGCGGTGGAGGAGTTATGACCGAGGGGATAAAATGGCACAAAGGGCTGTGGAGCCACGCTGGACGAGGCATCGGGGCTGGGCTGAGTGGGGCTGTGGTGAGCAGATGGTGATGGGTCATGGGGAGGGGGCGGGATGGCCCTGAATGCCAGGGAGGCTTGTGCCGAGCAACCTGTTGAAGGGAGAGGGGGAGAAAGCAATGCCAGAGGCGGCAACTCCACAAAGGAGAGTGCAGTGGCTGCCTCTTCCCAAATCCAACAAAGGAACCTCTTCTGTCCCTCCTGGAGTTGGGCCCCAGTTAATCTTCCGGCCATGACACGTGGAGGATTTGCTCGGTTTGTGCTACAAAACCATAAAACCAGCTCCTTTTTCTGCCAGCAGCACCCTGGGTTCCTCCACAAGGGTTGTGCAAACTCTTCAGTCCCTCTACGGAGGATGTGCAAACCCCTTGGTGTCTCCACACCTCCTCCAGGGATGGGACAATAGGGCTGATCCTCAGGAGTGGGTGTGATACAGCCATGTTTGACAGCAGCCCTTGAGGAATGTCCTGGTGCAACCCTGCAGCAGTGCCCTGGGACTGGAATGGGATCAGGCTCCTGGTAGGCATGAGCAGGAATTTAGGGCTTGACCCCTGATCTGACCCCACAGCAGTCAGTGTAACCTGCCTGTGCCCATCCTGCACTGCAGGGGTTTGCAGCCTGGGAGTGTCCCCAGCACCTTCTCTGTCCTGGGCAAAGTTGAAAGCAGGAAGATAAAAACCAGCTTAAAATAGGAAACTAAAACCCATCTCTCTCATGAGCTCACAGCTCGATTTGGAGGCTTCATCCCTGCACTGTTTTCCCCATGAACAAGTACTTCCTATGAGACCCCCAGACCTGTTCCTGGGACACCAACACATCTTTTTTCTGCAGCAAAACTCAAGCCCTCACAGCCCAATTGCCGTTAGGGGGTGTTCACCTACAGTACTACCCAACAGCCTGCACAGGGAGATGCACACGTGGCCAGGGCAGCCTCCCAAATCGCAGCCATTGGCCTGATTAAAGCCTGTCCAGCTCTCCCTACACTGGTGCAAGCTGGCAGCAGTGTGTGGACGCTGTGTGTGGACGCTGGGGTAAAACCAGCATGACGTGAGCGACAACAGAGATGTGAATTTTAACCTTTGTGCGGCACCGTGCAGACACACAAAGCTCTGGGAAATGCCTGTTTCCGCAGGAGCTTTCAGGAGAGCCCTTATGAATGGAAAATAAATAGATACATTCATTATCCAAATTGTCTTATTTTTGTGGTGCCTCTTGAGTAAACCCACTTCTGAGGCCGTCCTAATTGCTTTGCAATAGAGCAGAGATAAATATTTATCAAACAGCTGCATCAGGAAACCACAGTTCAGAGAGCCAGTATCAGGCACTGTGTCTCGGGAAGGATGAGTCTGAGTGGTTTTAGCTTTGCTGACCTGTCAGGCTTCCTCCCTTACACGAGGCAGAGCTTCACCCAAGCCCAGACCCACGTGGCACCACAGCAGTCCCACAGCATCACTTGGAACTGGTCACACAGTGCCTTTGGAGGACTTTTCTCCATGCTGGAGTACCCCGTGCCCCGTTGTTTTCTGACACCTTTTCTTCCTGTGACTTCATGGCCTCGCTTGCTTTCTATTAAAAACCCCAGAAACGTGGCCCGTATTCCTCGGGGAGCCCCAGTGCTAAAAGAGGCCCACATGCAAATATTTAGCGGCACTAATATTAGCACAGAAACATCCGACCAGATGGCAGCTTTTCTAGGTCTCGCTGCGCTAAACTGGCTCTTCAGAACACAGCAGGCTGTGACAGAGCTCTGTGACCACTTGCCAGTTCCTGAAATCCCAGACCACTGCACTGAGGCAGCTGGATACGTGGGACAAGAGCTTTCTAGCATCTTGCACGTGTGGGACGTCCCCTCAGCCAGCGGTGTTTCAATTAAAAAGAGAGGAAATGATGCTGAAAACCAAATTTTGAGGTTCAGCGTGTCAGAGGAGATGGTTGGCTTGCACAGGTCCAGAGCAAGGGTGTGCAGGTCTCCTGTTGCTCCAGGCATTCCTGATCCCTCAGCAGAGAGGTGGCATTTTGCATTGACCACAATCACCGTGAGCTGTCCACAGCTGGGGAGGGCAAAAACTCCTCTGTGATTGTCGATGTCCCCATTAAGCAGCCTCAAGAGCAAAGAACAGAATTTCCTCTGCTGCACAATTTGTGCCCATCCTTTCACAGACTTATCCTCCCGGGAGCACTCTCTCAAGCTGGAAATGCCCAAAGAGATGATCGCAATGCCGAGCACGAGCCAGCTGAAGCGCTGGTCGGAACCTCAGATGGAAGACGTTCCTGGTTAATTGGGAGCGGGTGTTCCTTGACTCATGCAAAGGGCAGGCTATTTTTATAAAGATCTGACTCCAGATCACAGCCTCCCCATGTCAGGCTCTGCACATCCACCTAATGAAAGCCAGGGCCTGCCTAGGAGCCCATACAATGGGCTGAGAGTTGGGAACAGCGCTCCAAAGCCTCTCACCCAGGGGCTTTGTGAGGTTGCCCACCAGGGTCTGTTTTTTCCATCTTCACTCATGTCAGAGAAGTTAAATATTTACTGGAGCTATTAAATATTTATGCTAAGTTGGTCCTCCCATGGGGAGGCATCCTATGGCTGACTCCTGGGGTCTGCGGCCAAGTCGCTCACGTGTCTGTGCTAAACTCAGCTCTGCTCTGGAGTGCAAACACACGGGGACTTCACAGGGCTTCCGTGTCTGGTCGGGAGGGGAAATCCCTGCTTTTGGCAACAATGATTCTATTAGGTGATGGACTTGGTGGTTCTTTGGGTGTCTTCCTTAAAGACAAATCCCTCAAGAAAGTGTGGGTTTCTCTTTGTCCTTCCACCCCATGGTTTGCAATATCACCTCACCCCTGGTGTGGGGAGCTGAGTGAGAACATCCAGACCCATCTCCAGCTCCGTTCATTCTTCCAACAGGCCTTCCAGCTCCAGAGAGCAGCAGGACTTGAGGCAGACGGTCCCAACAGCATCCAAGGAGACCCACGGTCAACATGGTAAGAGCAGGAAAGGTGGTGACAGTGCCAAAGCCCTGTCCCATCCCTGGGGAGCCAGCACCAGTCCTGGGACAAGCTCTGTGCTCCCATCCAGCCTGAGTGGGTTAATGCTGCTGCAACTCCCCGCTGGAGCAGGGCCAGAGGAAAAAGGCTCCACCATTTCCCGGTCCGCCTGGAAAGCAGGCCAGCTGTTTTCTCCAGCGGCAGAAGGTTGTTTGTTCTGGGCCAGGTTCAACAGCCCATTACCCCCCAGCCCCGCTCTCCAGCCTGCGGTGAGGCTGAAGGGCACAACCTGCCCGGGGGCAGCCGGGCACTCTCCCACCTGGTGTGACCCCTCCCCGGGCGCCACTCTGCCCTTTCTGTCCCCATCCCTTTCCTCTCCTCGTCCTGCTCCAAGCAGGGCTGGGGACGCCCTTTCCTGCCTGGCACCCGGCTGGCCCGACGGCAGACACGGGGCTGCCAAGCACCACTGCACCGTTTCCCCTCCGCAACCCTGGCCAAAGCCCCACCACGTTTCCATCCCTTCTGCTGTGCTATCAGCCTGAAAAACGTGCCTGGGAAAGAAAGAAAGACGAAAGAGAGGAAAAAGAAAGGAAGAAAGAAACCAGCCCTTGGCTCAGGCTGCGAAAGGGAGCGCGAGCGGCGCGGGCTTGGCTCCCTTTCTCACCAGCTCTTTTCCCAGAAGAGCGATAAGAGACAGGGCGAGTACAATCGCGAGCGGAGCAGGTCCCAGTGGCTCAGCCAGCTCTGGGCTGGGATAGCCAAGGGACACTGAGTGCTCCACAGGGACATATTTCCAAAATAAAGTCATTCTGGTGCTCCTCCAGCCCCGCCAGCCACCCAACAGCTCGCCGCAAAGCATCGCTGCTGCCCCCACAGCCAAAATAAAGCTGTGAGGAGCCCTGACCCAGCAGAGGCAAGGCTGAGCGCTCCCCAGGCAGCCCCTTCCTCCAGCCACAGCCGTTGTCAGTGTGAAGAGCAGCACGTGGGCTTGGCCGGATGCACACGCAGCCCCCAGAGCCTTCCCAGCACAGCCCTCTGCCCTGTCTGCTCTCCCTCCCATCCTCTCCATCTTGCATTTCTCCCCAGCATTGCTGCCTTCCTTTCCAGCCACATCCACACATTCTCGATGGCACATGAATGCAGCCTGGTCACCAGCCTGGTTTGCTCACTGCAAACTGAGCCTGGCTTATCTGAGCACAAGTTTGGAGCCCAAAATATGGCTGACATTGATGAAGGGCAGCTGAGAGGAGCAATTTGAGGCTGTTCCTCAGCTCACAGAGCTGCACTGTGCACCCACTGCTGCGGGAGGAGTGCTGGGGGCTTTGGTTGCTGCAGGACACTTTTAAGCACACAAGCCACGGGTGTGAGATACCAGTTCTTCTGGGAGACGGGCTCCAGAGGAACTTGATTGTTGAAGATTAAGGCTGGGAGAGGTTTGAAGTCATCCCAGGAGATAGAGTTGTGAGACTCAGATGCAGAGCATTCAGAGATCCACTTGTTCACCTCCACCTGTCCAACATCCCCCTGCTCCATCCCCACAAGAAGTGCCAAAGCCCTTCTCCAATTCTCAGCAGCCCCACAACGAATCCCCTCCATGTCCACACATGGGCAAAGAGTAAACCATGTGCATCTGCTCTCACTCATCTAACACTGGTCTAGAGGTTTCTGATCAGACCCTGAGACCATCATCCACTCCACACAAAGTGCATGTGGTGGATCCTTCCAGAAAGTGACAGCCCCAGCCCTGAGCTCTTCACAGAACAACCTCTGAAATTTGGAGGCCCCACAGGGTTTCCCCACCTCAGTCTCCAGCACAACCTGGAAATGTCACAGCATGCACACTTAGGTCACCCTGACCGCTGTCCCCAGCCCTTCCTCTTAGTCACCTCTTCCCTTACTGTAATAAATTAAAAATCAAATGGGTCTTACTACACTGATGGTCATTCTCATTATCCTCTCATCAGCATTAAATTAGCACCCCTGACAATGCACTGGAGTCAGCACCAGCAGGCCTGAGATAAGCAGCAATAACAAAAGGAAACCACTTCTCATAGGAATGGGCAGCTCTGGGTGTCCTGGCAGGCAGGGCAAGGCCAGGCATTCAGGGCAGTCCCACCACAGAGCCCAACTCCCCAGGGCCTCCATGCCAGGGATGCTCAGCACTCCTGAAGGACCTCGGCAAGCTGGGAACCAACAACTGGGATCATCTGAGTGGGCCTGGAGCCTATGCCCATCCATGGTGCAAATGGGGTGTGGGAGAGACCCCAAATTCCATTCGAGGAGGTTAGGACTAAGCAAAGCTGCCACTGTCCTCACTGCAAACACTATCCCATGATAGGGAGACAGGGATGTCTGTGGGATACCCTCTGCCTGAAACCTCATCTGAAATAGCTGTGGGTGCCTCATCACCATGGCCCATGCCCCGCTGACGTGAGCAGGGGTTAAATTGAACCCACTAGCAAAGGTCTCGGTGACATTATGAAACTCCTTCCTGGAAAGGGCTGTGAGAGGGGTCACCCACCCCATTCTTTCCACATCTTGCTGGAAAATGAGCAGGAAAGGAATAGATGCATCAGTCAGAGATCATTTCAGCACAGCTCAGGGTCTGGATGGAGCAGCCCTTGGAGGCAAGCACTGCCAGCAGGGCTCGGGCCCTCCCCGCTCCCCAGAGAGAGGTGCATGGAGAGGTGGGACACACCCCCTTGGGAGGGGTTCCTGTTTTGAGGGAAGAAGAAAAGGACACGGACGTGGCGGTCAGGGATGTACTGTTGGCCCTGCTAATAGAAACCCTCTGTATAAACAGGGAGAGGATCCAACAGAGATCAGAGATGGTTTTTCTTTCAAGAAAATTAAACATTTAAAACATTTGAGAACACACGCCCTCACCCCCCGGACAGTAATTAACTTCTTCCTGTGCAGAGCATGGAGCACTTTCCAAAAACAGAGCTAGATGGATTATTTTTCAAAGGAAATGTTGTTGAAAGGATCTTCTGTTATGTCCTAAAGTGGGAAAACAGTCACAGTGGCTGAGGAAGGGCTTGCTCCATGCATGTGCCACACTGTGGCTGCCTGAGGAGGTGGTGCCACTCCAGATGATGCTGGTTTGGGGGCCACGTGGTGGTTGAGCAGCAGTCATGCTGCTGTTTGATGGAAAAGAGTCCTTGTTTGGTCATTACAGCACTCTAAAAATCAACAAAAAGTAAACCAGTCACCAACAGCAGAAAAAGAATCCCAAACTCGACCTGTGAGGGATGCATTGCATTTCCCCAATGTGAGAGGGCAGGGGAACCTTGCAGTGTGAGAGAGGAGATAAAATCAGATGCAGATGCAAATATATGCAGCGTTCGAGGGGATTTACATCCCACGTCCCCACATGAGCCCATCTTCCTGTGAACTTGGGAAGAGCTCGGCCCTGGTTCTCAGACCAGTAGCATGAGAAGAGGCAGCTGGTGTGTGTGTTAAACAAGCACAGTGTGAATGACATCCCGGCAATAAAAGGACTCCGTGCTAGCCAAGGTGTTTGGTGGGAACAAAATAACTTCCCAGGCTGATCCCACCACACTCCCTGAGCCTGCAGAGAGGCAGGAGCAGCACAGGGAGACAGGGCCGGATAGAAATGGGTGAGAGCTGGTTTTGAGAGACAATCGTGCTTTGTAGCAGAGTTTGAGGTTTGGATGTTTGTTTTCAGTGCAGCGTTGGGAGGAAAATAAAACCCAACATTTTTTGCGACACAGACTTGTGGGGAAACAGCCTTTCTCTGGTTGAAAAGGTCAGGCTTGCTTTCCATATCTCCCTCACATCAAAAATGTCCTGCAATCCCTGGAGCTCTGGAGAAAATTTCCTCTCGCAAAGTTAAGTGAGGGCAGGCCTGCGGGGAGAGCTCATTCCTTTTTCTAGTCCAGATCAAGCCAGCTGGAAGGAATGAGTCTGGGTTTGAGCACCCAAATGCCCTCTGAGGTCTGGAGTAAAGTCACCACGCAGCCAGGCTGCTCAGCAGGACCCGCCTGCCTGGCAGCTCAGGGCATCCCACCCAGGGATGTTGACTCAGGGCCCTGCCCTGGGGCAAGGGACAGCAGGAGCTGTCATCACCCAGGGCTGCGTGTGGCCTATGCCAGAGCAGCCCTTGTGCCTCTCCCTGGGGACAACATCCACAGGAGTCTCACGTGGCCCCACAGAGCCCAGGGACTCTGACACGTTTGGCATGGGAAATTACATGCTTGGGGTGACAAGGCTTTTGGCTCTGCTCCTGTAATTTTTCTTCATCCCTTTTATAATCCTAAAATCATCCCAAAGTTTCCTAATTCCCTTCGGGCATCTCTCTACTCTGACTTCATTCTACAGTCTTCCCTTGGCTGAGATTTAACTTTTAGCATCTCCGCTCCAGTAAGGATCCCTCTGCGTCAGCACTGCGAGGAGTTCTGGCACCGCTGACCAGAATCTCCCTCCTAATGAGACATCCAGTGCTGAGCCTGGGAGGATGGCGAATGCAGACAAAGAAAATATAATTCAAAGCGACAAGACAAAGGCATCTGTTGGATGGGGACCAGTGCATCTGGAGAAACATCTTTGTTTTAGAGGGAGAAGGGAGTAAAAGCAAGAAAAAGAAAGAAAGGAAAAAACCATCCGGAGTGGGATTGTTCCTGGCCACAGGTGTGTGTGTGTAGGGAAGGCAGGGAAGCCCTGTGCATTAAAAGCATTCCATGCAGCCTGGCCACCTTTGGCTGTTCCCCCCACACTCCCTCCCGGGGTGTTGTGTTCCCGTGCCCACAGGCACTGCACTCTGTCCTTTTCTCTTTTACTCCCACCATCTGCCATTGCAAATTCCCCCGAGCATCTCCCGCCCTGGCGTAGAGTTTCAACACCGTGTAGAAAACAAGAGGGAGAGAAACCCAAACCCAACCTGTGACAGCATGAGGAGGGACAGGACCCAGCTGTGCCTGATGCCCATCTCAGTGTCCTCTGGCCTCTGCCATCGGGTGCTTTGGGGGCCGCTGGGTGCTGGGGGCTGCCTGTCGCAGGCTGGGCCAGGGGAGGATGGGGAATGCAGGGCTGTGCACACAGTGGGATCCTCTTTCCTTGTATGGCCGGGGCCGCCAGCGGCACAGTGCCCCCCTAACCCCATTGTTTCAAATTACAAAGCTGCCCGATCCCCCTGAGCCACCTCAGATGCAAGGAAAGAGCCGGCAGCTGCTTTGAAATCCAGGCTGGAGAGTCTCCAGCAGACAGTGCTTAAAACAACAGCTGGGCTCCCTCCTCGTGGGGCACAGCACCCCAGCCCTGGTACCAGGGAGGGCACTTAGAGCAAGAGCCCTTCTCTGGCCCTTGCCATGGAGTAAGAGAAAAGGACATTCAGAGCTGGAGCAAGGCCCATGGAGCAACCAGCACCCTCCTTTATTGTGTGTAGCCATTGCCCATCTCCTTTAAGGGCCTAGAGGGGTCCCTGGGTCCTGCGAAGTGATGCACAGGGATGCATTTTGCATCCCCAAGCAACCTGGTCCATTTTCCTTGACACCTCCCACTTGCTACGTCAGACCTCTCCTCCAGCATGTGTCCAATTCATCGTCTCCTGAGAAAACAATCATGGGCCAAGGTCCGGAATTTATGCCAAGCTTGTTGTCCTAAATTTGGTTTAACTCTTCTGTGCCCGTCAGTGCCTGCAGCACACACTCCTGGCTCTTGGGCCACTCACTCCTTAACGTGAGACACTGCGTGGTGGTGGGAGCTGGGAGGGTGGAAGGGGGGCACTGGGGCTGCCTGTCCCATGGGCTGATCCAATTCTTCATGCATAGTTAACTCCTGCTTGGATGGTCGGGAAGGAGAGCACAAGGCCATCGCTGGGACAAACTTGGTCATGCTCAGCCACATTCCTGCCTTCAAAAGGGTCCAGGGTGCCTGGGCCTCTGTGGACAAGGGCCCTGGGAGATCACATTACTCGGGGCTTTTGTAGCCTTAACAGCTGTGACGGGGTAGCAAAAACTATTAGTGTGCAGGGCTGTGTGTGTGAGAGGGCCGGGACCGTCCTCCCCAGCTCAGGCCGGCATTAATCCCCCAAACAGATTAATGACGCTTAGTGCTTTGAAGAGAAGAAAAAGAGATGGGAGACTAATTGGGGAGATCAGCACGACCAAAGCCTGCACATACTCCCCCCAGAGCCCCAGACAGGGGTTGGAAAATCAGCTTCACCCTCGGGGAGATGCATGGCGAGCTCAGCATGCCCCGGGAACCACAGCATGACAGAACTGCGTGGCTGAAACCTCCTTTGGGGTGACCGGGAAGGGGTGACAGTGACTGGTGATTGTGGCTCGGAGCACACCTGGAGCCATGGATCTGTGCCTTCTGCTCCTCAGGGAATGCTGAGCTCCCTCTGCATGCTCAGCCTGTGCCAGGAGCCAAATTCAGCCCTGGGCCGTGCAGCCCTAAGCCCTGGCACGCTCATGCCTCGTCGCTGCGAGCAGCCTGAACAAACGCGGGCTGTTTGCGCAGCGGCAGCAGGAATGCTGGCCCCGAGCCCGAGCGCTCCAGGGCCCATGGCTCCATCCCTTCCAACCGCCAGCCTGCTCCCTGCGGCCCCCAGGGAAGGGAAAAGGCCTTGTTGGGGCTGTTAGGCAAAGAGGAGAGGATTTGTCGGTACAAACCAGTGAATCCACTGTGGGAGTGCATTGGCTGCCCCGTGGGATGTACCTACCTACGTAACAGGGCTGCAGCAACAGCCCTATCCCTGAAAAGCTGTTATGCATCCTCCTGGCTTCTCCAGCCTCTTCACTGGGGTGGTCCCTCCCTCTTCATCAGCATCACAGCACGCTGTCACCTTCCTGCAGCTCCTGGTGCCCAGCCAGGCCCTGACAGGGATGTGAGCTGATGGTTTCCCAGGGTCTTGGGCTGAGATTGGAGGGCTGTCAGCAGGGTGCTCTGCTGAGAGCTGCCACGGATCCTTGCTGCCCTAATTAGAAACATACAGCCCCCAATGAGTTACCTGCTCTGCCCCTGACACCTGCATGGGAGAGAAGCTTTCCCCCAGCCCAGCCTTGATCAACAACCACTCTGCAAACACTTGGTGGGAAAAGGTTCTCTCCCTCTCTCCAAGGATCCAAGGGGGTTTTTTTTTGCATTCATCATGCTGGCCATGATTAATGCTGCAAGGACTGTTGGTATTTCCTCCATGCTTCCCAACAGCCCTTTGTGAAGGGCTGGCACCAGGAGAGCAGGCCGAAAGCCCTCTTGAGCTAAAAAGCACATGTCTCTACGTCATATCATCTGGGGCCAGGTTCCCAAGCTGGGACAGCAGCAGACCTAAGTCCCTGGGTCACAGATGTCGATGAAACATCCTTCTCCTGAGATGCCTCAGCCCCCCACCCTGCCTGCCCTGCAGCATCCGGCCCTTCTCAGCCCATTCCCTCTTCCCAAAGAGGTACGAAAGCTCCCAGGACCAATTTACCCCATGTGGCCAGCAGGGAAAGCATTTAAGGCTTGGAGGTGTATGAGGGCCACTGCAAGCAGGAAAGAAAAATAAACAGGCACAGGATGTCTCTGCAAACCGGCAGCCCTGGGAAGAGAAACCAGAAGCCCCCAGTGCTGGGTGGGTTTGTCTGAGCTCTGAGCATCATTTTCTCTTAGCTGACACAGGTACAGCTGCAGCCTCCATGGTGGATACATAAACCCATCCCAAACCTGCACCTCAGCTGTCACACTGCCTAACTCATTTCTCTCCAAACTTGTCCCACCTCCCAGTCAGTGGGTGACAGTCTTTGCCACCCCCTCAGCAAAGAAATGCCTCCCAGGTCTGCCTTTCCCATTCTGCTGTCCCTACTCGTCTGGTTGCTTCCCGCCACTCACCAAGAGGCTCCCAAGCATCTGCAGAGATGCTCTGGATATGAGGGAATATTTACAACCCAGCTGACTTCTGCCAAACTCTCTTTATTTCACCAATCTGTACCAAAATCCCAGTGGGAACCTTGTCCCTTCATCTCACAGTGCCTCAGTTCCCCATCCATGTTTTGGGAATGTTTTTCCCAGGGGAATGGGAAGAACCTTTGTGGACTTTCCCTTCCTCCCCTGATGCTCTGGTGTCTCATTTTTACCTGGCTACCCCCTGTCTCCCATGTTTGGGTAGAACTGTGTCCATCTCTTCCCCACTGAGCTGATGGAAGAGCCTCCTGCTCCCCCATCACTCTCTGATGCTCCATCACAGCGAGCGCCTGTTCTGCAGAACTCGGAATTCAAGTGACTGGTGATGTTTTCAGGCTCATCTAACGACTTCCAGAGCCTTAATTTAATTTAATTACCATCCCCTTCTTATCTTAATCATCCTGCCTGTGTTTATAAACAAAACACTGACTCCCTGCCCCACGGCTGCAACCTGAGCGCGGCACCTCCCATCTGCACAACTCATTACATTCCTCTCCTGGCCCATCTGCCAGATGTCCGCGAGGAAGCCCGTGCAAGCCGCGACTGGAAAGTCGGCGCGGAGAAGACGCTGCATCAACCACTCAGCTTTCATCCACCAGCCCAGATTTCCCCGGAACGCCTCCTCTGCTCCGTGCCCGGGGTGAGGTATTTGGGTTGAGGTTACTCAGCCCGTTCCCTGCTCTCCTGCCGGGGGTGGTGGTTCCCTCTGCTGCCAGCTCAGCCTCAGCCCTTCAGTCGGGATGGATATTCCAAGCAGACGTCCTGGCTGGTGGATTTTGGGGAAAAATGGGATGTGTGAACAGCCAGGGTGGTGCCTGTAAAATGCTGCCCTGCAAATATTCAGCACGGGGATCTTGGGAGTGCCCTGCTGCTGCCAGCAAAGGAGGTACCATGGCCAGAGCTGTCCCAGTGGTTACACAGTTCCAAAATGAGCCCAGAAGTGGAGGAACAGTCACTCCCCTGCTCCTGGGAATGCTGGGAGGCCCTGCCACCCAGTTCAGAGCATCTTTTTCCTGTGCCGTAGATATGGGTGAGTGATGGTGCAGCTGACTCCATCCCCATCCTGTGGACTTCAAGGCCCTGTTTTTGAGGTTCTCCCTGTTTCCTCTAAAGGATGTCCATCTTCAGAATATGTCTCTTCCCCTCTAGGGAATCCTGATAATCTCGGCCACAGCTGAAGAGAGGGCTGGAAATCTTCCAGTAGAGCTGTTGTTTGGCGTCTCTCATGACGCTGATTGTCAGGCCTTCTAGAGCCCAGATTCCTTTGATTTTCAGTTCTTCAAGAGCCCAGATTCTTGCCAGTCTGGACAAACACTGCTGAGATAACCCAACTGTTATAAAGGTGAGGTGAGCTCCTGCTAACCAAAGAGACTCGTAAACATTGGAACAAGGGACTTGGCTCGAATCAGGCGTAAAAACAAACTTTGGCTTTGACTTCAAAAGGCTCCGAGTTTAAAAAGCAGTTATGATGCAACCTCCTTTGTATGCGAGCGGGGATGGCAGCACCGGGTTCCGCAGGAGGGCGGGAAGGGCTGGCTGGCCCAGGGGGGCTTTTGCAGGAAGCACTGCAAGCCCAGGGTGATTCAGAGGCAGCAGGTCCAGGGGAAAGGGCAGCCCACTGCCAATGTTTGCCTTCTGCCACCTCCAACACTAACAAAGCTTCTGAAGGGATGCCCTGGGAGTGGAGGTATGGGGGAAGAAAGAAAATATCTTGCTCTGTTTTCTCTCTTTACTGCAGTACTTGAGTTGCTCCCTGAAATTTCCTCTGCACCATCCCCTGGCCAGCTGCAGCGTGGCAGAAGTGCAGAGCATCACTCTACTGAGATGTGGTGGGGCTGGGATGAGCCACCAGCCCTGTGCTGGGAAGAACTCTCAACCAAAATGTAAAACTCAGCCCTTTCCCCATCGCTTGGACTCCTGACAGATTTACATCCACAGGGCAGGCTCTGTGTCTGGCCATGGTTTGTATCTGTTGGCCCAGAATATTTGAAATAATTGGTCCCTTCTTGCAGAGACAGCAACAGTAACTTTGCGCTGCTTTGTTTTTGTGACCTGCTGCTCTCACAGCACATCTCAGGTCCCAGAAGTCCCTAATTCATTTCCATGGTGCTGGGTCTGGGACAGTCACGCATTCCAGGGACCAAGGGATGCCGGCAGCACAGCCACAGCCAGCCAGTGTCCCACAGGAACTCTCCTGCAGGTATTTGTTGATGCCCTGCAATTCAGAGAGCAGCCAGGGGAATGTCCTGGTATCTGCCATCTCAGAAGTAGAAGCCATATGCTGGACAGGTTCTGGTGTGTTTGGTTGGGTAAGAGACACACGGGACCACAGACAGCTCAAAGGGACCACACAACCATTTTGTGTCTGCCATTGTTCCTCGTGTGTTCATTGGGGTGAAAGAGATCAGAAAACCCTCCAGTGTGGCCACAGCATGATCCTCTGCACAAGAGCCGGGGCAGAGCACTCCCAGAGAGCTGTCCCCCCCGTGCTGGTCACTGGCAGGAAGGACACAAGTTTTTCCTATAATAGCTTAGTCATGGGACTAATAAAGGCTCTTTAATCATTGTTCGTCGCTTGTACACACACGCACACAAAGGCACACTCAGAGCTGAAGTGCAGCAGAACTCAGCACCTGGCAAAGTCATTACTGGCCAGTTTAATTTATTCCTAACCTGATGCTAAGGAAGAGAAAAAGTTAAATAAGAGCTGCTGCCAAGAGAAGAACTTGGCCCGCGTTGAAGGGAAGGCTGTGATGGAGGTGTGTGGAGTGGAGAGGGAAACTGAGGCAGAAGAGGGTGCAAGTTGCTCCACAGCCAGTGGGATGGCCCAGTGGGGTGCAGTGGGGAGCCCTCACTGTTCTGAGGGGGTCCTGAGGTGTGTTTTGGGGCCAAGGTGTGGACAGAGTGCTGCAGACATCACATCTCTGTGGCTGCTTCCTCTTGCCAGGGGAGAGAAATAAATATTTCAATAAAACCCAATTCCCTGGTACAAACTGCAGCTGCCTGGAGCTCTCTGACACGGACCTTCCCAGGTACACCTGAGCTGGACTCAAAACTGCCTGGCTTTTACCTAAAACCTGTGCCCAGGCTACTGAGTTTGGTGGAAAATGGAGCTGTCTAGACCCCACCTCTGGCGGTTCCCCACCTCTTTATTTCAGACATCCATTAATAAGTCTGGCTGCTATAAAACCTTATCAACCCATAAAACTCACCCTGCTGAGCTCATACTCTGGTGGCAGGGCCATGATAAGGGGTTCAAACACAGGAAACCGCAGAGGGAGCTCAGCAGCAGAGGCACTTGAGGGAGATCCTACACAAACAATGTCGGTGCACGAACCGAGGGACGGCGCCCAGCCCTGTGGCAGCAGTCCATGGGTGTCTGTGGGGGGTGATAGAGATGGGACTGGGTCTCCTGGTGCCACACCAGGCACACTGTCCCATGGGTCACCACCCCTACTGGAGTTAGATCCCACAAGGATTCCATCCCGGGCTGCTGGGGCGAGTGCAGCTGCTGAGCCTGGGGTGAGCAGTGAGGTTCCCTGAGGGAATCACATCTGGCAGAGCCCAGTGAAACCTTTTCTCTCCCTTTTTTTTTTTTTTTTTAACTTCTTCTGGAATAACACATAAAGTTCAGCAAATATTATTCAAATATTTGTGAAGTCAAGGCTGGTATCCTCATGTGTGACAGCAGCTTCCTTGTGTCCTTTCTCTGAGCTCGGAAAGATCAACCCATCTGAGAGGAAAATACCTCAGTGACATGTTTACCTTTTTCACAGCTTGTTTTCTTGCCTGGATAGGAAAGCCTGAGGCCATCGGTGTTTAAATCTGGGTTTAAAACCCGCCAGCCTGTTGTGGGCTGGCAGGTGGAGGCACAGCCACAGCATGCAAGAATCCCTCGCCCTGAACTCCCAAATATTCTCTGTAGAAGTTAAAGATTTCATGGCATGGGGTGTTCCTGTCTCCATTTAAATTTTTCAGATGACCTTAGTGTTCATTCCAGCCCAAAGTTATACCCTTTTGTATTCATTCATTTGATCTTTTCCTGTTTTTCCTGTTGCCCCAGGAAACCCTCTCCCATCTCAGTCTTGATATTTAGGGATATCATCATCCATCAGCCAAAACTTTTCAATATACTGTGCTAAAATAAATAACAAAAAAATAATACAGAATAAACTGAGCTTCTCCACCCTGTCTGCATGGGCAACATTTCCAGGCCCTGAATCACTTCTGTGGCTCTTTTCCTGGACACTCCCAGTGTGCCACCCTGCTGTTGGCAAGGGGACACCAGAGCTGGGGACATCGCCCTCCCTGCTCTCACCCCATTGCCACAGCCACAGGAAAACACCCTCCATCCTCACCCCACCACAGCCAAGGACTGTGGCTGCCACCACAGATGACAGGACAGTCAGAATCACTGCAGGACTTTATAATCCCAAATCTGAGGACTGCCCTCAGGAGCCTGGATTATCCCTGAGGGACCACAGAAACATTTTTAGAGGTTGTCCCACTGAAATAAGGCTAAATGTCATAGTTCTGCCATGGCTTTCACATATTTTCCTTTCTGAGAGAGAGGTTGTCCCATGCTATAAATCACACCTTCCCTTTTTGTTCCTAGAATCTCCTTGTGGTTGTACTAAAGGAGGCAGTTCTGGCTTGCACCAAGCTGAGCTTATTTTTTAGCAGCTGCCTAAAAATGTTACTGGAAGGGTTTCATTTTTTCACTTTACAGGTAGAACTGGGGAGATTTGAGAACCAATCACTTTGTGAACCCACTGTGAACCCCATGCACATCCCCAGGGCAGCCTCACCTCCCAGCCCCTTTTGTCCTCCCATCAGGTGAACTGTGATAGGTTTGCATCGTTAGAATTTATCAGTTTATCTGAGCAGCAAACTCCACTCCAGCTCTATTTGTACCACAGCCTGACGCCAAGTCAAACCACACAACCGAGGCTGTGGCACTGACAAGATCCTCTTTATCAGTCCAAATCCTAGCCCTGTAGAAATGAAGAAGCTAGCAGAGGTCTATTTTCATCATTTTCTGGGATTGGCATCAGTTACACCCCTCCTTTAATTAACTACACATTGCTTTGTATTCAAAGGCATCTCAGTGTTTCAGCAGCGATGGATGCCAAGCTGGCAGCCTCCAAATAACCCAAGGGGCCTCGTTGCCCTTTGCAAAATACTGGCTTCTTCCTGGACCTCCTCCCAGCCTGGATATAGGAGCAGGGTTTGGGTCTGGGAGACCGAAACACCCACGCTGCTCTTCAGAGCACAATGCCACATCCCTGAGCTGAGGTGGGCACTGGTGGCTCCTCCTCTGGGCACAGCCACTGGGAAGCAAGACCCAAACGCCCATGGTGGTGTGGAGAGGGTCTCACTGCTTCTTTGCCAACTGTTTTCCATCGTGTGAGGGTTTGAACTCAGCCCGTCCCAAGTGTCGCTCTCAAGCATTAATCTAACAGGGTGCCTCCGTTTCCATGACCCTATTTCCACCCTCAGCATTACGCTCCACTCCAGCTCCATGAGCTGTTCCAGATGTTTTGGAAAACCCCTTGCAGCTTGGTGAAAGCTCCAGAAAACAAGATAATTTCTCCCATCAGACAGATCTAAAGGAGGAGGAGGAGGAGTAGCAGAGGATGTGAGGAGCAGCCATGGCCGGATAAGATCTCCCCAGGCTACGATCCACATCAAGTACAAACCAGGATTGATGAAGTGCTGAGGCAGGTCAGAGCTACCACACATCTCTCCTGAAGATGGGGGCCAAACCCCTGCAGTCCTTGTCCTTTTCCATCAGTGGGAGTTTTGCCCCTGACTGCAGGAGATGGCATTTCCCTCTGAGCCTACCCCACAGCCCTGAGGGGTTGGAAACCCAGCACCAGCCGTGGCAGCAGCGGGGAAGATGGATACAGCACACTCTAGAGCTGCAGCTCTGTCCTCAGCTCCTGAGCGTGCCTTGGCTTCTCCTAAGCTGCTACTGAGACACAGATGGGATTCAACCCCAATTCCCAGAGCTGCTCTATGGGCAGGAAAACTGCAGCCAAAGCATGGGTGGGATCGGGTGGAGCCTTCTGTGGATTAAACCCCTTGCAGGACCTGTGGCATCCCCCCAGACTGTGCTCTTCCTGCCAGTTTGTGTCCCTCCCCTTGCTGAAACCTTGCACTAACAAATGTTTCATTCATAAGGCATCCCTTCACCTCCCTGCTGAAATTCTCACGCTCTGCTTAGTTCTATCCATAACTATATAGAATCAAATTATGTATAAACCCAGCACCAGAAATAGAGAGGGAATGAATCAACAGCCTGGATTCAGCCTCCGCCCAAGTCAGGAGTCACTGGAAGCTGGACCTGCCTCCAGACTTTGTGGCTGGAGCCCATCTGCAAGTCTAAAAGCCAAAATGAAAATAGAGAAGAAACCAAATAACATGGCATCTCCTCGCCTTGACCACAGGCTCCCTGGGGCAGGGGCTGTCTGTTTGTTTGTCTCAAGAAGAACAATTTTCCTGTCTGCAAAGGAGCAGCTGGAGTGGGGTCAGGGAGTCTCGCTGCGGGAAGGGGCAGAGGAGCAGACCTCATGAGGGGGAGGTGGGCTCGTGGCTCCCCCAGCTCCAGAGGAGCCAGCAGCAGGATGGGCAGCAGCAGACATGGCTGTAGGGAAGGTCGCGCTTCCCCCCCTTCATTCCTCAACACCCCTGGGAGCCCCAAAATCTCCCAAAAATATGGTACCATTGGCTGCCACCTCCTTGGCTGCCCCCAGTGCCATCCCTGGCACTGGGGTGTGACAGCAAGGCAGCTGTTCCTGGACAGTGGCAGGGGAAGGGATGGTGGCGAGCCAGGAAAAGGAGAGAGGCATCGGGGCAAAGGCACCTCCTGCCCCTGGGCAGGTAAGGGACTGACTGAGGGGGCTCGTGGGGCCTCTGGTTCTTTCCAACTGAAAGAATCCCACCCTTGCCCCAGGACCTGAGGAGCTGCCACTTAGCAACTTGAAAATATGTCTATCACTTATCTCTCGGTCTGAGCCATCCTGGTCACATCAGGAAACAAATGCATTTGGTTCCCTAAACGGGAGCAGGTTTTTTGTCATCATTGTCATTTTTCTAGTTTCGGTCTTTGTTAGCAGCCCTTCCTCTTCCCCCTGCTCTCCAAAACAACAAAAAGCTGCACCCTCCTCCCCAGCTGCCTCTTGGAGGTTGCTGCAACACCCAGAGCTTCTCCTCAGCCACCAGCAGCAAAGGTCAGAGCCACGTGGAGGGGAGCAGCTCTCCAAGCTCCAGGGTTTGTTGGCTTGCTGGCCTGAAGCAGATGTGTGTGGGGTCTTGCTGGTACTGGTAACTTTGGATGTGTGTAGGCCCTGCCAGGCTGAAAATGTCCTTCCTGCCACTCACCCCTGTGTCACCCCACCCCCTCCCAGAGGCTGGGATGGGGACAGGACCCTACATCCCCTCTGTAAACATCACAGTCCCTCTGGTGCAGCAGGGCAGGTGACACCCTGGTACTTCAGTGCAACAGGACCAAGAGAAGGATGCAGTGATGGTGCAAGGAGTGGTCAAATACTCAGAGCTGGAGGAAGGACATGCTCTGCATCCCAGAGCTGCAAACCTCTCAGTCCCTAAACCATTTTCCTTGACCAAACCCAGAGTTCCTCCTCCACAAATGCCTCCTAACCCCCTCTGAGCTCCCTGGTGGTCTCCTTGGGGTGGAGTTCACGCTTCTATAAGCAGCTCCAGGAGCCCAGCATGATGCCATCTATTGTGTCCCAGCACTGACCACCACCGATCTGCCTGGAGGAAAAACTGCTCCTCTTGGTTGGAAGCAGCACCATCTCTGCCACCCTGATGGATTTTGTGGCTCTTGGACAGAGCTCCCCAGGCTGGCTGCCTGCTGGGAAGGGGCTGTGCTGTCCCTGGCCTTGGCACATCTTCCCCCTGGGTAAGTATTATTTGCACTTTTCTGTGCCTGGGAAAGGTCACTCAGGGCTGGGCTGAGCAACTGTCTGGAAGGGGCTGAAAGGTTTGTGACACTGGTGGCCTCATTGTTTTCTTCTTTTTAGAGTTTTTGTGCCTCCTTTGGTGCCAGTCATCATCTGAGCCCAAACTGGAGCTTCTCTAGGATCCAGCCTGTGGGACAACCATTTTCAGGTGTGATGAGGATATCAAACAAGGCCATGGAAAAGTTTTTATGATGTCAGAACCTGACTTGGACTCCTTATGTTAATAAATCTCAATAGAAAATGGTGGAAAAGCAGGACTACGCAAATTCTGATGCTCCCCAGACCCGAACAGTCTTCATGAAACCTGCCAACAGCCTGAAGCCAAATGCCTCCAGCATTCGGGAGACACCTGTGACTGGCTGCTCCCTGAACCCCAGAGCATCCCCAAAACCTCACAGGTTGCCTCCCTCCCTCTTTCCAGCGCTCCAGGCTTCCCTCTCCTCTGCGTCTGCTCCAAACCCACCTGCGGGCGCGCGACTGCGGCTCCAGCCCACGCGAGGCTGCTCGGGGCAGGAGCGCAGCCTTTGATACACGGAGTGTGCCGTGCCCAGGCCTGTTGCCACGTGGGCTCCCTGGCAAGGGGCTGGCACGGGGCTTGCTGGGGGGGATCAGCAGGAGATGGTTGTGCTGCTACTTGTGCATGCAGCCGAGCGCAGGAGCGCAGCACGCGGCCAAGCTGCAGCCCCTCCAGAGATGTGCCTGCTCCTCCTCCCCTCCTGCTTTGGGGCAGTAAATCATTCAGCATGGAATAAGAGCTGCTCCAACAGAGCAAACGTGGCTCCCAGAGACAAACCTCACCTGGGAAGCTGCTGGGAGCACTTCTGAATTGGCAAGAGTTAGCAATGGGGGGCGAAGGGGGATTCAACAGTGCTGACACCACTCCCCAGGAACGAGGGACTCAACATAAAAGTGAACAGGGAGAGTTCATACCTAACCCCTCCCCCTGGGGATCTGTCATTGCTGCAGCTCTGAGCCAGAGACCACCATGGAGGGACACGCAGCACACCCACAGGCCAACTCTGAGGAGCACAACGGGGCCCAGTGCCAGCTCTCCTCCTTCTCCATCAATCACCAGGCAGAGGGAGACAGATGTCTCCCCGAGGAGTTTGGAAGGTATCATTGGGGAGCAGGATAAATCAGGTCCCTGCATATACAACAGGGCAATTATTTACGGATCATCAAATATTGGCTCTGAAAACCCCAGGCATTAAACAGCAGCCTGTGCCAGGTCGTGTGTTTACCTTCTGCCTGCACCTCACGGAGCAGGAGCGATGGATGAGGACTGGTACCAGCCATGCCCCAAACCCACCACTGCTTTCCAGCTGGAGTCACTGGTGAGGGCAATGGCACCTGCTCTGACATGGCTTTGCCACCTTCCCCCTGGGGAATTGAGCAGGAAAGGACAGTCAGGGTTCTCCAAGCCTGGCACGATAACTGCAGCAGGTGTGGGTATGGACCCACTGGGATGTGCTGGCTGCAGAGACCTTGTGTTGTAGCACAAGTAGCTGCCCTGAGCCAAAGAAGGAGAGGTAGGTACAACCTGATCTCAACCACTCTCTGCCTCAAGACTTTCACCTCTGGAAGACCCTGGTTCAGTTTCTGGCTGAGCCTGGCCACCCCCCGACAGGAGCAGCAGCAAGGTGGCAGCAGGCAGCGCCTGGTGGGATGCCCATATAAGAGCAAACTCAAGCTCCTGATCATAAACGAAACCCTCTTCTTTCATTTACTCATCTGACCTGGCGCTGCTGGGACTGATAATGCTGGTTTCCTTTTAAGCAGAGGCCAGTCATAAATAAAATAAACCAGGCGTGCTTTGTGTTTCCACTCCCGTGCCTTTCATCCCCGCTCCTCAAAGGCGCGGAGGGGAAGTCCTGAGCGGGGAGCGGGAGCTGTGCCGGGGACAGCAGTGGCTCCAGGCTTGGCCTCAGTTGCACTTGTGTGGGTTCATGGCCCTGTCGAGGGGTGGGATCACCTCCCCCTTTTCACCAGTGTGGGGAAAGAGCAACAAGAGGCAGAGACTTCACTTGCAGTGAGTCACATTCACGGCACAGTCCAGGACAGAACCAGGCTCCTTTTCTCACCAGCAACAAGAGTAAAAGCAGAATTCCATATCCAGCAGCTACCCAGACAGCTGCTGGGGGAGAGAACATGCCCTTCCCTTCCCCAGCACCAGTGCCTAACTGGGAGGATGATGGGACATGCAAACAGGAGGCCAAAGAATGGAAAATCTCACAAACACATGGTCCCCAGAAGCTGCCGGCGCCGAGGCCGCTCTCGTTAGCGGGGCTGACACCGCCGAGAGGGGCAGGAGGCTCCGCCGGCGCCCAGCCGCGTGTGCCGGGGTGTCAGCTTCCCCTGTTTCTCTTGTCACCTTACAGGGTGTGAACTTTTCCTTCGGTGCTCTCTGATGAGCTGCCTTGCGGTGTTTGGGCTGAGCAGCTGCGAGGGGCTCTGGCCCGGAGCCTGGAGTCTCCTTACAGCGGGGATGAGAGCTGCAGGCTGCAGCACTGACCCGTCCCAGAGCAGCAGCAGGTGTTGCATCAGACTCGTCCAGAGTTAGAGGAGACTTAGAGTTAGAACCGTGTGTGAATTTTCTTATAATTTATCTCGGGGATTTGCCTGTGCTCTCCAGCCCTCTCCTGGCCAGTTCCGTGAAGCACAACAGAGTGAGATTGAAGAAATAGAGAGATACCAGAGTCTGTGGCACCAAGGTTAACTCAAAAGGGTTTTATAGTTATTTTCTCTCCTGCACTAAGCCTGGAAGAACATTCACACCACCCTGTCCTGGCATAGCCCCGAGATGGTCAGTGTTTGGATGCAGCTTGGGGACAGCAGTGCTGGAGAGCGATCCCAAGCAGAGAAATCAGGATCAGGGAGCTGTCACAGAGCTGTAGGTCTGGGGGAAAGGGAATGGGGGAGAGCCAGCAAAGCAGTGTCCCAAACCCTTCCCGGGGTAACACATTCCTAAGGCAGCATGGCTGGAGCATGGGGCTGATCCCTGTTTGCACAGGGGAGTTTTAGGAATTCCCTCAAGAAGCTGAAATGTCTGCAGAGGAGGTATAAAGACTGCCTGGCAGCAGATAAGCAGCTCTGGAGGAGCCTTGCACAGAGGTGTGCACTGGGAATCATAGCCCCTGATTGGGTCTGGTGGGAAAGGGCTCTGGGAGACCTGTCTGGGTTTGGGGTGACCCAAACTCACCCTGTGAGAAGGAGCTGAGCCTGCCTGAACCCAGCCTGTCCCAAGCCTTCCCCCATGCACTGATGTCATTAACATAATTACGATAAACTTGACACACTTATTTAGCTTGCAGACCCCTCCTTTGCTACATGCAGGACAGCAGTTCTACCTGGTTCTGCCCACCACCATGGTGAGTACCTCAAAAGCAGCCCTTTATCCCTGCAGTCCCTTACAGGCAGCAGAAACGAGCAGGGAGTGATGATTTGGGGGGTGAAAACACAAGATTGGGTTCAGGCCAAAGAAGGGGAGAGATGCAGCTGGACAGATTGGAGACACCAATGTCCATCATCCTTCAGCAGCCCAAGGAGTGACGGGTGGGATGTCCTGTTCCTGTCCTTCCAACACCACCTCGGCACCTCTGCCGCTGGCTCAGGGCTCCCTTGCACGTCCCAATGCTGCCATCTGTAGCACAGAGCTCTGCTGCTGCTCCCCTGCACAGCTCCTGGAGAGCCGGGAGCCGAGCAAGGAGACCAGGGCAGAGCTCAGCTTCACAAGGTTTGGTTTTGTGAGAGTCCAAACGGGCAAATCCTGGCCTGGGACATGGCTTTTTCAGCCCCAAGAGAGGCTGTTGGCTTCTGTGTCTGCTGAATTGCATTTTTAGTTGTCTGCCAAGGGCACCAGAGCCTGGGATAGTAGTTATCATTCTGCTTATCTGCCGGAAATAAAACAAACATTAAATAACACCAGCACTGTGGCCCATACACTGAGGGGGTTTTAACCACGAGAGCCATGGATTCCTGTAGGACCAGCCAAGGACCATCACAGCCTCCCATGCATACAGGCATGGGGACAGTGTTCAATGTTTTAAAGACATTTACACTGTGGAAAAGGGGATGCACAACAATCCCTTCCTTCCCGGCTCAGCTTCATAGCAGCACGTGCTGACTGCCAGTGTGAAAATACCTCACCACTGAAATTTGTTTTGTAAAAACACTTCAGCCCTGAAATTCATTTTGTAAAAACACCTCACCACTGAAATTCATTTCATAAAAACTCCTCACCACTGAAATTCATTTCAACGCCGCTCATTTCTCGGTGCATTTCCATGTCAGGAAATATCGGACAAAGGCTCACTCGCCCTGCTCCCAAATCCCTGCATTGTCCCCGGCAGGGAAGGGAAATGCGGAACCGGGGCACGCTGAGCTCAGCACAGCAGCAGCCCGAGCCTGCCGGCCCCGGGGCGCCACGAGGGGGAACAGCGGCTGTGACAGAGCTGGCATCAGCTCGTTTCAGGCCAGGCTGTGACTCACAAAGTTAGAAAAAAGAAAACAGGGAGAAAAAGCAAACTTTGATGGCCAGGGTAAAGCTGAGCCCCTGTTGGAGGCACCGTTTCTCCTCTGCCACCCCCTTCTCTCTGGACCTTGCAGTGGACAACACTCCTGGTGTCTCCCTCAGCTTTGGGAGTGCCCATCCTTCCTTCATGCCTTAAACACATCTGACCCGCCCGGATCACAGCCTGATCCCCCTGGATCACAGCCCCACACGGCTCCATCACGTCAGAGCCCCGGACCGCGGGCGGCAGCGGGGCTGGATTAGTCCCGCACGCCTGAACGGGCTGACCCCGCCGGGAGTCAGCAGGATTTGCTGCTCCCCATCCCGGCCGTGCCCGGGGCTCTGGCAGGAGCCCTCGGCCCGCTGGTGATGCCGATCCCCACACACGTGGGCTCCTGGTCTATAAAGACCCCTCTGGCCCCGCACCCGGGCGGTTTGCGGCGCAGGGCTGGCGAGAGATGGCATTGCGGGTAAGCGCTGGGGACAGGGGGTGGCAGGCCTGGGCTGTGAGGGGTGACAGCAGGGGTCTGGTAGCGGATAAAGGAAAGTGGCAGAGAAGTGCAGGACAGGTGGAAATTCTGAAAAACACAGGGTGCTGCTCCTCTATGGCAGCCTGGTCCAGGCTACTACAAAACTGAGCTTCACGGTGCTCAGTAAGGGGCAATAGGACAGATTTTCATCTTGGCTATACCAGGGCTGGTCTGGGGTGGTGCTGCTCTCGTGGCAGCAATTCTCACTTGGAGGGTTTTAGCTGACACCTCCATCTCTGCTAGGACAGCCGGCAGCAAGGAGGGAACAGCTCTTTCCTGTGTGGTGTCTCTTGCTGGAGTTGGTGTGACGATGACAAACTCAGGGCCAAGGCAAGGCGAACGTGGGTGCTGCTATCACCACTTGCTCTTCGAAACCAGAACTGACTCAGCTCCAGCTCTCTGTGCCTCACAGGGGTGAACACTGGACAGAGCCTTTCAGTGACCATGTGTGGGGTCCCAAAGCTGCTCTCCTAAAGTAGCCAGGCACGAGGGCATGAGGGTGGCCATAGCCGACTCCTGCCCAAACTTCTCATCTCCTGCCCAAAAACATGAATATCCCAAAAATGTATTGGGATTAGGAACTCATGACAGAAAAAGATATGAGAATGAAAGTCTTGATCTATAGGAAGGGAGAAACAGGCATACAACAGGCAATGGAGATGCCAAGGCTGCGGAAATTTTCCTAATGTGAGCAATAAGTTCGTGAGAAGGGGTGCTCAGAAATGCAAGATCAGTGTTAAAAGAAAAAAGTGGAGTGAAATGGCGAGAACTTCTTATTAAAATCAGTTATTTAATAAAACTATGAATTATTCAGAAAGGAACATTTTCCAGCTCATTTTATGCAATTTTAACCTTGGAGATGGGGAGAGCACGTGGAACAGGGGATCAGGCAGGAACTTGGGGGAAGAATCAGCCGTGTAATGCTGGATGAGCTCAGACTGGATGTCACTTCACACCTGTTCCTCGGCTTCAAAACATCACAAAGTTTTCTGCTTCAGATTTTGTATTGCTCAGGTGCAGAGAGAAGCAGAATATCTTTGTGTCCTGACAACAATGAAAGCATTCAACTTCTTCTTTAATTTTTGCTCTCTGATCCCGCTCAGCTCTTTACAAAAGACCTTGGGGACAGCAAATCCCAGCTCATCAACTGGATGTCATAGAGACTTCATTTCTTATCAGTTTAGAGTCCCTGGGATTATTTAGGAGCGAGAAAATAACAGAGATAGAGAGTGTGCCTGTGTGGGAAGGGGAGAGAAAGATGACAATGACGAGGTGAGGAAGAAGTGTGAGGACTGAGGGGGGCAGTGCATCTCTTGCTGTGTCCTCC
Organism: Pomatostomus ruficeps; assembly: GCA_013400735.1. Lineage (NCBI taxonomy): Eukaryota > Metazoa > Chordata > Aves > Passeriformes > Timaliidae > Pomatostomus > Pomatostomus ruficeps. Next base: position 181,008 of record VYZT01013754.1, read on the forward strand.
TCCTTGTCCACAGTTTGAGGCCCTGCACCCGGAGGGGATCTGTCCTGGCTGGAGCATCGCGGTCAAGGGCGAGACCAGTTCCAACTCGAGCATGTAAGGCCAGGCTCTGCTCACAGCCCTCCTGGCTCACGGGGGTCAGCAGCATCACCCCACAGCTCTGCATCGCTTTTCTCTCACTGCCTTAGGTTTGAAATTAATTTGCTCTGCGATCCTGGAGACCAAATCGCTCTCCACTTTAACCCTCGCTTCTCCAGCTCCAGAATCGTCTGCAACTCCTTCCTCAACAGCCACTGGGGACAGGAAGAGGTTAACAACACCTTCCCCTTCGAAGCAAAGGAGCCCTTTCAGGTAACCCTGTGTCACCCCACCAGGTGTAACAGGAGTGACCCAGCCAATATTGGGGTGCTCCCCGCTGCTCTCCTGCCAGCACCATGCCCAGCAACATCCCCTCACTGGCTTCGTCTCCTGTTAGAGATTCTGTTGTGCCCTGGGGATTCACAACCAGCTCTGGCACAGACATGCACAGCTCCAGCAATAATCCCTGGGTGCTGCATCTGTTTTCAATTTAGGCTTTGCATTGCCACCAGATTTTGTTATTAAGAAAGGAAAACTCAATTATTCCCTCCTTTTGCCAGAGTGGTGGTGAGCAGTGTGTGTGTCAGCTCCGGCAGGATTTGAAGGGGGTGGACAGATCCAGCAGCTCTCTGACTTGATGGAAGCAAGGTCCAGTGAGGCCACATGAACCTAACACAGTCTCTCTTTCAGGTTGAAATCTACTCTGACCAGGACTACTTCCACATTTTCATCAATGAAAACAAAGTCCTGCAGTACAAACATCGGCAGAAGAATCTTTCATCCATCACCAAGCTGCAGATTCTCAATGATATTGACATTTCCTCAGTGGAAATCACCAAACGAGAGCTTTACTAGAGACCAGAGCTGGGACATTCTCACAGACCATTCCCCCTTCAGATCCTGATCCAGCCAGGGACCACTTCCCCCCCATTTCCACAGGCCAGCACCAACCAGGGAGGAAGGGATGGTCATTCCCATCACAAGCCACTAAAACATCACCCAGCCACCTCACTCAGCGTAGCCCAGCCCATCAAAGACCTTCTGCCCCTACATCTTGGGGTGCAAAACAGGTTTTGTAGGTCTGATCATCTTTGTTGCACATCAAAATCTGTCTTGAGTGGTTTGGACACCTGAATGTGACCTTAGAAATGGTGTTTGCCCAAAAGCAGGGTGTGAATGAGCATCAGGCTTCAGCTGGCCACGTGGTAAATGTGGATGTTAGGGTTGGAAAGGGACATTTCTTTCCAGGAGCTGGGTAAGAATGATACTGGATTTGCCAATAAAATCAACCAAGGAGATCCCTGCTGAGACATCCCTCCCTCCCTGGGCAGACCAAGCTCATAATTCATTCCCTGCCAGTCCAGGCACCTGGCATGGACCAGGCGTCTGGGCAGAAGGACACAGCTGAGGTTTGGGTGAAAATTCTGCATTTTTGCTTTGAGGGGTAATGGAAGGTGAAGATCCCTTGCAGGCAGATCCCCAGGTGTTGCCAGGGATTCCTTTCACCAGCTGAGAGATGTTAGGTCAGCTCTGCTCCTGCCAGCCCCAGGCTTCTCAGCCAGAGCCCCAGAGTGAGGCAGTGTGTCAGAGAAGGGCAAGAGCCTGAGGAGACACATAGAAGAACATGAGTCCTCCATCATGCACCAGAAATGCAGCTGGACTCCAAACAAAAGGAACTGAGTAAACTAGGGTCTAGAAATTATGATAAGCTTGGAATGAAGAGAGTGCCTGGGGATTGCATGGATAGCTTCTGGCTTTTCTCTGCTTTATTGTTTTCTTTTCTCCCCCTTTTTAGCTGTCTTTCAAAACAATCCACTTGTCCCTTGGACCCTCTTCTCTTTTCCAGCCTCTTCCTTGGAGCACAACATATCTCTGGCTCCTTGACCAGGCCACAGCAGAATAAAGATGTTCTTTTTACATTGCTTTTAATTACACACACCATAAACAGCATAATGTCACAGTGTTAAATCTGAACAGGAACTTATTCCAAAAATTCAATTACAGCTGCCCCTTAATCACTCCTTTGTTCCTCAGATATGACAGAACACATTCCTGATGGGAAAGGCAAAGATGATCCTGCCTTGCCAGTCCTTTCCATCGAGGAGAAACCACGCAGTAAGAACTCAGCCCTGGTCCATCCCTGCCTTTGGGTGAGACCTCCGAAGGTTGCAGCTTTGCTCCAGCCTTTCCTCAGTGCTCAAATTGCCCATTCCCAACACTCCCTTCTATTTACAGTTTCAAGAACTTGTGAGGAAGAGGTGTAGAAAACCACTGCACACAATGCCACAAACCTGACATGTATGAATCTGTTAAGAAGTTTGTAATGTTCTTCCAGGCTGTAAAGAACACTAACAGGAAACCAGCATGGTCTTCTAGCAAAGGGCTCATTGGGATCACAAAATGGTGCCAAACAGAATCTTTTCCCTCCAAAAAGAACAGAAATCATTATTTGGAAATGGCAGTGGCCTTGATGGCAAGTCAGGAAAGTTGCAGATGGTGAGACTTCTTTTGGCCTGGAATAAATCCATCACCACTGGGACAAGAGAGTCCAATTCTGGTTGTCATGATGTAACCCAAGGCTTCAGCACACTTTGCTCTCCTGGCCATGCCTTCAGCAAAACAGGCACAAAACCCAGACAAAGCCAGGCCCTCTGGGATCTCTGTGTCATCCATCTGATAATGCTGAGCAGCATTTGAAAGAAATTATCCTTTCTATTTGTGCTTTTTTGGGGGCTGATAAAGACAGATCATTTTTCACGGAGGAAAACTGACGAAATGATTGATAAGGGTAATATTTTGTACTTATATGGCCACCAGCTGTATCCATAGCCACTGCTGCAGGAACACCCCCCGATCCCATTGCTCCCCAGAAAGGAGCACAAAGGACCACAGACAAAAACATCTCAAGTACAAATAAACAAGAAGATGCCACAAAAATCAGGCAGAGACAGAGATGATGCCCTGATTCCTGGACACATCCCCCCAGCTGCTGCCAGCAGCTGATCTCACTCCATTGCCATCTGCACCAAGAGAGCCTGATCTCTCCTGACACAGCCCCAGCTCTGCTGCTGCCTCCAGGGTTTTATCTGCTGCCTCCTCCAGCCAAAACACGGCCAAGGGTGAGGGGGCTGCAGAGCAAGAGAGGTCTGGGAATCTACAGAGCAAAACTCCAGGGCTGGCTGTTTATAGCTGTTTTGCACAGTTTTATGGGGAATGAGATGCCCTCCGAGTCTGTGACCCTTGAGGAAAAACTCCAGAAAAACATTAAGCCCTGCAATTACAACGGTCAATTAAACTCTCTGGAGCAGGGCTGGCACACCAGACTTGCAGAGAGGCATCCTTTGCTGGTATTTAGGGGATCAAAGGGAACAAATTAATCCTCATTCCAAATTTCAACCAGCCTTGCTGTTCATGACCTGTTGAAAGTGGGGGGAGAACTGATAGAGACAAGCTTTGCCCAGGGGTATTTTTGAAGAGTGGAGGCCTTTTGAAGGGGAAGGGGTGGCAGCAGCGGGGGTGCAACACTGGAAGGTTCCACCTGAATTTCACTGCCCAACCACAATGTCAAGCTCAGTATTTTTGCTGTGGCCAAGTTCTGCACAAGGGCCAGCTGGAATGTTCCAGAGAGAACATCACTGCGGGATGGGATAGGGACTGTCCCAGTCAGGAACTGCAGATAAAGCAGCAGTTCCTGCATGTAAGGCTTACACAAACCAGGGAGGGACACCTGAGAAACAGAGGTGTCTCTCAGGAGGCAAAGCTGACAGAGGGGATGACCTCCCACGTGGGCTCTCCTTTTCCCACCAGTTCTCCTCATTTGGACTGGACCAGCAGAGCTCAGAAATGCTCTGGTTCATCCCCCAATCAACAAGGGGAAAGTCAGGCTCGTAACCCTTCGTGCTTGAGCTGTGCCAGAACTCCTGGGGCCAGAGTCCCCTCTGGCAGTTTCACAGCTCTCCTGTGGAGCATCTGCTGATGCGTGATCCGAGCTGCTCCTCGGTGGCACTGACAGCACTGGCAGTCACCACACACCCCAGCAGCAAACTCCAGCAATTTCCTCACAGGCTGGTGAGCAAAGAGCTCCCAAGTCAGCCACAGTCACGTCTCACCAGCACAACAGCAGCCTGGGGACCTGGGACTGACTGACACCAACCACACCAGCCTTAGCAAGGGACAGCTGAATATCAGCCTGGGTCCTGCCTGGAGACCTGAAAGGTGAGGGGGGAAAGGGCGAGGACACGTTGCCAATGCAGTGACAAAAACTTCTAGGAAAGTTCTAAAAAAGAAGAAAATCCCACAGGTTGCATCTACCCCACACTTGCCACTTGATACCTTTCTTTTCAACATGACTACCACTGTTCAAAAAAACCCTCTAAACTTACCAAATCTGATGCTGGAGGTTTAGTTACTTCCTCAGTGCTAGAAGGCAGCTGTGGTGAAGAAAGGCAAGAGGAGAGCACTTGTTAACCTTTTAACAATTCCTTTTCTCCTCCCAGTTCACTGCCCCCCGAGCATCTCCTGATAGGCAACAGCTGAGCTGCAGCAGAGAACTCTCCACTCATACTGAGCAGCCGTGCTGTGGAGCAGCTCAGTGACCCTGGCCCCTTGTCTGTGGCATCTCTAATTCCCCACATCCCCCAAGGGCTGCTTTCCCAGCACGGAAATACCTGCTGGAAGTGCAGACCTTATCAGCAGTGACTTTCTGCCTTGCATCCCTGAGTCCTTATCTAAGAGGCTGCTTATTCAGCCCCTGTGGGCTCTCAAACTCCTTCAATGCTCGGGAGTCACAGGTGTTTGCTGGCAGGACTGAGGAACACGGAGGGCAAACATTCAGCCTGTTTCTGAAGAGCATGAGGAAAATAGAGGAAAGGAGTAATAACTCTCAGTTCTGATGGGGAAGAGGCATTTCTGAGGCCCCTGGGAGCCCTGGAATGCAGCTAGAAACGAGTCTCTGCTGGAAAGTAGAGGGGTGTTTCTTTCATTGCAATTGAGGAGAGGTTTGTAAAGCCATTTTAACTCAGCATCTCCATGCAGAGCCAGCTCAGACAGAAAAGCACACCTCCCAGCCCTGATTTTGTATGCATGGTGGCAGGTACCAGCTCCAGACATGAAAAGCTGGAGAGGGATTATTTTCTGAAAGAAAGGCGCTGGTATAGAAGTTGAAGAATTGGAAGCTGATGGTATCACTTTATTTGGCAGCTCAGTTATTGTGCATCATTGCTGCCTGAGGAAAGGGTGACAGAAATTAGCCTGATGCCCAGATTTGCTGGCCCTCCAGTTGCACAGTCTGTCCAAGACCCTCTTGCCAAAGCTAGATGCAATCCATCATGGTATTTCTTCAAGCTATATGGACATCACTGGCCAAATCTCTGGTTTTAGCAGAGCACAAGACAACAGCCTATGGAGATCTGGATATTTTCTCTGCACCATGACATTATTGTAAGACTTTTGGGGTTTTATAAAGCACTTTAAAACCACAATGATCCAAGTAAAGTACAAACAGAACTGTGGTAACTCCCTTGTGCAGGTGAGGGAACCGAGGCAGTTGCAGGAAATGAGAGCAGACAAGGCAGGAGGGAATCAGGGGCTTTTGTCTCCAGCCTGGGGCTCTCACCCTGCAGCTCCTGGCCTGGCCCCGGAGCCTATGGAGGGTTGGGCTGGGACTTCCCATGATCGATCAGGTGTTGTCCCAAGCCCTAATGAGCCACCAGGTCCCAACCTGCTCAGGCTGCACAGCTGAGCCAGCCCCTTGTCTCCAGCGAGGGCCAGGGCTGCGGAGCAGCTCACCAGCCCAAGGAGTTTCTATCCCGCTGTACACAGACACCATCCCTCTGCTCTCCCAAAATAATCAGCATTTTCCCAGCTTGTTTCATGCTCCAACCCACACAATGATCAAAGAACCACCACCAACCCTTCATTTTCCTCCCTTTCCTTGATACATCTCCTTTGCAAAGGCTTAGCAACTGCTGTGTGATCTACGGCACAAAAATCTCCCCCGTTTCAAAAATTGGGAGCAAAACTGCAACGCAGCTCTTTCACCTTGCAACCTCCCCCGCCTTTGCGCCGAGCTGCAGCTATTGTCAGCTTTCATTTCCTGGAGTCACTCGGTGCTGTGAACACACTCTGGAAGCAGAAAGACAGACACAGTCAGTGGTGATGAGAGGGCAGTGATTGTACTTCCAGTAAATTGCCTGAGCCTTTCCACATGAGTCACTGCACAGAGAGAGGTGAGGCATTAGGGAGAAAAGAAGTTTGCAGCTAATCCTGGCAAGAGTTTAACAACCCTCAAAGCCTCTGCCTGCCTGGTTTTCTTTCGTTGTGGGGATTCCTCCTAAAAGGCTGCTGAAAATAAATAACAACTCGCAGATTATCTTATGGTGTCAAAACATTGGAGAACGTTCAGAACTAGAATCACATCTCTCCCTGCGTCCCAACTGTTCTTCTCTTGAATCCAGAGAACACCAATCGTAAGAATTTCCTGACTGCAAATATAAAATATAGGAAAGCTGATTTTTAGACACATAACACTTGACTGATCACTAAGCCCTTGTTGCAAAGGTGCTCAAGTTCTAATTCTTATGGCAACCTGATTCCTCAGGTATCTGCTCTGTGTCAGCTACTGGCAAAGTATCACCTAGGCTGAGAGTGAGATATCTCGCTCAGAAAGACAAACTCCCTCCTATTGTCTTCTCTAAAGTCTTTATCTCCTCTCTGACACCAGCAGATCTGGGCCCTGGGACTGTTTTTCTCTGCAGAGCCCTTCCTTCCTGCCTCCCACATTTCCCCTCTGCAAGCCTCTGCAGCTGGGAGAAGGCAAAACAGTGGCAAATTTAAAGCCTTTGTCAGACTTCCCCCAGATGGCAATCAGCTGATGAAGCCCAGGAAGATTTGTCATCTAAAAAGCCCTTTATTAGCCTGTTGCACCTGGGTATAGAGCACCAAAGAAGATATATTGATATTCAAATGTGGATTGTGCAGGTAGAAGGATGGAGGGAGGATTTAACAGCCCCTGCTCAGAACGCGGTTTCCACTCTGTGGCAGCATCAGTGACAAACTGCCTGGAGTCGTAGCAGGATGAAATGAAACCCCACAAACCTGTTCAGGCCTCCAGATTTCCTCAGTCAACAAATCTGCTTGATTTGGGCTCTGTTTTCAGTCTGGTTCTAAATATTTCTCCCCACAGTTTGTGGTGCCTGTGCTGAGCAAAAGGGCGAGATCACCACACGAAATGTGGGCACGGAGGGAATCCCATTATTGCTTCAAATGGTCCCAGATCCCAGCTCCGGGAGAGAAGGGCTGAGTGAATGCAGGCAGTGTTAAAGGGTTGCTTTGCCTGTCAGCTGCCTCCTCTGCCGAGTCCTGGCTCTCTTAACTTCCTGAAGGCTTGGCTTGATGCTCATTATCACTTCCAAATCTTCTCTGTACATTTGTGCAGTGATTTAGGGATCCACAGTGCTGATTTCTCCTTAAAACACTCACTTTGTTACTCATTACACATCCATTTAGGATGCTCCTTTAAATGAGAGAGGGTCAAGTTCTCTTGCTGTGGCTCTGGGTTTAAATGAGCTCTGCAGGAGCATCTTTAGCCCTGCATTCTCAGCCTGCTGCTTGCCTGAACTTCTGCACAAACCACAAGCAAAGACATCTGAAAGACAGATTTTTCAATCATGCCAATGCCAAAATGGTGTTTCATTGTTCTTGAGCGGGTGAACATTGTATTAAACAAATGCTTCCTTGCAAAATTATCTTTTTCTTTCAGCCACTACATTTCCGGAGCACTCAATCTAAAAGGAGTCCAATAAAAAGGAAAGAAGATATGGAATTTGGCCCATATCTGTTTATGAAAACAGACCAGTGAATATTCTCAGACATAAAAATGCACACATTCGCCATTTAAAATCCGCCAAAGGACACTGGAGATAGTTTAAATGCTTCATTCTTTGATTGAGGGAAGACTAGTGGGAGAACAAAGATTCTCCCTCTCATGGAAGTAATTACAAACAACAAACATCAATTCCCAGATGTTTTTTATTTGCTTCGCTATTTTATTTTCAAAGAATCTGAAGTGCACTTGGCATCTTCTTTGTATTGCATTTGATTGTGAGCAGCGTTGGCCTCTTATCGCCTCCTGGATTCACAGCGGCATCAAAGCGCTGACATCTGTGAATGTCACACGGGAACTGTGACGAGCACCTGGACCGCGGGGCCAGAAATAGCTCGTGTCCCCCCCAAAACCGCGGTGCAGGAGCGTCGCTGGCACAGGGACGGAGCAGTCACCAGCAGAGGGAGCGGCAAAGCCGGCTCAGAGATCCCCGCGCCGATGGCACAGGGGATGTGGGGGAGTTTTGTTGCTGGCTTAGAGATTTGTAAGAAAATGTCCCAGAGTAGGGTAGATATTTTTTTTTTTAATCCATTGTGAGTTAACACACGGTGATGTCGTTACTCTCTCCAGGTTTCAGCACCACTCGTGGTTATCTCAGCGTTAGAAATGCTCACACACAGCATCCTGGGCTCCAGGGGCAGCAGGGGCCTGGGAGGGGGAAGGAGTGTGCCCGGCTCTGGGGCAGATGTGGGGGCTGGGGGGTCTCCCTCACCCCGAGGTCCTCCTGTGTCCGGCCATCGGTCAAAAGGTGTGAGGGGCAGAAAGGCTGAGTGGCAGTGGAGGTGGGGTTTATGCAGTGCTTTCCAAGGGCAGTCTAAACAGCACCTCCCAGCAAAATCCAGTGGGAAACGATTTCACCAGTGCCACCTAACCCCTAACACCCCGGGATGTGCTCCAGCTCACCTAACACCAGCAGCACCATTGGCAGCCTGTCCTGGTGGCGCCAATCCAGCCTTTTTTTGACTGAGACAAGCCCCAATTTTGTTTCATCTCTGTGAAGTGAGCAGACCCCATCTCACCTACCTGCTGGGCAAGCACAGGAGGAGAGAGCAGCTAAATCCTCCCAGCAGGCCTTTACCTCAAACTGTGCCAGCTGGGACACATCAGGCATCTCAGGATGTGCACTGGGAGAAAGCCAAGAGAGCCAAGAGCCCTTTGGTCTGTGCCAGCCATCATACAGAGGTCAAGGATGCACAGGGGTGTGTGTTCCCCAAATCCTGGCGAGGAGCCTGGCTACCAGGGAGAAAAGTTTGAGTAGGTAGAGCACACGAGCTGCTCTAAGTAGAGGCACAACTGGAGGGTTTGCTCTGCCTTCACACTCTCAAGGTCCAGCATAAGCTCAGGGTTTCCTGAATTTGCACCCATTGTTGGGACAGGCAGAGCGTCGCTGCAGCTCCGTGTGACACCCAGCTCCTGCTGCAGTGGGAGCAGGGAGGTTGTGCTGAGGCAGCGAGGCTAAATTTACCCTGGCCCGGGACTCTGATGCGCAGTGGGCAGGGCAGGTTTGGGCACATGTAGCTGGCATGGGAAATGGGAGATTTTTTGAGATTCTGGCAAAGCCCCAAAGTGGCTGACTCACTCCTCTCAGGTCAGTTGTTCACAGCTGTAACTCCAGTGAGACCAGTGGGTTATTTCTGATGTGCTTTGCTGTATGATCACAGCCCAGCCCATTGCCCTTGCTGCTGAAGGATGCCTCCTCTCTCCAGTGGACTCAATTTAGCTTCCACTTCAAAGCTGTTCTGTATGAGACAAACCAATGCGAAAAGGGTACGGTATTTCTTTTAGCTGGAGATTCCCCATTTGAGTTATCTGGTGACTTTGAACTTGTTAGAATCAATGAACTCATTATAATCGATGCTCTGCCCTCCCTGTCAGCTGTACACAGCGTATGGATTCGTCATTCGCTGCTAGAGATGACTTGGCACTTGTGAGTTGTGTCAAAGGATGCAAAAGCAGATTCATTCTAATTATATCGAATCATTGATTAACTTAGTAATTTAGTCTTGGAGTCCTAAAGGTTCCTCAGCAGTAAATCATGCGAGTTACAAATAAAGTGCACCGAGGAGAAAAAAAAAAGAAATGTATTTATTAGCTTGAACATTTGGAAGGCAACTACCTGAACAAAACAACCCCTGGTACCTTTCTGTTGTCTCTTCTCTTGTATTCTGTTAATACCCTGCTAAAAATGTTGAGTTAAACACCTCCATCCTGTGTTTTCTGTGGGTAATGGCAGCTCTGCCGTAGGAAGGCTGGCAGAGGCTGGCAAGGGCTTGGGCACATGGAGATTTCCAATTGCCAACCCCGAGACTGCTCTCTGTAGTTGCCTCATTGCAACAGATCTATTTGCTTATGGAACAGCTGTGAAACTGCAGCAGATTTTAGGTATCCACGGGAGTATCCGTGCATTTCGCCGCATGGAATAACGTGTACCTTGTGCTCTGGGCAACACTCCGCAATTAGTTTGTGGAAGTTGTTTGTCTCTGAAGACCTATAAATACACAGACACGAAACCAGAGGAGAGTGAGCAGTTCCACGCTTAAAGCAAATGCATTCTCACGCAGGAGAGGTTTGTAGGCTGGTCACATTCGCCTGCCACCACCACACCCCCCTCCTTGTGTAGCTCCACCACTGATCTTTCTTTCATTTCACGTAAGACTGACCAAAAATATTTACTTTATTCTTTCACATGAATAACATAAAAAGGATGGGGAATTTCCCAGTGAAATCAAGGGCATTCACCATTCAGTGACAAACAGCCTCCGCTGGGCTGTATTTGTTACTTTGCTCTCCCTCAGAGAAGGCAAAGAAAGAGAATAAAAACTGAACATCTCGGGCGGAGGTATCAATTCCTCTCATCAAACATTTCCCCCTGTGATACACCGGCATCCTCTGAGACCTTCCAGCCAAAAGTTCCATTTTACAAGCCAACCTTGCTTCCCATCTGAGCCCTTTAACTTTTCAAGCGACTTTCCCCATGGCCATTCTTTCCCCTCATTCCTTCACTTTAGCAGAAAAGACCAGGAGCTGGGGTTCTTTGTGCAGCGCTCCTGGTTCCAGCAAGTTCCCATCACACCTGTGGCGGTGTTAATCCTTGGCGTGCCGGGCTCCGACAGAAACTCAGGACGATGGGGGATGTTAGAGTAGAAGTGAAGCGCCCGGACCCCTCCCCGCTCTGCTACAGCTGAGCCCAGAGACCCCGGGAGAGGAAGAGGAGGGGACCGTCGGGAACAGTCCACGACTGCACCAGCCCCGCCCGGTCCCTGCCCGGGCCGTGCCCGGTCCCTGCCCGGCCCGGGCGGAGCTGTCCCTTCAGCACCACGGCCGGGCCGGGCTCCTGGCGCCGGGCGGGAGGAGCGGCTGGCACGGTTCGGTTCGGCTCAGTCTATCCTGGCACGGTTCGGTTCGGCTCAGTCTATCCTGGCACGGTTCAGTTCGGCTCAATCTATCCCGGCCCGGCCCGGGCAAGGGCTCGGCTCGGCTCATCCCACCTTAGCCCATCCCGGGTCGGGTCCGGGGCGGCCCTAGCCTGCGCTGCCGGCAGAGGGACGGGGGGCTCCTTCGCGGGTGTGAGGGTGTGGGGGGATGTTCTTGGGGCGCGAAGGGGCTGCGGGGGTTGAGCCGCACCTGCGTGGGCGGGGAGGGGTGCACGGGAAGGGTCTGGGGTGCAAAGCGTGTGCGGACACGCAAAGGTGCGGGACGGGGTGCAGGGGTGGCGGTGAAGAGGGAGCGGGGCGATGGATGCTCAGGATGCCTGCGGGGGTGCGGGACACCTGTAGGACGGTGCGTGCAGCCGAGGGTGTGCAAGGGGGGTGTGCACAGAGTGTGCGGGGCTGTGTGCGGGGCCGTGTGCGGGGTTCTGTACGGGGTTCTGTGCGGAGCTGTGTGCGGAGCTGTGTGCGGGGCTCGGGGCGGGGCTCTGTGCG
>VYZT01013754.1:193180-216190 GCA_013400735.1 Pomatostomus ruficeps
TGCGGTGGGTGCGTGGGTGCGCGCACGCGCGTGTGGCAGCGGGTCGGGCGCTGCTGCCGCGCACACGCACGGACACGCGGACACGCGGACACGGGGACACGCGGACACACGGACACACACACACACTCACACATCCACGGCGGAGCTGCCGGCGGGAGGAGCCCGGCCGGCACTGCCCGCCCTCCGCCCGGTGAGTGCTGCCGCGCCGCGGGACCGCGGGAGAGACGGGGAACCGGGGGGACCGGGGAGAACCGGGGGGACCGGGGATCTGGGAGCATCCCGGGGCAGGGGTCCAGCAGCGTGGCCGCGGGACACGCAACTTTCCGGGGAAGGAGGGAGTGAGGGGCAGAGGGAGGGGGGGGAGTGGCGGGGGACGGAGGCCGGGGCTGCTCTTCGGGCTGCGGGGGGACCGGGACTCCTTTCCCGTCCTCCAGCGGAGGCGCCGTCTCTCCGTGGCCGGGCAGGGGCTCCCGGCGGCCCCGCTGCTGCTGCCGGACCGGTACCGGTGCCGCGCTGCCCAGCCCGGCCGCCCCGCGCTGCGACCGCTTCTCAACTAAGTTGCGGATAAGGCACTGCTGGCCCGGCAGCTCTCCGTGAAGGGCGATCGCTGCTCCGAGCCCCCGCTGACCCCCTCTCTCCTCACCCTCTCTTGCAGGCAGGGCTGATCTCAGCTCGCCATGTCCGGAGCACTGGAAGCAGCGCAGCAGGCTCTGCCCCGTTAGCCCGGGTTGCCCGGGGGGGACTCAGCCATGGGTTCTTCCCCTCCAGGACTCGGGGTCCCCCCTGGCGCTCTGCAGCTCTGGCTGGAGGAGAACCAGACCCAAGGCGGGCTCTGGAATGGCAGCCAGGAGCTGGGGTGGGAAGAGCTGGAGAAGATGCTCTTCCTCTTTGCGAAGGAGCCTGTCACCATCAGCCTCACCGTGATGTACTTGGTGTCCTTTGTGGTGGGCTTCGTGGGCAACATCATGTCCATCAGGGTGCTGACCCGCAAGCGCCGGAGCCGCGTGTCCAGCCTGAGCGCCACCCGCAGCCTCCTCATCAACCTGGCGGTGTGTGACCTCATGGTGGTGTGCATCTGCATGCCCATCACCGTGGGCAACCTCATCTACAAAGCCTGGGTGTACGGGGACTTCCTGTGCCGGGCAGTGCCCTTCATCCAGGCTGTGTCTGTGTCCGCCAGCGTGCTCAGCCTGACAGTCATCAGCGTGAACCGGTACTACAGCGTGCACAACCCGCTCAACGCCCGCTCCTTCTTCACCCAGAAGAGGATCCTCAGCACCATCCTGGTGGTGTGGTTGGTGTCCTCAGGGATATGCATGCCCCTGATCTTCATGAACAAGCGCGATGAGATCGGCGTGGTGGAGGGCTTGCCCCTGGTGTTTTCCATCTGCAGGGAGATTTGGCCTCAGGAGAGGCTCAAGCAAGCCTACAACTTCCTGCTCTTCTGTGCCCTGTACTGCCTGCCCGTCCTGTTCAACATGGTCATCTGCTTCCTCACTGTGCGCCGCCTGTGGAGCCGCAGCAGCCAGCTGAAGGAGAGCTCGGCCCTGAACCGATCCCTGCCCGCCTCCAGGCTGAAGATCCGCAGGAAGGTGGCGCAGATGGTGGTGGCCCTGGTCCTGCTGTTCGCCATCTCCTGGCTGCCTGTCTACCTGATGGACATCTGGATTGACTTCAACATTCCCAAATCTTTGCAGGATGTGACTCCCTCTCCGTGGATCCTGCAGCTCAGACCTTTTGCCCAGTGGCTTGGCCTCACCAATTCCAGCCTCAACCCTATTTGCTATTGCTTTGTTGGGAACCTCTACAGATCAGCCAAGGAAATGAAGAGCAAATACCACCAAAGAATGGTCTCTCTCTTTAACTTCTCTCTGTCTGAAGGGACAACCCATTCCACAGTCCCTGAGCTGCTCACTTACCGGAGTTCAGTGGAGCCTGTGAGGAAGGGACCCTCCAGCACCCCCTCCATGGGCAGGAGATGTGAGGGAAGTCATGGCCATAAGAACAAGTGTGGACACTTGAACTCCTGCCAGCATCCACCTCTGAACACCGTCTCCAGTGAGAACACTTCCTTGTAATTCTGCTCAGGAAGTGCCACTCATACTCTCATTTGCATTTAAGGACTCTAGAGATCTTTCTGAACCTGGTGTTTTAATGATGGAAAAGAGCTTTCTTCTAATAACTCTTGATACCAGTTCAAAAATGCTGTGACAGGGAAAGAAACAGGTAATGAGATAAAAAGATGATGTATTTTAACTCAGATGGAATTTTAAGACAAATTATTTTTACTGGGGGACAACTGGATGTTCAGCCCGTTGCCCAGTCAACAGTCACATAATTAGACAGATCAAGTTCCCAACGAGTGAGCTCTCCCTGCAGCTCCATCCCTGGATGCAGGGATGCTGTTTGGATACAGCACCGATTTGACTGCTTGCTGCTGCTCACATGTGATGAAGAGCAGCGATAAGAGGCACTCTCTGCTCCCAATCCATCAGCTGTAGTTGCAAGCAGTGAAGAAAAGCTGGAAACAGCATCATAAAAAGTAATAGTAAATGGAGGATTTCACACACTTTACCACTTGAGATTTCATTGTCTGCTCGTAGTTTCACTTCTCCATGCAAATAAATTCTCCTTATGTGAAGAGACCGTGCCAGAAGTACTAAAGCAACCGTCACCATTCCACATTTGGGAATTCTGAAGGAATAATGTGGCCTCGGAGGTGATTTAGGAAATGCAACAGGAAAATGTCTTTTTGGGCATCAGCTCTCTTCCTTACAGCAGTGTTCTGTGTGTGGAGTGGAAAGAACCAGGCATCTATTAATATGATTTGCACTTGAAAAACCAGCCTTGTTCAGCCATGTCTGTACCAAACAAAGTCAATGGCATGTGAAAATAAAAATAGAAAGTGGTTTATAGCTAATAAAATCAGAAACAACTAATGCAATGTTATTTGTCTGGGAAGGAGCGAATCCAAGTGCTTGCTTTCCCTGAGCACCACAAGTAGGTTAAAACCTATTTCATCCATCTTCTCCTTTAACGGAGACTTTGATAAATAAATTGTATACTTTTATTATGTTAGCATTGAAAGACTCCAGTAAAGCTGGAGTATTCTGTTGTTCTGAGTGCTGGATCTGTATAAAGGAGACCTTTCTCCTCAAGATCTGAGAAAACACATCAGACCAGGCAACAGGTAGGAGGGAAAAAACATGAAACAAAGATCCAAAAGGCTGGGATGATACCAGAGATTAATCCCTTCCCTGCCTGAGGTCGGGAGTGAGGGGATGAGCCCATGCCCAGCCCAGACCAGCAGGTCTGTCCTCTTAGCAAAGCCTGACCAAACACAGCAGTGTCCCTGAGAGAGGATTTGGAATTTAAAGGAACTCAGGCTTCTGACTGCTGGGGGGCTTTTTTATTTTCTTATTACTAAAGAAGGGAAGGATGTTTAAGGAAATCCAAGTTTCACATAATATCCTGCTGCCTTCCAGGAGGCTTTCTGTTGGAAAAAAAAATAGAGACAAAAAAATATCCATTCAATCTAAGCCTTGTAACAATCACTCAATAGCATTTAATATTAACAATGATCTGCCTGGGAAGTGAAAGATTCCTCCTTGCCAGGCAGTGCCATCCACAATTTGTATTCTCTTTATATGAGACAAGACATTACAACTCCCCAGATTTATGGCTTTTATGTGTGCTAGAGATGAGAACATCTGCATTTTTGCAGGTGATATAGGAGGGTACCTACTGCCTGATCTTTTAGTAGCTGTGGAGAAAAGCCTGTGGAGATTTTATTTTCTCTTTCAAGGTATATTTTTAGGGCTGGCAAAATGTGGCAGACTGATGGAGCATCAAAAGCTCACTCTGAGTGCCCCTTGATTCCATGTCTGTGAAAAGATGTTCTCCATCCCCAGACCAAATGTAACACGATATTGTGACCCCTCCATTGCCCTGACCGGTGTATTTAATCCTGCCCTGAATAAACTACAATGAAAGGACCATGGAAGTGCCAGGCCAGCTCCGTTCCCTGTGGTGGCCTGGCTCTGAAAATGGACAGGATCAAACGATGCAGTCAAAGATGCAAGCTATCCATATTTTAAAATATCCCAGAGGAGTATTTTTTTCTCTGAATTCATGAGCTGATGCCTGGGTCCTGCCTGGAAGTCTCTGTGCCCTCCATGGAGGCAGAAATAAACAGGACTGTGTTCTCCTGAGTGCTCCTGGGCCTTCCCCTCCCGATGCAGGTGCCCGTTCCTTCCTCCAGCCCCACAGCGCTTCTGAGTACTGAGATTCACTGTGGCAAAAGCCACTTCCACTGGGCAAGGTTATCTCCTCTTCACTTTTAAATGTATTTTCCAGTTTCAGTGTCCCTGTTTTCCTATAATAAAGTCGAATTGCTCACTTAGCTCCTCTTTGTCTCCTTGGTTGCTTCCTCTCTATCCCCCACACTCCAACCACTTCTCACTGTCTCTACAGACAAATCTCCCCCTGCTTCTCCGTTATCACTCTCTGCCTGTGAATTCCCCTTGCTCTAATGACCCATTCATGTCTTCACTCCCCTGATGAAAAATCTCTCCCTGCCCTGCTGATTTGGATGGCTCCCTTTGTGCTGCAGACACCTGTTTGCTGTGCAGAACGCTGATTTATTGTGCAGGGCTTTACCCAGCGGCTGCCAGGCAGTCGTGAATTTCGGTCACTCTCACCCAAGGGTAAATGAGAAGCAGTGACGTCGATGTGGAAGCCACACAGCATCCCGTGAGCTGCCCGGGCTCTGGCAGGGATTTTATAACCCTGAGCAGGTCTGTGGAAGGCAGCAGTGCCTGGCTGAGTCATCCTGGATCCCAGAGAGGTGAAACCTCAGCATTCAGGAAGGTGGCTGCTCTCCTCTCCCATCTGATAAAAGATCTCTTTATCCTTAGGACTGATGAGATATCTGAGTGTCCTCCAGGCCACACAAGGTCCCCATTTCAGATGGCAGGGGCTCTGATAGGCATTCAAGGCACTCCTGGTTATCGAGGAACTTGGAGCAGACGCAGCTCTGGCTGGTGAACACAGATGGTTCCCTCACAGGAGCTCCAGCCGAACGTCTCGCTCTCGGCGTGTGGCTGAGGATATGTGCTTCTCTCTAAATGTGCCCAGGCAGACTGGAAATGTGAATTTTAGGTGTCTCAAGGATGATGTTTTCCCACAGCAGTGCTGCTAATGCATCTCAACCCCACTCTTCCCCCCATGGGTCTTCCTTTTCTGCTTTGCTGTTTAAATCAATAGAGGAATTTCACCACATTACCAAAACAGGATGTTTGAAACAGCTTTACGTAGAGTCACTGAATCATTTAGGCTGGAAAAGACCTCTAAGATCATCGAGTCCAACCATTAACCCAGCACTACCAAGGCCCCACCAAACCAGGTTCCCAAGGGCCACGTCTTTTAAATTCCTCCAGGGATAGGGACTGCCCCACTGCCCTGGGCAGCTGTTCCAGTGTTTGCATGCATTTGCTGTGGTGAGGACTTACAGGCAGCAGCTGCTCAGTAGCTCTGTCAGGCAGATTCCATGATCTGTTCTCGTACTGTCAGTGCTGCCTCAGAGATGCGACAGGTTGATTTTCTGTGAACCCCTGGGGAGATGGGAAAGAGAAAATCTTTGGTACCAGGTATCACTGAGGTAAGTACAATCACTGCTGCTACGTAGCCCTCATGTGGAGATCGATGAATCATTGTTCCTGATAATAAAATACTCAGGGAAGCCAGTGAAAGGATTATACAGGATGGGGAAGGGCAAGCAGCACCTCTCACACTGTGGCAGCTGCTCGGCTCACAGGCAGAGGAGATGGTGAGGGCTAAAGGTAATAAAAAGTGTCCAAGAGGAGAGGACCATTCACAGCAGAAAAGGCCATCGGCAGCTATTTGAAATAATGATGAAACTTCTGAGCTAGAGCACGTTGGTTACATAACCTGTAATTCCCACTCCTGCTCCTTCCCAGGACGTGCTACAGCCATCACCAGGAGCTGGCTGCTGGGCTGAGCATTGTTCCATCTGTGCAGTACCCTTGTTTTTACATCCCTGTGAAAACCCCTCCACGTTAGTTTTAAAGAGCAGGGCAGGAGCAGAGGATGATTCCAGATCTGGAATAATTTGATCAATGACAAAACTTTGCAGTCACCTGGAGGCAGGGCACGTTAACGCTGACACAGCTCGGGCAGGGAAATGCTCACTCAGGCACTTCCAGAGCGAGAGCTGAGCAGCCCCAGGGGATGGAGGCTGGTGCCCACCCCAATGCAACACAACAGAACCAACAGCTCCACCCTCTTCTGATATTCATCAGCCCTCTCAAGGAGTCAGCACTTTCACTGCAACATCCCAGAGAGAAGAATGCTCTCCAAAGGGAAACTCCTGTCTGCTGGTACTTTACACATTATTCTTAAAAGTGCTGGCATTCAAAACAGGGTGGAAGATGGCTGGCAAGTTATCCACAGCACCAGCAGCCCCAGCACGATTCCTCCTGCACTCCCTCCACCACAGCACATCCCACAAACACCACCTGAGCTCTTCTGACGTCACGAAACATCTAAAGGAACAGGGAGACTGCAGGACTTGCCTGGGTTTCCAGTGCCTTGTGGTGCCCTTGTCAAGAGTCAGAGAAGCATCAGCGTGAATCTTCTAGGAAAACCCAGGACATCTCAGTTTACATTTGGGATTATATTTGTCATGAAAATAAATCACTGGCAGCTGCTAGAAAAGCAAATAAAAGAGCAGCTATGAGCAGGTACAACCAAAGAGATTGCTGGAGCCCTCTGGGAAAGTCAGCCTGCAGGAAAGAACTGCTTGCCTGGCACGTACAGGGATCACATAAGACTTTCCCAAAATTTCTGGGACGAATGACAACTGGTTAGGTGAGCCCAGGGGCACAGGAACTGCAGTTGTTGCTTTCTCTGCCTGCTAAACATCTTTAGGCAAAGCCCTCAGACTCAGAATCGACAGGACACAGCTGCAAAGTCAACGCAGCCTCACGTGGCTGCCACCCCCAGGCTCCTCTGCCAGGCCCTGGAGGAGGCTCCTGGCTGCCCTGCTCCAGGGATTTTTTCCTCCTTAGCTTGAAACTATCAGGAAATATTTTAAAATATTTCAGCAAGAAAGACGGATGCAGCACTTGCAGAGAACATTTTTCCAAGTGAGGAATCTACACCAGAGGGTTCCTTTTTGGTGTCTCTTGCTGATTGCAAGACACCCCCAGAAGAAATCAATGCCCAGAGTGCCCAGGTGAGGAGCTGGCTCAGGACTGCCAGAGCAGGGGGCACTGATTGCCTTGTGATTATCCTCACCCCATGGGGAGAAGGGGAAGTCTCATGGAGCTGCAATGTGACCTTTGATTTTAAGCATTTGCTACGCTCAACCTTTTCCTTCCTACCTCATTGCACTCTAAGGCAGCTGGTTTGTGTTACACACTGTGGGGCGGGTGAATTATCCAAGGATAATTTATTTTGAAAAATACGCATGAAGTATTTCTGCACCTGAAAGATCCAGGAATTAACAACTTGTCCTCACATGCCTTACCCTTGTGTCTGTGAGATTTTATGACACCGAGGAGCACAAAATGCTGTGTGCACTGTAGGATAAAACCACCAAACTTAAATCATTCCTTTACCTGGCAGGCATTTCCCAGCCCCAGCTCGCTGCCAGGCTCTCTGGAGCCAATCTGCAGAGCAGTGAGCAGTGGCCTCCCCCTGCCCTGCCAGCGGTGGCCATCCTGTGTCTGGCCAAGCACCTCCAAACAAAACCCAGCATCCCTGGGTGTGCAGGCTGCTGCCCCAGGTGCTGCAGAGTCTCTGCTTTTCTTAATTTTCCACTTGAGGTGTTTTCAGTCAACCCCCGCTTTCCTCTCCTCAGCCATTCACCACGAGAATGGAGCTGCTGAATTAAAGGGCTCTGTGAATGAGTGTTTAGGCAGATGTATCCCATTACCCGGTGCTCACAAGTCGTGAGCTGCTATTTCTCAGTGTGAGGAAAGAAAATGTGGCAAAACATTCAGGAAATAAGCTAAAAGATAAAAAGGGGAAGGAGAGAAAGTCCAGACAGTGAAATAAAACCATCTTAAGGCAATTACTGCGGGAGAAATAGATCTGCCAGGGATATTAAAGCTCTCATCCACCTGCTAATCTCTTCTGATAAAGGTCTCACTGGCTAAACTAATAACACTATTAAATCTGCTGTAATCAGTACCAGAGGCAGCCCAAGGATCTCACAAAGTCGCATGCCTGCAGGAAGACCTTTACCAGCATGACTGTGCACAACCAGCAGCAGGTGAGTGGTACCTGCACCTGAGAGGCAGCGTAATTGCTGAGGGACTGTGACTCAGTCACTCCCCTAATTGCCTCCTTCAGAACTGAACCTGGAATTCCCAAGGCTGCATCCAGCACTGCTGCTTTGTCAGACTCTTCTGGGCTTTGTTAGCACCAGAGCAAACAAGAAGTTCCTGCACTGCCTCTCAGTACAGGTTGGTATTTGGAGAGGGCTGACTCAGTCCATGAAGGTGGGATGTTCTCCTGCAGGAGTTAATGATGTAACGCAGCAGGAATGCAGCAAGGAAAGGATATGTAATGGCAAAAATATCCTAAATCCTCCTCCTAAAGTCCCAGGGGCAAGGCTGCACTCTGCTCCTCTGACAGATTTTGAGGGGACAACCGGCCCTGCAAGGTCCACGTGGTGACCTGGAACATCAGGGTGGAGGTGCAGAGCTGCATCCACACAGCGACACGGGACAGCAATTGAGAATTGTTGCAAAAGCATTTTTATGTCACCTCTCCAGCACAGCCCTGGCAGCCCGGTGGGGCAGTGGGGATGCTGCTCCTCTGTGGCAGGAGAGTGTCCAGGCTCCTTGCTCCCCAAAAACATCCAGATCCCGCTTCTCTTTCACTCCCTCTTCACCACTGCTGGCTACAGCAGAGTTCCTTGCAATCCATACCTGCAGGAGACGAGAGTGAAGCATGCAGTGAATGAAATACTGCTGAGGTGAGGCTGCTGTCACATCAGCTGCTGTAATTCCAGAGCCTTAATGGATCTACTCCTAATTTACAAGTGAGAGCTGGACCTGGCACCACAGGCTGAGTACAAAGGTGTCATTTTTATACAGTCAAATTTATATCGGAAATAAATACCATGTTAGGTCTTTCCAGGAGGTCTGAGCTGCAATGTATTCTTTTCTCTCCCTGCGGAAAGGTGAAATTCTCACTAAAGCTTTCATTACCCTCAGGTCTTGAGGCTGGAGATTTTTTGGCCATCTGCCCACTCCACACAAACTGTCAGGGGCCAAAATGGGCAACTGTGTCCTCCAGGGAGTCCTCCAGCAATTTAGCGTGAGAGATTTTAAGCCCCTTCCTGAGGCTGCCTTTTGCTGGGAACGACCCAGTCCTGATGGTGTGCAGCTTCTTACAGCAAAAATTCAGATAATGAGGAATAAATAGTTTTCCATCTGTATGGGCCTTTCTTGTAGACTTCAGAAATAAGGAACGCTTGCATATGAATATACTTCCCAACAACAGTGTAGGCATATCAAGTTTAGAACAGCATGGTCCCTCCAGAAGTTGGTGAATATCTGTGGGATCACAGGCTGTGAATGGAAATTCATGGCTTAACCAAGACCATGTCACACAGGACCAGCTGTGGGAGATTCAAATGGATCTACAGACACACATCCTGGAGGGAAAACACCTCCAGCAGCCACGTTTCTGCATCTGCAAGCACAGCGTGGGAAGGCTGAGTAGGATGGGAAAATCTTTGCTCTCAAATAACAAAGTAGTCTTTTTGATCTCATCTCCTTAATTCTCTTCCTGAAGTCCAGGCATGACAGCCCAGAAGCCAGAGAGCTGCCAAATTTGTCATGGAAACAGCAAAGCTTTCCTGCAAAGCTCAGTGCCAGAACTGGAAGCCAGAACTCCGAGAAACAGCAAACAACTCTTTCCCAGTCTTTTGCTCCATCGAGCAAAAAGCAGAACTTGGAAAAATGGGGGACAGTGATGGATGTGGGGGTCCGAAAGTGGTAATGGAGCAGCTCCTCTTCCTCCATACCCACAGCCAAAGGAAGGCAAGAGAGGCACTGCCAGGGCACGTGGAAAGCTCCTTGCCCCAGGCGGGCTTGGCTGCAAAGGAACAACACAAGTGGACAGCAAGACCTTGAATTTCTTATCTGTGGACTTGAAGCTGCTAAACCAGAGGCAATCCTTGCTGCCTGCTCTTGTAGCACAGAAATAAGGGCTGTGAACCATGGACTCCTCTCATGCTGGCAATTAGAAGTGACTGGAGGAAACTCTCAGGGCATGTCAGTGTCTGATGAAGGTCTCTATCCTGCCCTGCAGGAGCAGAGATGTGCAGCGCTGGTGAGGGAGCTCGGAAGGAGAGGGAAAGAGAAAAGCAGGGTTTCATTTGTGCTGATAAGCTTCAGTGTGTTTGGTCAAGCAGCCTTTGCCCACGGGAAATGTTTTGATAGATTATTGTTGTGGGGTTTGTTGGGGCTTTTTTTTTGCTCAAGTCCTTTCTCAGCTGTAAGTAAAGCTAGGAATTATAAGTTTTGTTCCTTGGTGTGCTGTGCTGGATAAGAAAACTCTGCAAATAAGGGGGTGAGATGAGGGAGTGTAACCCTGAACAAAGAGCTGGACACAGAGAGAGTCAAAAACAACAGAGATTGTGAAGGAGCAAGAAGGTACCTAAATAAAGTAACCACAGGTGAGCACTTTTGCTAGGAGGAGCTGCTCAAGAACCAACCAACCAACAAAGGGATTACACAAATTTGTCTTTTTTTGGTCTTATTTTATAATATCAACTGCCCTTGTCAGTCCCAGCTGTCCTTTTCATGGTTTCTCCAAAGAAAAATGGTCCCCAAGCCTCCCTTGTAACATCCCATGAGCTGAGACTTGCCTTCCCTCAGTCCTGCCATCTCCAAGGAGGTGCCAGGAGCCTGGTGCCACAAGCTCCACAAGGCCATGGCTTCTGTCCAGGAAAGAAGGGGCTGAAGCCACACAGGCTCCACTGCAGGGGCTGGCCCTTCAAAGGGATGGGATCTGCAGTGTTTGAAAGCATGGCTGTTTAATTGGCCCTTCCTTTGCTCCTATTTTTATTGCCAGCCATTTAAATTATACAAATGAGGCTTTCTCTTGTTTCGTCCCCAGAGAGACAATGCATTAAACAAAACATTAAAATATAATCACGGAAACCCTCTCATATATATTTATAACGTCGGAATTGCTGGCATTAATGCAGAAGTGGTTTCTTCACGCTTATCTCTTCTCGTTGCCTTTATATCCAAAATATACAGCACGGAAAAGATAAACACATTAAACTGCCCAGCCATTAACACATCTGCCATCCAGAAACAAATGCAAGGAACAAATTTACAAGGAAAAGTCAGTGAAGGAGACAAACACAATTACAGTGATGTGTCTCCACCACGGTCTGATCATTAAGGATGATGATAAGAGAAGTGTCATTCCAAAGACTCTGGCTATTTGGGAGCTGTTTCCAATGTGAAAGGCACCAAGAAGAGAAAAAGAGCAAGGTGGAAAACCCACAGTGATCCAAGGCAAACAGGCTGGTTTGTTATCTGTGTGTAGGGCAAGGCTTCCCCAGAAATAATGGGGGACAACTGGTACAGAAGGTAGGACTTGGCCCATATTTTCAATAGTTGTACCTAAAGTATTCCCCATTTTCAGAGAGAAACAGGACACCAAGAGCAGCCCTCAACCACACTCTAAGAAGAGTGGGGTAGGAAAGGGTGAAGGTGCTCAGAGCTCCTCAGCAGCAGCAGGTGAAGCAGCCACCGCCTGCTCCAGCCCCTCTGTCACTCCTGAGCTCCTGGAGACGTGCTCAGCCACATCTCAGCTGGTTTGGTGTTGCTTTTCCAGACCAAGCTGTGCCCTGACAAGGTGCCAGGGTCAGGATGCCTCCCCAGGGGCTGTGAGGAGATGGCAGAGGGTGTCACAGCCACCAGTAGCCATGGGGTCTCCATCGAAGTGGTCACCAAAGTGATGGAAATCAAGCTCTGCTCTGCCAGAGGCTCACTCCTTTCTCATACTCCCCTTACTGCTTTTCCAGGGGAGGGATTACTGCAGCTTCATCCCAGGCTGGGAAGAGTCAGGCCTGGTGCATCTAATCAAGAAGCCAATCCCTTCCTTGTGCTCCAAGCACCAAAACACAGACACAGACCCTCTGGCACGCACTGATTAGCTGGGCCATCCTTGCACCCCCAGGAGCAGCTCCAGCACTGTACAGCTTTCCCTCTAAGCCCCTGGAATTTTAAGGCAGGAGCTGCTCTCCAGCACACCAGCACAATAATCTGCCTCATTAAGAATCCCTCAGCCTGCAGATCCCATCCTGTGCTGATGCTTTACTCCTGTTTGTGGGTGGCCAATGCCTGCTTGATTTGTGAGCACCCCTGAACCGCTCACAAACCAAATCAGCCGCCCTTGTGGAATCACTCCCACAGTCACACCAAACCCGAGGGAGGCTGCAGGGAATGACCAGCCACAAAAAGCCGACCTTCTACATCAATAACTGGTGCTGCTAGGGCTGACTCCGCAGACATTAGTGAGATTGACTGCTGCTCCCCAGCAGCTGCATTGATGCCAAGTGCACCTTGAGTGTATATCAGCAGTAAGTTACTGTTGGTGCCTCTTAGTTTCTTCCATCAAAAAGCAATCACCCTCCTCCCTTTCCCCATGGCAACCAGGGTTTAGTAATCACCTCATCACCTATTCCAAATTGAGGCTGTAGTACTTGTTCTCGAAGACGGAAAACTCCGGTCGTTATTAAACTGCAAGTATTTGTTACTCACTCAGACAGCGCCTTGCAGCCTGCGTGTGGATAAATGTTCCCTTCTCTGGTTTGAAGTGTGGTGGGATGGCAAGGCCAGAGAAGGTAAATATTTAAACAGCCTGCTGAAGGAAAGCCACGCTTTGAGACACAGGAAACCAAATGCTCCACAGGTGAAACTTCCAACAAAAAAGCAAACGAAGGATCAGGAATTAAGTATTGTGTTTTACCCACAGGGGAGCCTTCTCTTATATCTCTTTTTCTGGCTTTCACAGACAAGTTGACAGCCTGAGTTATCAAAGCGTTTGTGCTACACAGGAGGGATTCTCATTTGGGGGCTGGTGCAGCAGAAGACATCTCGCATGGAAATGGAGCTCACCATTTGTTCCTTTGCTGCCAGCTCTGGTTACAAGGAATGAGTTCCTAAAGCCTCCAGCCTGGCCAGGCACAGAACCATCAGTGGATCTGTCACTGGCAGATATGCTGCTAAGAGGGCTGAAAACAGAGAGCAAAGATTCTCAGGACATGACTGAGAGTGCTGAGCCCTCACTCACTCCTAACATTTCTTATCCAGAACCACTTGTTCCACAGGAGTTTTCTCACAATGGGTTCTGTCCCAATAAAAAAAGCTGAGCACTAAATTTTGCTCAAAAAACATGAAAAGCCGGGGAAATTATATAAACTCAAAAATGAATGATCACAGTTTAGGCTTTGTTTTCTAAATATTTGTACAGTAAAAATGATGTTAATCAGATGGCATGACGAAAATAGGGAAAAATTAAAGTATGAATGTTTTCTGGGACAATGTCCAAAGCCTGAGGGAAGAACTATTTGTAGTGGGGGAAGGAAGGACTTCTGCTGGATCCTAAGACATGTGAGTGATTGAAGCAAACTTAAAATACCTCCGATAAGAAACTGCTCCTGTAAATGTGCTACTTGGTGGCACCATCTGCTGGGTGTCACAGAAACAGCTGAGACACGGGGGAGCAGGAGTTGGGGTCCTTTGCTGTGTCCAGCAGAAACCAGAGAGGGCAGAGCAAGGTCAGGGCATGATGTGGGACTGTCGGGGATGTGCAAAAGCACCTGCAAAACCCAGAAGAGCTCCTGGCTCCATCTCCCAGAGTCATCCCTACCAGGTGGGAGAAGGTTTTCCACAGGCTCTCTTTTCCTGTAGCCTTCAAAGAAAATAGCAAAGCAGGGAACCTGAATTGTCATTCTGGTGAGAGCACACGAATCCCACGCCAGATTTCAATGAGGAAATTCTGCGTGCACATTTCTCCTCCCTCATCCAAGAAATATAAACCTCAGAGAGCATCCAAAGAGAAACGTTAAGTAACTGGTTTTGAACTCTCTCTCCTTCAATGCACACAGAGGACAGGGTGGGGAGCCAGCTCAGAAGAAAGGTTTGAATTGAAGCCTGCATGATGCCTTCAAAAGAAGTGAAGGTTCTTCACAAAAGTCCCTGCCAGACTCGCCCTCAGCTGGCTGTGACTTGTGGATGTACCCTGTACTATATGGACACAAACACACGTACCCGAACCAGGCCGAGGAGCCAAAAAAGGAGAACCAAATGAGAGAGCCAAAATGAGAGGGCAAAAAGGAGAGAGGGCAGAATCCTCTGACTTTATTTATATGTTCTTAGAAATCACCGTGGATTGGAGGTAGAAATTACCACCTCTCAATCACACTGGTCAAAGGAAAAATCCATCCCATGTCTCCGCCTAGGAGAATGGAATGAAAACAACAAGGACAGTTAGCAAAAACATGGCCATGTTTGCAACAGCATGCGTGAGAAAGTACTACAGCAAAGAGAAACATTGAAAAACTACAAAACTCAGGACAACAGTGTCTCATCCCTGTGCTCTTTCATGACCCATCTTTGGCACACAGGAAAGCCCCCAACCCCACACTGTGTCAGGGGGGTGGCCTCCTGTGCCCTGCTGCCCCACATCCCCAAGGTCAGCCTGGATTCCCAATAAAACTCCTTCTCCCAAGCCCCGATCTCCCAGGCACTCACAGAGTTCACCTCTGCTCTCTTGAAAGCACCTTCATCCAACAGCAACAGAGCTCACAGCATCCACATGAGGAATTCACATTCTTAATATTTTCCTTCCCATTTTCATAGATTATATAAAGATTTGCCAAACACTCACACCTTGTTCCTAGAGAATTACATGCTGTGCTAGGCACTGAGTAAGATAAAGCCATGAGCAATTGCAAGAAGATGATGCCAATTTGGCATTGCCCTCTGTTAAATTGCTTAACACTAATCCAAATTTTTCACAGGACTGTTTCCATCTACGTGCCTGGAACGCGATTACCTGGATTCAATCTCCACTACCAGAGATTCTGCAGCTCTTGGAGAAATAATACACTTCTCCATGACATGACTGGCCCAGAGATCCTTAAGAAGATATAAAATTAATAGAAGTCATGCATTTTCCTGGGTCTGCTGCTGCAATGTGATATCTCACCAGACCTACTGAAAGCTCTGAGTACTTCCATGCCGCAGGTTTTGATGACAGCTGAGCATGTCACTGTGCATCAGAGACACTCCAGCTACCTGGGGGTGAGTTCTGGGATATCTGAAATGGTGGCTCATTGTATTTTGTCTTGTTGCAGCTCTGTAGGAAACAGCCCAGGATTCCCAGCCCACACTGAATTGCACCATTCCATAAGCAAACCCATGTAATGAGTAATGACAAATTAAAAATCAGCTTGAAAAGAAGCCAGCATTAAAATTATTGACTCTCTGGACTCTATAAAGGCCATTTAATTTCATTCCCTTGATTCTATAGCATATCCCAGACACAAATTGAGAGGTTTGGGATTTTTAGGATGCAGCTTTGAAGCCCAGTTGATGCCTCAGCAGAATCACTGCCCTGCATCCCACGGATGCTCACATCAAGGCTTCAACACCATGTCTCAAGGACAAAAAAAGGGGATTTCCGCAGGGAGTTGTGATGTAACAGAATAGAAGCTGTTGATTGTCTTTATGATGACCTGGTGAGACACCGGAATCTTCATTCCATATAAATGGAACTTAAATTATTTATAGATGAGCTACTTCAATCACCAATTTTCATGAGGCACGAGGGAATTCTAGATGTCACCACATTTCCAAGCTGGAGATAGAAACAATCCGGAAAAGATTTTCTGCTGGCTTCACGGTGATGTGGAACTGCAGTTTCTTCCTCCTGCACTGGTCTGGTGTCTGTCACAGGTCAGAGACAAGGATATTGTTACTTACACCAACTTTCCTTTCTGGTGAGAAAAGCCTTATCTCTGCTCTGGCCAGGACTCCTCTGATACCTGAGCTTTTAAAGCAAACAGCAAAACTGGATTTTGATGACCTTTAAACTTGAAGAGTAATTTTTTTTTAAAAAGCGTGTAGCAATGGCTCTATTTTTGTTCCAGCCACTGATGATGACCATGTTTTGCGATGATTTCTTTCTATTTTAAGCCCATCAGAAGGATATTATTTGACACGATTCGTGTATCTGTTACAGTGATATTTTGGTACTTTAAGATAAATAGATAGGGGTAAGCTGAGCTCCACAGAGCTTCATTTCACAAACTAGGGGAACATAAAAGAAACAAAAAGTTATGAGAATGCTTGCTGGAGATGCTGTTTATCATTTGCTGCAGAACCACAACAGAACAAGGCTTAGTAATATATACTTTATAATACCGATCGATAAAGTCATTGAAATATTTAAGGCGTTCCTTTCATGCTTTTCTTTTCATTAGAAATTAATATAAGACATTAAACTCATTCTTTCAAAGCACTTGAGAGTTGCAGCTTTTTTTAAAATGATACAAAGCCTCATCCCTCTCCTGTCTTATCTCAGCCTCTTCGTGTGTCTCAGGGTTCTCAGAGCACAGCCCACTTAGAAGCCATTAGTCACCTATTGGCATATTTGGGAGTCTGACCGCTTTGAAAATCTGATCCTCAGAGTGCTTGGTCATATCGGGTGCACACAACACCAGGTGACTTGGCAGCACAAACACAAAGTGACAGGAGGACGTGGCCACAACTGCCTGTCCTTGCTGCTGAACCAGCCACGGTGCCCTGCAATGGCAAAACACCCAGTCTGGGTGCCTGTTTCTCCAGGAGCATCCCCCAGATGTGGGCAGGATGCTGGTAACAGGATTCTTTAGGACAGCACTTCCTCTCCTGGCTACAAAAAGCACTAAGCTGTTGCCCAGGCACTGCAGGTTTGTGCTCCTCAGTTTCCAGGTGCTGTTTTCAGGCTGCCAGCAGCAGAACTCTCCTCTGACAGAGGCTCTCCAAGGCTCCCTTTCCCAGTGAAACCTGGTGATGTGAGAGATGCCAAATCCCCGTGCCAGGAGTGGCTGCAGGTGCTGCTCATCCCCTGCCTGCAGGGCACAGGGCAGGTGAGAGAGCTGGCACAGTGACTGACAGAGGAACAGGGTGCTCTGGAGGCTTTGGTTTCCTGGGATTCTCCAGCTCCATCTCCACCTTCTGCCTGCTCACCCTTCTCCACCAGCAGGGCATTTCTCCATTATCGGCAACTTGTCACAGCAGTGAGAGAGACAGACAGACAAAACCCATAGTGGTCTGGCTTCCCAGGTGATGTCATTTGGCTTCCAGGCACACAGGGAGCTTGCTCTGGGCTCAGGTCTGTCTGGGTCAGCAGTGTCATTGTTCCCTTGCTGTTTGACAAACCTCCTGCCATGCACAGACTCATCCTGTCCATCACCAGCATCTCTCCAAGCATCTCCTGAGCAGGAGAACAGAGTGAGCTGCGCTCTCAGCCAGCTGGAAACACAGCAGAGGGATCCTTCATCAGAGCTTCAGCTCCAAGTCTACAAAACACTTGGACAGCAGGAGCAAGCTGCTCTCCAAAGGATGAGAGAACCAAGACAGATTCAGACTGATTAAACTTCTTTTCTTGCCTGATTTTCTTCTGGATCATCCCTGTCCTTTCTGCCATTCCTTTTCACATCCAGATCTACTGCCCTTTGTGATACTCATCCCTAAGGTCAGCAACTCTTTGCTCCTACCCTTTCTTACCTCTTTCCAGCATCACCTTTTCAGGGGTGCAACAGGAATATCAGCAGTGGAACAATTTCAGGGTTTGAAGTCTCCTGTCAGCAATGAGATAGCAGTATGCACTGCTGGCTCCCAATGAGTCTGACCCACCGAAGTACCTAAATCCAGCCTCCTGCATCACTTTCTCCTCCTAAAACATTTATGCTCTCCCAAAACGTCATTCCTGGTGGTTTTGCCTCCCCAAGGCGCAGACAGATGAGATTTCCCAGCTGGGCACTAGGTGGCAAAACATCCCGAGAAAGGGAATTTCCCACCTCGGCTCTTTAGGAAGGGGCTGCGGGAGCTTTGGAGAGCGTTTCAAGCGCAGCTGAATATGCACAAGTTGCAAATGTGAGCGCACCGAGCCCAACAGCGAGCGAGAGAGAGGAGGTGATTTGTATTCCTGTCCTACCTCTGGGCAGAAGTATTTGCGTAGAAGCGTCTGAAGCTGTTTCCTCCTCTGCTGCTCTCCCGCTGACAGATTGTGGCCATAGAGCTTCCAATATGCAAACACCGGCCCCGGTGAGGGCACAGCCACTTCTATTTACAGAGATGCGCTGGCTCCTTGCGACAGGCACGGGTCAGGGGAACGTGTGGCACGTGGCCCGTGGTGTCCCCAGCCTTCAGCCCTGGCAGCGCTGCCATCCTCTCCCTCTGGCAGCTCCAGAACGAAGAACAGGCCATTTCATAGAATCACAGACTGCTTTGGGCTGGAGAGGACCTTAAATCCCACCTACCTCCAACCCCCCTGTGTGGGGAGGGGTGCCACGCACTAGACCAGGGTGCTCAGGGCCTCATCTGTCCTGGAACATCCCCATGGGTGGGCAGTCACAGCCTCTCTGGGCAACCTCTGCCAGCCATTGGCACTGTGGTTCCCCCACACCACTCCATGACTTTTCCCTCTCCTCATCTCATGTCCCCTTTGTAGTGGAAAAGATGCAGATGTTGCATTCACTAAGGTAAATCCCAGAGGGGCTGGGATCCTGTGTCCTTCACTGACCAGGTCCTGCCCTCTGTCATTCACTGTTCTGCCCAGTTGCAGAGTCCAGAGTGTATCTGCTCCCAAAAGCCATTTGCCCAGAAAAAAGCCGGGCCCTCAGCTCCTTGCCCTCATGATTCCCTGCTGGCAAGTGTCAAAATTTTATTCCATGGTAATCAGCCCCTTGATTACCAGCTGAGGGGCTCAGCTGCAAAGTGATATCAGTCATTTTGGCTTTCCCTGCAAAAGCTTTCCTTCCCCAGCTGTGAAACATCCTGCACCAGGCTTCACTGGCAGGTGCGATCTGGAGTGAACCTGCAGATACTCGACCTCAAAAGCTGCTTTTTCCTCTTGTAGCTCTGAGGAGGTGAATTCTCACAGGGACCTCTCCTGGCTCTCTGCTCTTCCACAGCCCCTTTGCTCGAAGGCCCTGCAGCAATTTAAGGTGCAGATTTTGCAGATCATAGAGGCAATAGTGGCCAAAATGGGTGACAGCAGGCAGGGTCCAGCCCTCTGCACTGCTGGTAACACGTATGGGTGCAGACATCCCTGCTGCCTCACTCCAGGGAAGCTGGACTGAAGAAAAAAGCAACTGAGACCCCATCAGGGAGGAGATGTGGGGGGATTTGGGGGCCAGGAGCGCCTGAGCTCTGTCAGAGCAGTGGGCACCTCAGCCTGCACCCCTCGAGGCTGGTGGGGCACTTCAATGCTACGTGAAGGTATCAGAGAGGGATCCTTTGCCAGCTCCACAGCCTGGCAAACAGAGGGGAAAATGTGCTGAAAGCTACGACTTCCTGAGCATGTTCTCTGTCTGGAATCTGCCTGCAAAACAACTCCAATTTCTCAAAGGGGTTCATTATTCAAAACTATTTGCTGAATAATTTTTCTGAGTACTCTGAGTAATTGCAGGTCTGAAGCTTGTCAGCAAACAATTCATCCCAAGCATCCGGGCAGGCAGCTCTAACTGTGCTCAGGCTCTGGTCTGCCGGTGCATAACCCCAGAGCTGGGTGGGAAGGGTAAACAAACTTGTTTACAAAATCAGGATCTTGACAGAAAAAAAAAAAAGAAAAAAAAAAGAAATTGTATCAGCTTAAAATAAGCTGCTTCCACCAGTGTTTCTAGATATAACTGACCAAAATAATCTGGCAGAGAGGACTGGGCATTGGGGAGCGGCCCTGGGCTGCCACATCCCTGCATGTGGTGTGTGGCTCTGTCCTCTCTGTCCTCCTGCTGCCCCCGTGTCCCCGAGGGAGCAGCCAAAGTGATCCCCAAGCAGGGAAGGGACAGAAGCAGGAGATGGGGAATGAAGAGCTGCCTCCATCCTTGCAGGGCCCTGAAAATGTCACCAAGCAGCACTGACAATTCACACGCACGCTTGGAGAGGGAGCAGAGCCCGACTGGAAGCGTTTGCACAATTCAGGGCTCAGAAAGTGCACAGTAGCACTGGGCTGGGTACCAAAGCCATCACTCAGGCGATGTTTCCTGCTGAAATCATGAAATAATAGATGTCCAATTAACTGGCAGAGCAAGATGCAAAGAGAAATATTGCTTGCAGAGAGCTGGCATAGTGCCCGTGGATTTATAATAAGAATATTTTATTTGCCTGGGCTTTAGATAACCTATTTCTCTTCTCTCTCTTTGCTGCCTCTGGGGTTCCTGAGAGTATATGGGTTTCTTGGAATAACTTTTCTTTTCCAGCAATCTCTAAAGTCCTCTCACATTCCACCAGCTCGAATTTATTTCAAATACTGCTAGACTAAACACAGCCCTAATTGCTGGTGTTAGGGACTGGAGTATCTGACACACTCAAACTGCATGGATTGCAAATTTGAGGCTGTGGTGCTTTCCAAAAAGTGCCTGTGTGGGAACAGGAAGGAGAAGAGGGGCTAACCTACTTCAGCCTTTAGAACAGGCAGAGCAGGCAAAGTTAGAGCAGAAAATAGGAAAAAAACCTAACACGCTAGGAAAAAGAATTAATTGGCAGGGAAAAAAGCTGCTTCACACTGCAGTTTCCTAAATCTGAATAAAACCACGGAGGTGCCAATAGGACTGGACAGATGTCAGCTCACCATCGACCTGCCCAGGAAGTTATTAGAATCCCGAGACCATTGCAAGCAGAGGATCTTGTGCGCAGTGCCCTGGAGCCAATACAAGGCACGTACTGCACATCCCTGAAAAGCACAACGGGAAAGGCTCCAGCACTGGCCTATCAGCTGCACATGATCCAGATTAAGGGTAACTACCATAAACCAGAGCCTCTGAACAAGGTGCCAGCAAAATCAGATTTTTAATGGGTCAGCCCCTCCCTGCAGGCACGGCAGCAGCTGCTGAGCTGTTTGCTTAACTTGACATGCAACCACAGCCCGGGGTGGGAAAGGACTGATCCTGTTTAATTGCTGCAGCCATTACCCTAAAACGAGTTCTGTGTAATTCCCTGTATCTGCTTGGCCCAAGAGTGTTTCCAAGCCCTTAGAAACGAGTCAGTAGTTGTAACCTCAGTCAAACTGGAGGCATCGAGCAAATAAGTGACTCACTGAAGGTCAGAGCGTGACCCATTTGCAGAACTAAGAATGGAAAACCCTTTGCCTCTCAGTCTTGTATCCCAGTTGCATTCCTGGTGGTCTCACATCTTGGGAAAGGCAATGCAAAGGCAGTTCCAACACACACACAGGAATTTATTTGAATTAAACTGCTATTGAAACAGCCCAGAAACGTGACCTGTCCATTCTGTTTCCTTCTTTCTTCCTTTTAATTCTTAATTTTTTTTTCTTCTCAAGCTTTTCATTCACAAAATTCTTTTATTCTTCCTTTCTTCTTTTGTATTCTTAAACTTCTCGTTTTGCAGTATTTCTCTTTACTTGCAGAGAGCTGGCTGGAGAAAAGCAAGAGCTACATCCTTAACGGGAAGAGAGCCCTTAAAACCACCTGCCAGTTAACCCCTTTGCTGCTGGGGGCTGCCCCTTTCCCAGCCTGGCAGCAGCTGGGAGCACAAGGGCGGACGGCTGTGTCAATGTGCAACGTGAGCTCGGGATTTTACTCTGTGAGGTGGTGACAGAGCGAGAAGGAAAACACAGGATGCGGCTGGAGAGTGGGAGATGTTTCCTCTGCGACAGCACCGTTCTGGGAGCCCAGCAGAGCCCCAGTTCTCACCAGTGGAAGCCTGGTGCAGGTGCAAAAGAGCAATCAAGTAACCCAAAACACAATGAGACAGCCTTTTCCTGCCACTTCTTGACCTCATCCTCTCTCAAACCAAACACTACTGTTCTTTCAGGGAAAAAAAAAAATCTCCTGTTGCTTTTGACCAAACAAGAAAAGAAGAAAAACAGATCCCAGTGCAGCTCTGGCTGTCTGTGGGTGACTGTCTGAGCAGGGCTGAGGAGAGCAGAGCCTCGGCTCCACGCTGTCAAGCCTTGCAGCTGCGGGCAGGGAGCTGCAGGAGCACAATGGCCTCAGAAATGGCTTGCCAGGGTCAGGCAGATCAAGCCAAACACGTGTAGTTTCCCCATTTTTACTTGGAAGGCACCACGTGAGATCCTGGAGGCAAATATAGAATGTCTAATAACTCCCAGAAAGAAGAATTACAGAGTCATTTTTGTTGGGAAAGACCTCCAAGGTCAGCGAGCCCAACCTTTGATCCAAGAAGATCAGAAGATGAAAGAAAACCCAGGTTGCCTCCAACGCCTTGGCCACATGTTGGTCCTTTACCAGCTAATTAACTCCATCCTGCTGGAGTTCCTCCTGCCACTGCCCTCCACTCCCAGTAAAACACACATCCCTGGAAGGGCCGAGAAAGAATCCTACAGAGAGACCTTGCTTGTGGCATCATGATCTCCGTGGTGTGGGAACAGGCCTGTCCAAAGCAAATACCAGAAAAAAAAAAACTGTCCTGGTTTTCAAAGACAGGTATTTGCTAAAGAAGGCAGAAGCTTCCTTTAGAATAGGAGAATGTAACCCCCTTCCCTCCGAATTGGCAACAGTTTGAAATCAAGGGGCTTTCAGGCAATGGTATGAGAAAAAGAGGAATAACAGTCCTTTACTAGTATATTTTATATATATATATATAATGGGGCAGGCAAAACAACAACAATGGTAACCACAACAAATAAGAACAGACAAACCCATGGACAGTCTCTTCCGCTTTGTTGGCAATTCCCCTTTGATGAAGTCACAGTCACAGC
>VYZT01013754.1:216216-244195 GCA_013400735.1 Pomatostomus ruficeps
GAAGAAGGTACCCTCCAGCTGTGCTTGGCTCTTTTTTAACTCGTCCCAGTCCCAGTATCTCTGCCCCCCTCTGAGGGGAAAAAATCCCAGCTATCAGGGAGTCCCAGATAAGGGCTAGCCAGCCGCACCCATCTCAGAGCCAACTCTTTGTCCCTTCTCAATCAGCGACCCATTAAGGTTTCCCAGTAACTAATCACTTGCCCATTATCCCCCCCAGCAACTAGAATGGGGAAAAGTTCCAAGATAGAGAGACAAACAAAAAAAAGAAAATTATCCCAAACCCTGACAAAAACCCAACAAAAATAAAGAAAAATCAAATTCTGAGTTAAGAATGAGGCAGCCAATCACTGTGTGTTCCTGCACTAAGCGGCATCCCTGCAAGGAGCAAGTCGGAATATTTTAACCAAAATGTTCCAGCAAAGAATCCATTTCTGGCAACTAAGCTGTATTGGAAATTTCCTTCCAATCAGCATGGCCTGAAAAAAAACCAGCTAACACTGACAGCAGCAGCCTAATATATACTGAAAGCTTTTTTCTGAATATTGGAGGAAAAAACAAAGAGAGAAAAAATAACCCAAACCCACCCCAGCCTCCCCCTCAAAAAACTTGTCCCTCATTATCTTTCTAGCCTGAAATAATAAGAGCTAGATTTTCACTGGCATCTCAATTCCAAAGGCAAACTTCGCAAGCAGGCAGTTTTCCTATTGAAAATAAAGTGAAAAGCACTGATCCCAAACCTGCAGACTTTCCAAAAGCCAGGAACTGTGTCCAAGCACACTGACCTTTTGCTAAGCTCTAAAAAATGTAATAAATGCAAAGTGCAACAGCATCTGGAACCTGCCCTGACATCTTGAATTCACATTCTCACTTGCTGATGAAAGATGCTTTGCTTCTTCTTTTAAACAGGTTTGCTCCCAAAAACCTTGCTGTAGCCTGGAGCCACGGCTGTGCTGAGGGCCTGCTCCCAACCTGACCCAATTTTGGTGCATGAAGGGCCCTCCCCACACAGCAGCTCCATCCTGCTGCTCTGCCTCTACCTGGTGCTGGGTGGTGGAAGAGAAACAGTTTGTCCCGGTCTTATAAGAGCTTTTGTTTTCAGGCTGCTCCCAGAACCCTCACTTTCCCCAGGAAAATCCATGGGTATGATGCAAAATCAATCCAAGAATTGCCTCGATCTGGGAGTGTCTGTGGAACAACACTGTGAGCTTCACTGCCCACCACAGGCTGTGCTCTCTCTCCTGTTGCAGCTGGCAGGGCTTCGAAGGAAACCTGACGCTATTTTGAGAATCCAAGAAATCCAGGAAGCTCAGCCGTGGGGCATCTAGAGGAGAAGAGGGAAACCCAACACAATCCCAATTCCATCACTTTGGGATTAACTCCCAGCCCCACTAACCAGGGGCTGGATCCGAGCAGTGGAAGCTGGAGGGTGCACGTGCAGCCATGCCTGGGGTCACTCTGGCTGCTGGGGGCAGCTGGAACAGGGGCAAAGCAAGGAGGATCAGGGATGGACAGACAGAGGGACATCCAGAATCACCAGCAGGGCCTGAGTGTCCCACACCCTCAGCACAATCCACCCTGGGACACACAGGGGTTTGCTTAGGAGAGCTAACGAACAAACTGGGTTAATCAGGAGAAATGCCCTGGAAATGACAATCCTCTGCAACACGCTGACTGCAACCACAAAAATGATCCTCTGCTGATGGAAAACAGAAGGACGTCACTTGCGTGTAATTCACATCAAAAATGTGGTTTTTTAAACATTTCACATGTGTTCACCTGCCCAGGGCTGTGGATTGATTCTGACACCTGACTTCACACACACTACATTCATGCTCACAAATACATGAGATACAAGGGAAGATAATCAGAAACACAAATCTGGGTCATCGTACCTGAAGCAAGACCCTTTATTCGGAAGAGCTGCATGCCCAGACCACTACTGGGCAGCTGTGTCATGCCAAGGTGGGTCCCCCACTGTGCACAGCAGCACCCAGCACTTGGGAAATGCTTATAGACACTCAGTTCACTGATTTACCATTAGCTAAAGGTCACCAAAGGCTTTGTAAAAAGCTTTATCCTCTCAGCATGATCATTCTAGGTGACAAATAGTTCTGATTTACCCAAGACACAAAATATACAGAGTCAGAAATCAATAAGGCACGCAAAGGTTGAGGGAAGGAAAAACTGGAGGCAGACAGAAGTGCCCAATAACATGTGAAAGGTCATTGGCACCATCTCTCCTGCTCTTCCACCCCCTGTGGACACTGCCCTGCTTGCAGAGACTGACAGCTGGTGGAGCTGCAAACCTTCCTCCCCCAGCACAGGCAAGCAGAACCTTAGACCACCACTCATTTTAGTTTGCTCTGTTTGGTCCACGTCCACAACTCCAGCACCCGTCATGAAGACCCAGGCACTTCAGGTAATCTGTCCCCACATGGTGTATCAGAACCCCTTGGAGTTTGCCTGCTGCATTCTGATAAGCTTTCACCACCCATTTTTTCAATTATTTATTTTCTTCCCCCCTGGAAAAGCAGACAGGACAGGTCTTCATGCTGCAGCAGATGGCACCTGGTTTCTCAGCAGCCCCTCTCACTCATCTCAGCATTTACCCCCTCCACAGAATCCCCATTTTGTTCAGAGATGCCCTCCACTCCCCCCACCCTTTTTATCCTTCAGAAACACATCCCCAGCCCTGCTCCACTCCCTGCTGACCACTCTTCCGGCCACCACTGCCTCTTTAACACATCTTCTTGGCTCTTCCCTGTCCCCTGCACTCCTCCCATGTTTTCCACAGAGACCTGTGTAGTGTCCAAACAAAACAGCAGTCAGTCCCAATGACATTTTGTTCCATCCATTTTGAATTCCTACAATGACAGAGAAGTAAACACTGAAACTGCAGCTTCTCTGCCACAGAATGTGGCTTTGCCAAAGCTGCGTGTGATCCATCTGCCTGGGGGATAAAATATGGAATTTGTGAAGGCGCAGCCTGGTGGGTCAGGAATAGTCTCCCTCATTTGTTGAACACATGGTTTGGGCACGACTGGGAGTATTTTGATACTGGCACGGTCTGAGGATGAGAATCTGAGAGAAAATCACAAACCCCTTCATTAGGTGCAAAGTGCCAGCCCCGCTAATGGCATCTCAGCTGGCTGAACATACTCTGCTCGAGAATGCCCAGCATTTCCCAAGATGAAGAAAGACATTTTGTTCAGATTGGTGGTACTCTCTGTGCCTCCTCTTCCTCTGGAAGCCAGCCAGGGCCAGAGCCAGGATGGTGAGCTGGGACTTCTACATTTCTGTGGCAGAGTTTTGCTCACAGACCCACACTAGCCCTCGAGCTCTCCAAAGCATGTGCACTCCTTGAATTAATACAATTCTGCCAACAGCTTCCAGACCAACCCCAAGGTAAGAAATGTCTGCACTGAGGCAGTTCTGCAGGGCTTTCACTGCCAGCATTCTGTCCCAACACTCCCACCCAGGTCACTGCTCCTCCTGGACACCTCAGACCTCCTGTGGACACAGCTCACACCCAGGAGCCCTCCCTCATGGAGGACAAACAGGAGGCAGCTTGAGTAACTCACCAAAGGGCTCACAGCCACAATTAGCATCACTGATAATTAAATCCATGCTCCTTGGCTCTGTCTCATGGTTTGAGGAGGAAAACATTGTCCATTGCACGAGTGTCTGGGTTCACATCAGCCCCTGCAAGGGAAATTCCTGCTATCCTGCACCCCACCACAGCCTGGGGGTCACTGTCCCTCTCCAAATGCAATGGACCAGGTCCAGACCTTATGGTCCAAATGGCAAGGACACCAATACCTGAAAAGCCAGACATAAAAGGCAATAGTGCTAAAGTATAAATGGTGAGAAAAGACTGATGAACAGCCACATTTACTTGCCCTGCTTGCCCTCTGGGGCAGTCTGCTAAAATTACTGCACCATTCTCCCTTGGCACCTCTGGTGTGACTCTTGGGGATATGCTGGGCAGGGCTAAGAGTTGGACTCGATGGTCCTTGCAGGTCCCTTCCAGCTCAGGATAACCTATGATGTTATGATTCTGGATTTCTTTTAAATCACCTCCTTCCGTGAGGTTTTCCAGAGCCTTTGGTATTCAGTGGCAGCAGTCAACTTCCCAGCCTCAGAGACAGGCTCACCTGCAGCACAGGTTACACAAATAAAGCTCCTGCTGAGCGCAGGAACGGCGCTGGGGGTTTGGGCTGTGCTCTGCTCATCGCCTCGCAGGGCATCCGTGACGGGAGTGCTGCTGACAGCGGGCGCAGGAGACGGACAGACGGACTCCCGCTGCCGCAGGAGCCGGGGGGAGTGGCAGCGGCGTCTGTCAGAGCCCAGGAACACTAAATGGGTTTCAGAATGGGCACTGCGGAGCGGCCGCACGGCTCCCGCGGAGCCTCGCACAGACACAGCGGCGAGGAGAGGCTGGACCAGCCCCGCCGGCTGCCGAGCATCGCCCCCGGCCCGGCCCGGGACTCTTCAGCATCGCTCCCATCCCAGCCCAGGGCTCTCCAGCATCCCTCCCGGCCCGGCACGGGGCTCTCCAGCATCGCTCCCGTCACCTCACAGGGCTCTCCAGCATCCCTCCTGTCCCGGGGCTCTCCAGCATCGCTCCCGTCCCAGCACGGGGCTCTCCAGCATCCCTCCCATCCCAGCCCAGGGCTCTCCCACACCACTCCAGCATGGCGTGGCACTCTCCCACAGCTCCCAGGGAAAATGTTCCGCAGCTCCTCCAAGGACAGACCTCAGCCTGCACAGTCCGAGCCCGATCCCCAATTTGATTGAATCAAGGACACAGAAGAGCTGCACTTTGCCAGCTCCAGCCAGCACCACCCACCCTCCCAATCTCCCAAACAGCCAGGTATCAATGGCTTTATTAAATTCTGATTTATTTTTCCCTCTTGCCCTTGACTAGAGGGTTTATGAGCAAGACCAGCGTGGGCAAGCCCTTAAATTCAAGCAACACGACTTGCTTCTGAGCCACCACCCCCCACACCCTCCCTGGCACCGCTGTGCACCACAGCCCCGCAGCGCCCTGCCAAGTCACCGGCTTTCCCCCGCGGGCGCTGCGAAGGTCCAGCTTACGTAAGAAGGAACAAACTGGCTTTTCTTCACCACCCTTTCAATGCTGCCATTCATCCCCTGCCCTCCATCCTCCCAGTGCCACCTTGAAGGATGCAAAACACACAGCCAAAACACTTCATCTCACACGTTGTCCCGGGGTGAATGTTGTCCGTGGGTGATGGCTCTATAATTCTGTCTCCCTAAACACAAGCGAATTAAAGGGTTAAGATAAAAAAATACTGGGATGCAAATGTCTTAAGGACACCCCTACCCTGGCAAAGTCATGTCACTGCTCAAAAAGCAAGGAGTTCTGAGACCTGACAGCCTTTCCTGGAGGACACAGGGGCTGCAAACCCAGGTCACATGCATCCCATTCCACCAGGGAATCCGGCATCAAACAGCGAGGGACCGAATCTGCTCAATGGTTGTGTAAAGATTCTGGCTCCAATGCTGAACAAGCACTAAAGCTGGTTTCAGTTCTACCCAGCTGGAAACATCTTGGTCAAACCCCAGGTTATTTTTGCATCTGCACATCAGTTCTGCCTCGTTAGAGACTCCGTGCTGACTTTGGCCAAGTGGTCAACCCCAGGGAAAAGCGAGCCAAGAGGGGAACAGGACACAACTTTGCAGGCTGAGCATGAAATGACAAAGCCAGGTTTATTCAGACACAAATAGCCTGCTTCAAAGCATTCTCCACCCCTCTTGAAACTGATACTAGCATCATAACCATCCACATTCCAAGATTTTTAGCCCTCTTCTGACTTCAGGCCAGCACAGATGCATTCTGCCTGCCATTATTGGTCAAATACCAAGTTCCAACTCCTTTAGGAAACCAGGGGGGAAGGAAGCATGGCTGGTTGATCTCTTTGTCCTTCTCCCCCCCACATACACACTTTCACATCATGAGAACAGAGCAAGAAACCCACAAAAAATGCACATTTCCAAAGCCAGAGGCTACATCCCAGTTCTGGCAAACCAGTGGTCTTACCACAAAGCTCAGCACAGCCTGGATCCCCTTTGACTTCTTAACAATACATTCACAGTGGTGGCAGGGTGGGGAAGAAGGGCTTCAAAAGGGAGGAGCAGCAAGGAACAAGTTATTTTGAATCCAGAAGCCAACCACTGCAACACGAACACTCCCCATCAGAGTTTTACTGCTCCTCTCGGGAAGAGCTTTGAAGCGTGGCAATGGAAAAGGAGGAGAGAGCCAACAGCACCCAGCACGTTGGCTGGGGACGGGTCTGCAAGCACTAAAATGTCTAAAATATCAGTAAAGGCTGCACTTGGTGAGGTGAAAGAGGAAAAGCAGAGAAGACAGGGCCCTCAGTGGCCTCATGCCATCCGTACCTTCTCCTGCCTGCAGTTTGCAGGGAGGCTGATGAAGCCATTGGGATGCTGGCAGCTCACTCAGCCTCGCACATGGGGTGTTTTGGCCCTCAGCGTGATGCAGGGTGGTATTAGCACATAAAGCTGGAATTTACTCACTTCATCCAGCTTTGGATGTGGAAAGAGCAACCAGCATGTTCCAAGTCTCCCCTGTCTAGCCAGTGTCTGCAAGGCAAGGGAGACCTTTTCCTTCCAGGGGTGTTAAATCACAAGGCAGCCACGTGTAGAGGATGCACTCTCACACCACATACAGCAGCTGCTTGGGCAGGTTTTGCAGCCATTTTGCACCTTTTCTGCCCATTGCACAACCAGGACCTTGCTGCCAAAAATGATGGTAACACTCTGCAACCCATTCCTCCCCTGCCCTGGCTGAGTGCCAGCCAGTGACCTTGAAAAGATGCTGCTGGGCTCTTGCCTGGGACAGGAGGTGGCCATGAATCACAGGACAAGTGTGGCTAGGGAGGCAGCAGCTGCTCTGCAGGGTGGCACTGGGATACAACAGCCAGGCACTGGTCAGAGGGGCAGGAAGAGAGAGCACCAGACCAGGAGGTGCAGGGGAAGCAGCTGGCAGGAAGCTCGCACGGCATCTGTGCTAGAGTCCCAGCCCCCCATGCCTGCACATATGAAACATCAATTATTTGAAAATTAAAAGAGGAAAAAATAAACACTTTGAAAAGACAAGAGAAGAAAACATCCACGCTGTGTTTTTGAAGAGCGAGAGGAACCCAGCCTGAAGAAATGTAAATGTAGCAGGAATCAAGAGACTCCCGGGATTATTCATTATAGGAGACAAGACTCTACATATTTCTGTTTTCCAGCAATTAACTGGTAACTGGGAAAAAAATTGAATAGATCAACACTTTTCTATTATTAGTTTTAAATAATGACTCAGAAACAGGCACTTCCTTTTTCCCCAAGCTATGAGGAGCTAAGCAGCAAGACCCTGATGATGACTTCAGGCTCATTTAAACTGCAAATATCTCTGCAGAAATCACAGGAGAGTGGTGTGAATACAATGAGAAACAAACCCTTTGTTTGGAGTATAACTACCAGCAATTACCTCTCATTTATAGGTTAAAAAGCTTGATACAGCATATTTGTTAAGAAGAGCATGCCGTGCCAAGATGTACTTGTACAGAAACTGGGGAAGTGAGGAGAGAGAGAGGAGAAGTCACGCCTGCTGATGGCCTTGGAGAGAAACTGAGTAAAAGGTCAATATAAAGAACACTCCTCAAAACACAGAGCTGTCTCCCAGGGCCTGACCCTGGACCTTAATCACTGATACCATCCACAGTCCAGGGAAATAATTAAGCATTTCAGCTCTGAAAGAGTTGCTTGCCTAATCTGCTAAGCAAACAGTTTTTGCAGAGCAATTCAGAGAGAGAAAGAGAAGCAGATTCAGCTGATGAGACACAGAAAGTCTCTAAAGGCATTAATTTCCTTTGGGAAGCAGCCCACATGCTCCCAGCACAGTGGGAACCATCACTCCTGCAGCAGGTCTCAGCAAGGCAGATGATCAAATCTGCATCAGCCATTTGGAATAAGCAGAAAGGCAGTGGATGAGGATGTGGTGTCACAAACAGTAGATGGAATGCTGAAAACACAAAACCTTTGAGTTCACCTTGACATCTGCTTATTGAAAGAAACCTTTTGGATCTTCTTCTCCCAGAGATAAGCATCTGCATCCCTGCCACGTCCCCTTAAAGCATGTTCAGGGATGATGATGACACAGCACAGTTCCCAAGGGACCTGCCCTGCATGCGGCAGTGACCAGGACGTGGAGCAGCACACCAGGGCCTGGCCAGCTCGTCCAGCCAGGAGCACACTCTGCCCACCCTGGCTGCCCACAGCCCCTAAGAACTTCAGCATCATCCTGGAATGGGACATATCACAGGAATGCTCCACCCTAGCAAGGCAAAGGGGGCTGAAGCTCAGCTTTGTGGACAGCAGAGTCCCCCAGCACTTTGCCAAAAGATCAGGCAGTGCAGAGATGCTGTGCTGGCCACCTGTATACCCCAAAACACCCCACAGGACTCATTGTCATTGCTCCCAATGCCATTTCCTTCCTGTGAGCCTGGTGTCCTGCCACACCTGTGAGCAGTGTAAGTCACCAGAGTCCTTCCAGGTGTTCTTGTAGGTCTGTCTGGCAGAGTCAGGCACTGACCCATCCACTGCCTTGAGCCCAGCTCGGAGTGACCACCAGTACACCCAGCACCATCACCATCCCAGCCCCCAGAGAGACCCGAGTGCTCTGCAAACCTTGGACCTCCGAAACAGCAGCCCCAAGACAACACACAGAGGCAGGTACACAATTTCTTGGGGTTTCCTTTTACTTTTTTTTTTTAATTCCTTCCCTTCCCTTGCCACAACACACGCTTTGTTTTAAATATCTTAAATATATTAATTTTTAAAAAGTATTAATAAAAAGCTACTGAAGGACACAATTGGCAGAGTGACCAAGGGCAGCAACCCATTGCAAAGTATGGGGACATTTAAAAAAAAAGAAAACAAATGATAACCCCAAAAAATGGCATTTTTTTGCATATGCACAGCTGGCTGGAATACCCTGGACTCTGGCATTATTGTAAAAATGGAAGGGGAAGCAGTAGAAAAAATATATTCCATTGTACCAACCTGCGTTGGGAAGGGAGTTAAGAGCAAAAATGAGGAGGCTTTAAACATTTTTGGTATTTCAGATGTTCCCTCCCACACCCACTGCCCAATCACTTTCAGTCTTTAAGCAAGTTTTCTGGCTTGGGGTAGCCAAAGAGTACAAAATCTGCCTCATAAAGCTTGTAGAGCTGCTGCCTCCAAGCCAGTGGGATTTTGGCAAACCAGTTATCTTCCCAGCTGCTGGCAGTCCTGTTCCGGTAGCTGGGTGGGAAGCGAAGCAGCCTGTCCACTTTGAGGAGCTGCAACAAATAAGCAGCGTCCTCATCCAGCGTCTCCAGCTTTCCGATGAAGTCATAGTCTATCTGGCACGGGTGGCACAGGCGGTAAACCTGCCTCCAGTGCTCATTGAAGGGGGCCATCTTCTCTGTCCTGGGATCCAGTAAGTACTGGATGAAGTCAGAAAAGGAGACTTTGAGGCCCGCCCCGAAGGCCTCGCTAACAGAGGTGGGAAGGTTGGTGTGGTTGGAGTAGAGCTTTAGCATGGGGATGGCGAAACGCCGGTAGAACTCCTCGTTCTCCAGCTCGAATTTGCTGCGGAAGGCGGAGATGAGGCGGACAAAGGGGTCTCGCACGAAGAGGAACTTGGTGTACTTCTTCAGCTTGATCTTCATCAGGTGC
Source organism: Pomatostomus ruficeps (assembly GCA_013400735.1). Taxonomy (NCBI): domain Eukaryota; kingdom Metazoa; phylum Chordata; class Aves; order Passeriformes; family Timaliidae; genus Pomatostomus; species Pomatostomus ruficeps. Next base: position 225,970 of record VYZT01013754.1, read on the forward strand.
CGTGAGAACTTCCCGTAGCGGCGCCAGAACTTGTTGAACGTAAGGTGGGTGCTGGTGTTGTGGACGTGCTCCCGAGGGATATCCAGGGGGTTCCGGTAGGGCACCCCCTGGTCCAGCAGGCTCTCGCTCAGCACGATCATCACACGTTTCCAGTTGGTGCAGGCCACCTTGGGCACGTAGCAGTAGATAACGCCGTGGCGGTCATCCACAATCAGGTGGTTGAGCTCATAGTTTGGAATGTCATCAAAGGAGCGCTCCTTGGTGGGGAAGGTGAAGCTGGAATTGGCACAAAACTCTCGCAATGTTCTCTGCCTCTCTACCTGCAGCTTCTCCTGGTCCAAGCTGTTCCTGTCCTTGTGTGTAGACCAGTCATAGCCCCGCACATTCTCCTCCAAATTACTCACCCCGGGTTTGTTGGAGCCCTGGACCAGGAGCTGCTCTGCCTTTCGGGGGATAGAGCTGTTCTGTTTCAGGCTCGAACTAAGCAACTTTGCCAAAAATTCATCTACATCTGGCAAGGCTTCCCAGTCTTCACCTTCGGCGATGGCTCCCGGGGAGCGGGGTCTGGAGAAGGACGTGTGCAGGTAGAAGTGAGCCGTTCCCACGTTGTCCCAGTACACAATAATCAGGAGGATCATGAAGATGGAGACCAGCACCACAGACAGACGGAGGAGCCGCGCTTTGGTCATCCTGACACCTCCTGTGGTGGCTGGATTTCACCTGGATTCACCTCCGGCTTGCAGAGTGAGGTTTGGGATCCAGCATGGTGCTGCAGAGCAGGAGCCTGGAAAGGTACGAGGAAAGGAAAGTTAGTCGATCCCTTAATCCTTCTGGCTTGGAGAGAATGACCTGGCACAATCAAGACTTGTCATGGGGCTGACCATCCCCATTTCCACATCGGGAAGAGCTGTGAGAGCCTGAGGTATCCATAGAGACTCTGTGGAAAACAGCTGGCTGGCCAAAAGCAGACATAATGTGTTGCAATTTTATCAGTTTCGTAGCAATCATGGCTTTTTATCAATCTCAGGTTTCTGGAGTTAAATGATTTCAAGAGAAGCTCTGTTTAAATTTAAAAAAAATAGTAAAATATAATGATTTCAGGCCTGGAGCTTGCAGAGGCAAGTTTGAGAGTATTAAAATATACAGCCATACACAGAATGTATGCAGAGCCAATAACCTTTCAGACCTCCTTGATTTTTACTCATATCTAACACACAAGAAGAAAGAAGTCTCAGTTCATGATTTCAGCTTGTGGTATCACACTGTGGTCTCATCTCTGCGTGAAGGTGCTCTGTGCTGAAAACAAATTCCTCACTGGAGCTATGAATACAGGGCTGAAGATGCCGTAGCCTCAGTGGCTAAAGCAAGACCCTGCTGAGAGAACATCACTGACCTGAACACACCATCTTATCCTCTCTGTGTGAAGGCACCCAGTAGGTGTTATCTCCAGCACCTATCTTGGTAGCTATTTCATTTTGCCAGGAACCAAGATTACACAGTTTTCCTACAACCTCCCAGCAAAGGGATACAGCCCTGATAAGAGCCACACATCAATAAAAATCTAAAGGAGTGATTACTCGTAACTGAATGACTTCAGAGATTAAGGACGCTCTGGTAAATATGTGTTCATGCCCAGACACTGTTGAGTCAGGACCTCTTTTCCTGCTTTAATGTAATTTGTATTTCTATCACACTCAACACTAACAACTCTTGATCACCAAAGAGAGCTGAGAAATCACTGTTAAAGGGGAAGCTCAGATCATCTGTTCTGAAGGGTGCAGCAGGTTTGGGTTTTTTGCTTCAACCAACCCCATCTTTTCACTGCTGTCTGCTTTCCATGACTCCCAGCCTCTTTCTTCCCTCAAGATCCTCAAGGAAGACCCATCTCCCCACCCTGCTGCATGTTTTCAATCCAAGGCTCCGTGCAGAGGCAGGCTGGTAAACCAGCCTTTATCCCTCTCCAAGCCAGCAAGGAGCCAGTGCCTGCAGCCAGGGAAGAACAACACAACGAAGTGAGGAGCTACAAGTAGTCACTCCAATGTCCTCCACCCCTCCAAGCACAGTCCAGGCTCTGATTATAAACACAGAGCAGCACCTACAGATGAAAAACAAGAGCTGCTCTTTCCACAGACATCCTAAACCTTTCCAATGACTTCAGAACAAATCCTGCAAACACCAGCCCTGAAAACAAAGCCACTCCAGGGCAAGCTGCCCTGAAAAGTTTTTTTAAAAAGAAGGCTGAGTGTCTCTTCTTCCCAAAACACAGCGGTTGCTCCCCAGACAATTCACATCACCCTTAAACAGCACCAACCCCACCCTGGACAGGGATGCAGAAGAACTCGAGTCCAGATATGCAAAAGTGTCGAGCTCTCTCATTCCCAGGGAAAATGTGCTCAGCACTTCTGAAGTTCACTGCAGCCTTGTAGTGAACGACTTGGTGAAAAGCCCCCTGCATGGCTGTGCTTGTGTCTCGGGGGTGTCACGTTTTAACAACCAAAGTTCAGGTTTCAAACATTGGACAAGAATTTAGTAACAAACAGGAACAATACCCGATATTGTTACATGTCAAACTATTAGGTCAGCTTGTCCCAAGACACAAAACACATATCCAAAGGCTTATGGTTTCTCCACCCTGGTGTTTTTATTTACACTTTGGAAGTAGGGAGAGCCAGAAATTCTGCAGAGCTGTAGCCTAACACAAGGTTTTGCACTGCAACACCAAAAAGTGCCTTTCCTGAAGCCAGGTTCTTATTCTGCCTGTGAAGAGGAGCTGGAGGAACTGCAGACATAACGTTTTACACTCTGCAGAGCAAGAAGCAGGTATTACTCAGCAGTAATTCTCTGTGTTCAGCTGGTCAAGGTTGAGGATGGAGCAGATCTGAGAAGAAACACCCAGAGAGATCAGCACAGAGCTAAAGAAGGGACAAATTACATATGTGCGTCAGCACTTCAGACCAAGTATCTGAGTCCAGCAGCAGAAGATAATGGAGGGACACTGCCAAGCCTCCTGCTTGGCACACTCCTGGGTTTGAGTTTTGCCCAAATCTGTTCTTGCTTTTGATCCCGTTTAGCTGCTCAGGGCAGGGACTGCTTCCTATTCTGGATGAATAGGGTGCCCACTGTGCACAGAACCCCAGCACGCTGTGCTTCCAGCGCTGCTTGAGACCTCGAGGCTGGCTGGAATGCAGCGAGCCTGGAGAGCTGCACGGAGCATCCTCTTCTGCTATCCCCACATCCAGCAGCTTCCACAGCCCTGGGCAGCACAGCAGCCTCCCAGCATTCCTGCAAAGCTGTCCCAGCCAGGCAGGGACACATCACCCTCCTGGCAGCAGCGACAGGAACAGACTGGACACCGTGTGTGGCACTCGCATTCCTGGGGCAAATGGAAAGAGGGATCTTCATCAAAGCCACCCCCTCCTGCAGCTTTACCAAGTGCACCCCAAGGGCTCCAGCGCTTTCCAGGACACGGCATGCAGGCCTGCCAGAGAGTTTGTCTTTTCCAAGACACACACACAGCAGCGAGCAGCACAGAATCAAAAAGACTCTGCTTCTATTAACTCTACCAGTGCCAGAGAGGAGGCCTGGAAAAGAGCAGTAAGACAGCTTAACTTCCCCTCAGGAGGAAAACGCTGCAGAAAACAGTGTTGCTCTATTGATTACGGCCCATCCCCTTCCTGAGCACTTCATAAAGGACACCAGACTGAAAGCACAAATCAGAGGTCTCTGTGCACATTACAGGGAATGTGTCTCTGTCGTGCCCTTGCCAGAATCAAAAGGAAAAGCTTCCAGAAAGAGCCAAGAATTTACATTCAAGTTCAACCCAAAGTCACCAGCCAACAGGAACGTGCACCAGGATCCACACAAAGCTGCCTCTGTGACACGGTGCTGGCAAACTGGGAAGTGGACCAAGTGCTATAATCATCCTACAGAGTCCCCTGAGCAGCCATCCTGTGACCATCTCTAACCTGAACCTGGCCTGGGTGCCAACCAAGGACTATTCTCCCCATCCCAGGCCCGAGAAGGACACTGAAGCCTGAGGTCACTGGTCTCATGACATGTCAAACCCCCTGCCGTGTCAAACAACCACCTCTCAAACTCTCATTTAACACCAGAAAGGGGGGATGTGTCCCCAGCACTCCTATTGCAAAACCTATTGCAGATGCAACTCCTTGGGGGTTTGGAAATTTTACTTGCACTTCACATCCCGATTGTAACTGTTCATTCTCAGGACAGATAGGAGCTGAAGTAATTTGTGTCTCTTTTTTCCTTTCCTCTTGGCTTTATGCAACAACTACAGACTCTTCCAGCCGCTCTTTGCAAAAGAAAGTAACTCCAGCTCACTTATAGGAGGCCTACAGAAAATAAAGCAGCTTACAGAAAGGCATGTGCCAGACACAGGGGACAATAACCCCTCTCTATGAACAGCAATGGTTTTGAAGGAAATGTGCCTCCAAAGGCTTGGGTGCAGATCCCATCTCTTCTTGCTTTGCGTTTTCCCAGGCACGAAGCACCACCTCAACTCCTCCAGTGCCCACTTGTTCTAACATGAGAAGATACAGGATTTCGGGCAGCTTACTTGGATTTTTGCCTGCTTAGGAAGATGGAAAGAAGTAGAACAAGAGCTTTTAAAAACACATAAAGCCCCCACCAAATTCAAATGGATACTTTCCCTTGGGGCACTTCACCAGGAATCACTGGACCCACGCAGCCTTCTGTACCCGCACACCAGTCCTGCTTAGGGAATCAGCAACCTCTAGAAAAGTGGAACCAATTTAATCTCCTAAAGGTGCACGAGAACAAGCTCCCACCAGTCACAGCAGACAGACTTCGTACCAAGAAACGAATTTCATGTGCTTGGCTATCACTCAACACGTTGCTTCTGCCCAGCCTCCCAAAAGTCTAGCACCCTTTGCAGGGCAAGGAAGCTTTAACCCATCTAATGACATCAATACTTACATTAGTATAAATGCACACCATAAACAAAAAACAGAGCTGCGCTGCATGTTGCACCACAGCTTAGCATGTATATTAGGACCACCAAAAGAACGTCCTAATCTACAGTTTGTAAGCACCTTGCCTCCCATCGCTGCCACAAAGCCTGGTTTGTACAGGCTTGGCAGCACTGGTTACCTCATTTTTAATATCCACACTTAGAAGTTGTCACAATTTCTAAAATTTCAGAAGGAAACTTACAAAACACAGCATATCCTGTTCATCCATTACTTTTGTCACGAACTTCTAGCACACGCACCACCTCTGGCTTTACAATCACAGGAAGCAGCTCAGGCAGCTCAGCCCCGGTGCTGCAGCCTGGGCCGACAACACCCGGGGACATTTGTTGTGTGTCAACCCCGACAGCCGCACTGGCTGTAGTTACCTTACAAACACCGGATTCCGGCACAGTTTTGAGCCTGAGCTCTGCAGTGAAGTTTTGCACGTGAAGTTCAAGCTGGAAGAGCAGCGTTTTCGGCCGGATCCCTGCGGAGCAGCGGCAGGAGCCGGGCTGTGCCGTCGGGAGGCGGCTGCATCCCGGCACCGCTCCCGCTCATCCCTCGCTCGCTGCCAAGCCCGGCAGCGGCTGCGGAGCCCCCGGCAGGGCTGCACCAGCCTCAGGCCCAGCACCGGGGCTGGAGGGAATCACAGAAGCATTAAAGCTGGAAAAGACCTCTAGGATCGAGTCACACGGTCAACCTAACGCTGTCAGGTCCACCGCCAAACCGTGACCTCAAGTGCCACATCTACATCTACCTCCAGGGACGGTGACACCACCAGCTCCCTGGGCAGCTCGTTCCCCGGCTCAGCTTGAGGTTGTTTCCTCTTCTTCAGCCTCTTGCTACGTGGGGGAAAAGACCGACACCCACCTGCCTACAACCTCCTTCCAGGTAGCTGTAAAGAGCGAGGAGGTCCACCCGGTCCCCCTTCACTCCAGGCTGAACCCCCCAGCTCCGCGGGGAGAGTCGAGCCCGGCAGCACCGCGGGAAGGTGCCGCGTGTGCGGAGAACGGGAGCTGCCCCGCAGCCCCAGCCCCGCGTCCCGCCGGAGCCGAGCCCTACCTGGCACCGGGGAGAGCGGAGAGACAGGCGGGGGCACGCCGTGCTCATAACCGGCAGCTGGCCCGGCCCCGGGGCGGCACCGCCTCAGCGAGCCCCGCCCGGCCCCTCGAGCACCCCCCGAGTCCTGCCCGGCCCCGCGCTCACCTCCCGCCCGGGCACCGCAGCCTTCGCCTTCTTCTCCTTCTCTCCTTCCCTTCCCTCCTCCTCCTCCCGCCGCGGCCCCGNCACGCCCGCGGGTGAGGGAGCGCAGGAGCGGCTTCGGCCCCGCTCCCACCCGCGGCTGAGGGCACCCAGGGCCGGCGGGCTTTGGGCGTGTGCTCACAGCGCTCCGGGAGCCTGACACCCTCCCAGCATGGGGAGAAATGGTCGTAAAATGAAGCAGAAGATTCACCTCAATGTGGGGAAGAACTGCTTTCCATGGAGGGTGGCAGAGCACCGGAACAGGGTGGCCAGGGAAGGTGTGGAGTCCCCTCTCTGGAGACATCCCGAACCCACCTGGACGCGTTCCTGTGTCGCCCGCTTTAGGTGACCCGGCCGTGGCAGGGAGTTTGACAGAGGCCCGTCCCAACCCTAAAAAATCTGTGATTCTGTAAAAAATTAACCTAAGTCTCAGTTTTAAATTAATTACAGGTTACCAAATGGTAAGCCTGTGCAGGTATTTAATGTCCCTGAAGCTTGTGGGGGGCCAGCAGTCATAAGGAGCAACGTCTAAATAATTGGATACAGTAAAGCTAGAAAATACTGCTGAAAAATCACAGGCCAGTTTAAGCTCTTTTTGCTTCTCTAGATATTTGTGACTGGTAAGAATTGAATCAAAATACCTTAGCCCAGCACTGAAAGGTTCCACTTTGCACACAAGACACGGGCTGCAACCTCACCTCCAGCGGTAATCAAACCTACAAGTGACAATTTACAGATTCCACCTCCCAAGATTTCAAGACCCAGCTTTTACATAAATTAGCAGACTTAAAATGTAGATTATACAAACAGGAAAGTCTGCACATCATATGGCTCTGTACTCTTCACACAGTCATGGCAGATTATCAAACTCTTTGTCACACAAACTTCCCCTTTGGAGATACAGCCCCAGACTGAGGCACTCGGCTCAATTCAGCTCACTTGAAATGGCTCCAAACACTGCAACTTTTTCGTGGTGATTCAGCCCAAAGGTATTTAGCAGAGATGTATATGCTTGGAAAGCTTCGTTTTCCCTCATTTTTGGTCCTGCAGTGTTTGCAGGTCATGTGAGGTCTTGTAAATACAGTCTTGGCCCAGGACCTGCTGGCACAGGTTTGTCTTACACATGCTCTGTGCTTATTTTATCTGTGTGTCCTTTTTTTATATCTTTGTTTATCTAAAAGTGTCAGCTCTAGGGATGAGTGTTCCTGACCTTCCACTTCACCGTCACACTTCTTCCTGCTGCTTTCTGTTTCATAAGGAAAATGGGCTGCTTGCCACACCCTTGCATTGATTGCATCCCCACTTCAGGGGTTTAAGGCATTTATAAATACAAGTAATTAAGCTTCCTCATCCCTGGAGTGAACTATCCCTCATCTTCCCGACAGCAAAGCAAGAGGTATAGAGAAACAGGAGCGTGTATAGTGTCACCCAGTGAGAAACAGCACACAGGAGAGTTCTTTGCAAGTGCTGCAGCTGTAAAAAAGATTCTTCATCCATTTGAAAAAAACTCCCAAACATACCTGAGACTGTCACTTTAGAAGAGCAGAGAGAAGCCACTTCTGCTTGGGGCAAGGAGTCACTATTCCATGCAATTATCAGAACCATTTTATTTGCAGCATATTTTAAAAGTCCCTTAAATGGAGAAGGCTGCCAGCTGAAGATGTTTGCTCCAAAAAGAAGAACACATTCCCACAGTTTACCTGCAGGCTGGTAATTCTTATCAGGGTCTTCACCTATCACCACTGCTGCCTCTCTGTCTGCAGTCAGATCTGAAACGCTCTGAAGACAGAAGAGAGCTTACAGCAATCTCTGGCTGCTCTCACAGCCAAACATCTGCTCACCCAAACAGCATTCCAGACGTGCAGAACACCTCCCAGCCTCACAGCAATGCACAGGGCGAGAAGAGGGAAACTATTCCTCAGGCATTTACATTTGGTTTTAATAGTCAGGGAGCCTTTTGGATGCATGGGTGGCATCCACACTTTTGCCCTGGGAAAAAAAGGCGGCTTGGGCTCCACGCTGACATCTCCTGGGAGATGGACACTGCTGGGAACATGAGGTTTTCCTCTTCTCTTGGACTCTGTTAACACCCTGCTTGTTTTAAACTGAAGTTAACAGCTAAAGCACACAGTACAGAGCAAAGACTTGAAGAAGGGATACAGAACAAGAAATCTACAGTGTATAAGCTTCTCCTCCCTGCTCACCTTCCCTCTGCTCTTCAGCACCACAACAGAGAAGCTAAAATACATTTTAAGGCACACTTCTGAATCTGCTTCCTCGACTTCCAGCAGTCTTGGAATTGCAATCCTTTGGGGCCAAAGGGAGTCCTGTTCCCCAGGTGACTTCAATTTAGTCCTGGGCTGGCTCTCCAGACAGGCGATTGCCTGTGGCTTTTGCCGACTGCTGGCACCATCTGCAGGCCCTGGAAGAGAGGGAAGATGAAGAACTCGGTCAAGTTTCTCACACTTTGATTTGAGTCTTGTTGCCAGGCAGAATGGGGAAGAGACAGATTGCTACAGGCTGTGGAGGGGTGAGCTTGGCAAAGGCCAAGGATCTGCAGGTCACTGCCTCAGGAAGATCCCCAGGTGACACCTTCAGTGGAAACACTATGTTGGCATGTGGCTAACTCAGGTTAAATGTTGTGCTTCACATATGGATTAGACTGGGGAACACCTCTCAAAACGTTATTTTCTCTTCCTAAGAGGTTATTTTTGGCTAAGAGGGAGATAGAGTGTAACTCCTTCTGGAACATTGCCCGTGTCATCTGTTGCAAAGAAAAAAGGCTTAAAACTTGGCTATAAAACCTCTACCCATGTGACTGCTTTCACAACTGGACCATTTGTGTTGCATTTACAGCTCTTTTAGTTCAGATTGCACCAGAGCAAGTGCTGAAGAGTGTCCCAGCTCCTCCTGAGCAGACCAATCTGATATTTCATGCACTCACATGTTTCTGTAGGTCTTGTCCTTTGGCGTGAGCAGCGCTGCTGTGCTGGGTGGTGCCTGCAGGAGCGCTGCCTTTTGGCAGTACATTGAGTGGAGTCCCCTCTGTTGGAAGCAGGGAGAGCTTTGTTATAAACAGTGGGAACAGAGCACAGTTTAAAAGCATTTTGCAATGTATGAGTTGCTAATATCCAGCCAAAATAAATTAGAGCATTGTAAATTAAAAGTTAACCATTTTTTAGTAAAAAAACCTAAGAAAAATTAATGAGGATCAGTAAACACCCCTTGCCAGCACAGTGAAGGATTCTGGCAACTTTTCAATAGGATTTGGGTGTCCAGTTCTCCATAATTCATCCTGGCATTGTGTGCCTGAAGCTGGCAGATGGTCAGTGCAGCCTATCATTGATGTCCTTGCTGAGGCTTAACTTGGATATGAAACAGACTAAACTGAGATCAACAACTTGCTGCACACAAACCCAACTGAACACAAACCCAACTGAACATTAACGCCTCCCCGTAACTTACAGAGGCAGAGCTGAGGCAGTTTTCTACAAAGGATGTGCATTCTTACCCATCAAAAGTTGTTTAGACCATATAAAAAATAATAAGATTGTCTTACTAATAGTTCTGATCACTACCATTCACTCTGGCTTATTTCTCACATAACAATCCATCTTCTCCAGCAGAGCTGATGCAGGATGTCCCCATCACAGGCACAGAGAGATCTCTGCGGCCCCTCCCTGGATGGTGGCTGACAAGAGCCCCAACCTTTGTGCCAATGGATCTGCTGCTTGCAGCGATGGATGGATGGATGGATGGATGGATGGATGGATGGATGGATGGATGGATGGATGGATGGATGGATGGATGGATGGATGGATGGATGGATGGATGGATGGATGGAGAGGCAGGCTTGGCGCATTGGCTCCCACAGGCTTTGTCTGTACTGGGCCTTGAGGGAGTCCAGGGCTTATCTTTGAGATCTGAAAGACATCACGTGGAATTAAACCCAGTGGTGATGTCCCTGACCTCTGACTCTTCTCCACATTGCACCAAAATTATTCCCTGCCCTTCCCACCTGACTGGCTCAGCTTGCTCTTTAGGCAGGAGGTCAGGGGGGTTATAGAAGAATAAAGTTTTTTAACTTATTTCTTCATGCAGTTTGTGCTGTGTTTCTCTTGCTGTATTTAAAACCCACCTGCTCCCCTGGATCTGTGCCTTCTGCTCAGCCCTTCCCCTTTAGAAAAAAACACCAAGGAGGTTTGTGTTCCTACCTTGTGGAAGTTTGGTTCTTTGTAAAGTTTGGTTATTTGGCAATTTCCTCCAAGGTCTCTGGACTCAGTAGAACAGCAGCAATGTCTACAGGAGGCTTTTCCCGATGGAATCCTAGAGAGGTGGGGGAATGCAGCCTGGGACTCAGCTTTCCTGCAGCAACATCTGTTGGTTTCTGCTAAAAATCAAAGCAATTGCTGCGTGATTTGCTTTTCATTCAAAAGCTTTTGTACTTTTCCCCTTCAAAGCACTTTCAAACATCTGGAAAACACGAAATTTCACCTGAAATATTGTTATAACAAATTCTCTAAAGATAGAAACAAAGGCAAAGCTTTTTGACTGTGTATCTCCCATACAGAGCTGTGGCTACAAAATAACCGAGCCAGTGAACAAGGAAATGATGTGCTCCTAACTCTCCCTCCTGTTCCAGGGTCCTGAATGAAATCACTTTCACCAGAGAGCCATCAGCTAATGGCACAAAAAGAGGGGATCATCCTGGTCAGCATAAGTGCCCTCACACCAGATTGCTCAGTGCATCTCTAGTTATAACTCCTGGCACTCCACTGGACACGCTCACCACAGGTGGCTCAGACAGAGGGAGAGTCTCAGCTAAGCCTTGGCCTCTGAGGTAATTCCCAGGTTTTAAACCCAAAGCCAGTGCTCTAGGAGTGGTTTTATTTCCTGCCAAGGTTTACCTTCTTCACATACACTAGATTTAGCTGCTGTGCATGTTCTACCATCACAAGAGCAAGATGCCATCCACAACAAACGTGCCTTGAATTCAGTTCCAGCCATCCTGACCTGCTGAACTGAGCTTTCTGGCAAACCAGAGAAAGTTGGGCTGAGATGGGTGTCCAGAGACCACTCCTTCCTACAGAGCATCATTTTATATGATGTGTAACTGCCACTGTGAACAGAAGATGCCAAGAGGTTAACAGATGAAAGCACAGACCCCTTATCAACAGGGAGAGATGAAACACGTGTAGCTGGGAGCTGTCAAGCTGTGGGGAAAGGCAGAAAGCTGGTAAACATGGTGATAAAAAACACAGCAAGGAATACTTCAGAATTCACTTTGTCCCCTGATCCTCACTATCTTGGCTACTTTATTTGGTTTAAAAGCTTGCCTGGCAACAGGAGCAAATTGAAACATGTCCCATAGCCTTCTCTGCAGAGAAGGCTCCTGCTAAAACAGAGCTGCTTTGCAGGGGCAATATACCAGAAAACTAAGAGATTTCAGTTTCTAGAGGTCCTTCCAGTTTGGTATCTCCCAGCTTTGTGGACTTGGCTGGAAGCTGCCAGGTCCCCTTGCCCTAGAGAATAATAATAAGAAAGACTTGGAGTACTTGTCTGACTCCAGGGTGATGGAGGGAATGTCGAATTTCACCCCCAGGGAATATCCTTCATGTTCCCAGGCACACCCTTTCTGATCTCATTTTTGTTAGGATCCAGCTGCTGACTGACATCCAGAGCAGGGCTGTTGTGAGGCCACAGGAAGAGGGAAGAATGAGATCCTCAGCAGATTTTTCTCACTAGAAAGCCCCTTCTCTAGCCCAGGCTCTCAGTCAGTGTTACAAAGACACTCTTGGTACCTCATGTGCTTTTACAGAGTTCCAGCCACCTGCTATTTGCTCCCCTCCTGCAGAGGGTCACCCAGAGTAGTTTAATTTCTCATATAACAACATGACTACCATTAAGTGTGTTACTTGAGGTGAAACCCGACTCCATGCCCTGTTCATTCTAGACAATCGTAACAAACAGGAGATGCTGCTGCTTGGGCTCCCTGCTGGAGTCTGGCAATTTCCTGGCAGCTTCTTACTATCTCAAAACACACAAGTTTTCCTGAGACAAAGGGGCCAGCAGCATCTTTCTTTTCTGGTGGGAAGGATCTGAAGGCCTCATAACAGCTGGGCCCCAAGCGGGCAGAGGCCTCTGGATAAGAGAGTCTCCTCCAGCAGTCACTTGGGCCACTGCAGGTTTGGCCATCTCACCTTTGCCTTTCTGGTGAGTGGAGCTCCAGGGGCAACACGTTCACAAAACCAACTCCCTGTGCAGCTCCTGGCTGGCACCAGGACCCAGCCAGGCTTTGGGTGTGTGGGATTCCATGGCCAGGACACAACATCCTGGGACAAGGTGGATTCTCCAGCACAGAGGCTGCTCTGTCACTCTGAGCATGCTGGACATCACTGAGTGCAGCAGCAGCAGAGCTCAGCACCCCTTCCTGCAGCTCAGAGAGGTGCAGGTGGTGTAACCTCACCAGTATCTGGGACAGGAACATTCTGGGCTGGAGCAGAGATAAGGAGGAAGAGTTAAAAATCACTCCTAGAGAAACAGCTGAGAACAAGACAATGTTTCCCGGGTGGCTTTTTCTCCAGTTTGCCGTCAGTAAACAAAGCTTGGAGATAAGGACAGAGCAGGGGAAAAGGTGCTGCTTTACCTTTTATGAGCATCTGCTGCTGCTGAGTTATTTCTTTGCCAAGTAGCATGTGTTGCTGCCTTTACTGGATCTCAAAATCCTCTGGCACAGTAGATTCTCCCTGCACAGTGTATTTGCCTACAGCTCTGTATTGCCAAGCTGAAGCTCATGGGCTCTGCAGAGAAGCCTTAGCACCTCCTGCTGATCCTCACTGGTGATTTATCTGGGGAAAAACTCCTCCATCTTAGAAGCTTTTCCCTTGGCATCTGCTAAATGCAGCTCCAGCTCTGTCTGAAAAAGATAGATGGGGGTTTGCCAAGGCAGCTCAGCTTCTTGGGGTAACAAAGGCATCTGAGCAATTCTTTGCTGTTTCCATCACGCTGAGATTAAAGTAAAATCTAGAAAATCTACTTTGTATTTTGCTTGTTTTACTACCAGCCACCATATTTCAGTCATGGCAGATATATATACATGCAGAGTCCTTGCCTAGAGGAACTCCCAAATGTTAGCCACCAAAAAACAATCACTAAAAGTAATTAGCAACACATTGAACAACCAGCGAGTGGCAAACCCTCGACATGGGAAGAATTAACCCAGTTGGTCAGAGCATGGTGCCAATAATGCCAAGGTTGTGGGTTTGATCCCTGTGTGGGCATTCACTGAAGAGTTGGATTTAATGATCCTTGTGGGTCCCTCCCAAGTCAGAATATCCTGTGATTCTGTGAATTAGCTCACTTACAGGTGCACAAGCTCAGAGGGTGCTTTTGCCTCATCCTAAAAACCACAGGGACAGAGGCAGGGTGCAACCATGAATGTTCCTGAGCTGCTTCCTTCAGCAGCCCAAAGGATTTAGGAGTTGGGTGCCCCACTGCTTTTATGGTGCCAGCACAAACCCCCATGAGCCCCTGAGCTGTGCTGCTGCCATCCTGCCCCCAAGAACCCACCAGGCAGAGGCCAGACTGGCAACCCCAAGAACCTTCCCTTCCTCACCCTCAGGGCCACCACCCTGTGCTATCCTGCCAGCAGCACGTTGATCTCTTCTCTTGCTGCTGTAACTTCCTGAGGTTCAGGGGAATCTGTGACATCCCTGCCTTCCTCCTCAGTGTTTCCTCCTTTCTCCTTTGCTGGCATATCATCCTTGCATGCACCCTGAGCCTTCTCTGGTTCCCAGCTGTCAGCACAAAAAAAAGAAAGGAACTTCTGGGACACAGTGACATAGCTCTAGTGATGCATAGCCCTTCATTGTGTCTGTCCAGCCTCTTCTTCCATGACAACAGCAGAATTAATTAGTCCAGGCTGCTCTGGAGCTGGGCAAACCACGCAAAAGAACACAATTACCTTCATCCCTTTGCCTCCTGTGTGATCTTTCTATGGAAAGAACACCCCAACACAAATTACTGCCTATTCACAGGTACTTGTTTAGTATCTTCAATGTTCTAAAGATTGTTTTAACTATAAATTACCCAAATCCTAAGGAACCAGAACTTCCAGTACCCAAAGGGAGTCTACAAGAAAGATGGAAAGAAACTTTTTACAAGGGCATGTAGTGCCAGGATGAGGGAATGGCTTCAAACTGACAGAGAGCAGGGTTAGATTAGATGTTAGAAAAAAATTCCTTACTGGGAGGGTAGTGAGGCCCTGGTGAGGGTTTCCCAGAAAACCTGTGGATGGTCCCATCCCTGGAAGTGTTCAAAGCCAGGTTGGATGGGGCTTGGAGCAACCTGGTCTAGTGGAAGGCGTTCCTGCCCATGGCAAAGGGCTTTGAATGAGATGATTTTTAAGGGCTCTCCCAACCCAAACCATTCTATGATTCTGTAAAATTTACAAGGGCATTGGGTGGGTGACCAGTGATAGGGAACTGACACTTGCTTAAAAGTTTATCCAGAAGAAAAGGATGCTGCTGCTTTTTCTGGAATCACACCTAGAGGCACTGCATCTGAATGGAAACCACTTCACAAGCACTGAGTGACTGGGCCAGGGAAGGACCCATCCAGTCTGTGCTTCCATCTAGTTTTTCCCTTAAAACACAAGTTCAGAATTAGGACCAAAAGAGGTGAGACATCTCCCATTTCTACTTTAGTCTCGAGCCGAAACTCCATACTCCCTGTGCTGGTTTCCTTACGGAGCTGTAGCTTCTCCTGGTGAGTTCCGAGGTTTGAGTATCCATCGTGCTGGAAGCTGGGGAGGTTCTCACTCAGCAGCTGTCAGGAGGTGCCTGCAGGTATCCCCTTGCAGCTCAGTGTTGGTATTTTCCAGCTCCGTCAGGCTGTGAAACATCTCCATTTGCTCCCTGACAGCATCGATCAGCTGTGCCCTCAAGGTGTTAATTCCTTGGCTGCTGTGAGCCTCAGGCCCTTGGTGCCTCTGCTGCAGGAGAAGACATTTCTGCTCTGACATTAGACCTGGTGAAATTCTGTGAAGTCCCCCCAAAAACTACTCTGGGACCAGGCCACTTGCTACAAGACATTCCTTTACAGGACTCTGCTTCTTTCTGCAGTCTTGTCAAGTTCATCATGTGCTGAAGAAATGTTTAAAGCTTTATGACTGCACTATTAGCAATAACCAGGGCTCATTGCTATGCCTTTGTGAATCTAAAGGGGAAACTGCATTGCAGGGAGATCTCTTCTGCCTTTGCACACACCAAAAGGAAAAAGGTATCTGTTTGCTGTGCTTGTTATCTAGAAATAACCTTGGCTGTTGCTAGCAGAGGCCTATTATGTCTAGTCTGTCAGAGAACTTGACTGTTTTTATTTCATTTCTTGCCAGATTCACTGACAAAAGGGATGATCCCTGGGGCAGAACAATCAGTGTTTTAAAATCTTCACTCTGCTCGTCTCTCTATTTTTTTTCTTTTATTTAATTACATTCAATGGACCATACAGCAGAACTCAGTGTCCTGACGCAGCCTCAGAGCCCACGGTGACACAGGCAACAAACTCGGTCACCTCTCTGTGAGAGACAGGACTCCCCACAGCAAATGCCACCATTTGATGTCAAATCTCTTTCCAAGGGCAGGTTTGTGAAATTTAACATGCTTTAAGGCTGAGGAGGATGCTGAGAAGGGTGACAGCCAGAGTCACAGAGAACATCAGAGAGAGGGTCGTGCAGAGAAACAACTTCAGCTCCCTGCCTGCCTCCACTGCCCATCGGGCTCTTCCCACTCTGCTCCTCTGCAGGCATTCCTGAGCCAGCCTCCCCAGCCCAGAGACCCACCAAGCACCACCACACCCCACACACAGCTCCTCTCCTGCTCCCTTCCCTCCAGAAACCCCAGAGCTGTTCCAGCTCCTGGCTCCACCTTGCAGAACCCCAAGGCTGGGGCTGACTGCACTTTTCTCCTCCTGGTTCTCAGCCCTTGCCCTCAGCCCCTCGATGTCCCCACATCCACACCTGGCACATCATCCTCTGCCTTCCTGTATTCTGGCCCAGGGATGGGGCAGCCACAGCTTCTCTGGCCAACCTATGCAGGGCCTCACCAGATCTCTCAGCCCCACCTCCTTGGGCACTGTTTGCTCTGGTACCTGTCTCGATGATTTTTGCTCCATAGGCATAGATCAAGGGCATCTGAGATTCTTCAGAAGAGGAACTGGCAGGGCTGGTGTGTGCAATCACAATGGTCCTGCTGTTGCCCCCAAGGAGTCCTGGAGGGATGCGATGTTGATGTGGTTAATGTGGATGTGACAGGGTTTTATTGTTCAGGGGCAGCCACTGTGGCGGGTACCCTGCAGTTCATTGAGATTCTGGTGAAGAGTCCCAATTAGGAGTGAAGGAAATGCTGGTAAAAGACCATTCATTAGGCCCTCTCTCCATCAACACTAAAATCAATAAGTAATTAACTTCCTATAAAAGAAGAATTTTTGCAAGAAAATCGCAATTTACACAAATGCACTGCCAGCTTCTCAATTCCACTCACAAAAGGAGCCTGCCTTTCCTCCATCTCTCCTCCTTCCCACTATCCTCTGGAAAACACATCTGTCATGCAGCAGCGGTGGGAGCTCAGCACCAAGGCTTGAGGCGAGGTTCATAAATGAGGCTGTAAAGTGTCCATAAAATAACCAGCGTGGCAAAGAGCGTGTCTGCAACCTGTCTGATTTCCTAAGGGAGAGACAGCTTATGACAGCGCACAGTCACTCTCAGTCCTCCTTCCTCCTGCCCAAAAAATTTATTGTCCAATTTCAGCCAAATCTTATAGAAGGGATGAAACATTCAAAGGCACTAAGTTAATTTAAAAACTCACTGGTCACCTGCCAGCTTAGAGATGTACAACTCACATCTATAGAATTTCTTTAACCCTATAGGAGCTCCTTCCTTAATCCTCCGGGAGGCAGAATGAACAGGTCTGTTCCTGTTCCAGACACATCCAAAAAGGGGGTGGGAGGCCTGGCAGGTGCCAGACAGGTGGGTTAGCTGCCCACCAAGGTGTTCAGAGCTGGAGCTGGAGTCCATAAATGCTCTCTCCAGCTACATCTGTTCTCCTGAGATCAGCCTCCAGCACTGCACAGGTGCCCTTTATCATCTCCTCCTTTCTAATGGGAAGATTTGTCTCTACTGAATTCTACCTCAATTAAGTGACTTTTCAAACGCAGCAGCTTCGCTGTTACTTTGGCATTTAAGTGAGGTCCACACTTCCCAGTGAGAATGGCAGTATAATACTTCACTCTTGTCCTCTCAGTAAGGTCTTAATTGGCTCTATATTTCTGGTTTTCACAGCTGTATTTTATTCATCTGGAGCAGTACAGCTACAGGAACTACTTTACCTGTTGGACTGTATGCAAAAATGGTTGCAGAGTAGCCAGAAATGACTCCTCCTATCAGACTTTGTATTGTGGACACAAATACATCCTCCTAATTCAGTCAAAAAACCCACAAATTTTTGGTCAGGCACAACAGCTGTCCAAATGATCTATACCTAATTACATTCCCTGTGATTTTCTCACTATGTTTTAGAGATTTCCTGGGCTTTGGAAGGATTCACAAGCTGTTTGAATTTTGATACATCATCAGAACGAGCAGAAAAGCACAGAGGTTTATTGAATTTTCTGCAGGCAGGAAAGATGCAGGAGCCTACTGAAAGAAATATCCTTCAATATGATTATTTTCTTGGAGTCTGAACATGAAATGCTTTGGTTATTTGTGTCTGCTGAGGAAGGGAGTAAATTCACTCGGTGGTCTTATTGTTTATTGAGAAATGCCACTGGGCCTCCAAAAATGCCTTAGGTAGCATACAAGGGTGAAGTGATGTGAAAGAGAACACAGGTGACTGAACTGCTGTGAGAAGCAAGCTGCAGTCACAGAGTGGTGATCACAAAATGCAGGCACTGATTAAATCCTCGCAGTGCACCTTCCACCAGTCTGCAAACCACGGCTC
>VYZT01013754.1:244709-268255 GCA_013400735.1 Pomatostomus ruficeps
ACCAGAGCTCCCTCCATGAGCCTGCAAAACCACAGAGCACAGGGATGGCACCAGAGCTCCCTCCATGAGCCTGTCAAACCACAGAGCGCAGGGATGGTACCAGAGCTCCCTCCATGAGCCTTTCAAACCACAGAGCACAGGGATGGCACCAGAGCTCCCTCCATGAGCCTGCAAAACCACAGAGCACAGGGATGGCACCAGAGCTCCCTCCACGAGCCTGTCAAACCACAGAGCACAGGGACGAGCCAACAGAGCCACAGCGTGGCAGTGACCTCGTGCACCAGAGAGCTCAGGAGACAAAGCTCTTCAGCCCTGCTCAGGGGTGCTGCACTGGGGGAGGGAGAGGCAGAATGAACACCACACACGTCTCCCCCACTTCTCTGGCAAAAGGAAAACCCTCACAGCCCACTCACCTTCAGCACTGTCACCTTTTATCTGGGTGACAAGTGGCCTCTGGGCTGTGCAGTTCTGTTCACCTGCCAAAAACATTTATCGAAGCAGGGAAAACAATTCTAATGTTAAGCCTTTTAAAAAACAGAAGGCTGTTACCTGGGTTGCTGTGGGATGAAAACCCATGTCAAATACAAATGTTTTTCCTCAGGACCTGTTAGCTCACAAGATGTCCTCTGGATCTTGACTGGGGTCATCAGGACCACCCTCTGTTCAGGGATAAAGTCAGAGGGAGAACCGCTAGGTCTGGCTTTGGTTCAGAGCCCGTCAGGGTTCCTCACAGCACATCCCTCGGCCAGAGGAATGCTGCTCTACAGCTCTGCCTGGAAAACACTCACACACACAGGGCTGAGGCCGGCAGACTGGGTTTTGCAACGGATGTGGCAACTTCTGCAGAGCTGCAAAGGGCTTGGAGGGGCTGCTGAGCAGCAAAACGGTCCCTAGCATTGGGTAAGAGCGGTGCCTGCAGGGACACAACAGACCCCGGGCAGGCAGGGAGGAAGGGAGGGACAGCACCTCTTACCTCAATTTTCAGCTCAGATTCAGACACAGGAGCTGTGAAAGAAAATAGTTCAATTCCTCAGCAGCAAAATTGCCCAAAGCCTTTTGTGCAAAAGGACCGAGGGAAATATCTGCGTTGCTCAAGGATAGAAACTTCATTCCATGTCTGGCTGTTATTAAGGGAAAAATCAAAGGTGAGAAAGGAGCTGCAGCAGGTTACAGAACTGGTTCTGTTGCTTTTCAGTCCTTTAGAACTTATTTTAGTACAGGATTATCACAGTGGATAGTTTCTGTGGAGAATGGGTTCTTTTCTCCTCCACCCAGAGGGCTCACAAGGAGGTGCTCAAGGGAAGGACAGAGAATCCTGTCCAGGGCAGCTTTAATGCTCTCTCAGGTAAACAGATCATTAAATAAGCAATTAGAGCACAGACCAACAGAATAACCCCACTGGTACCCCAGGAGAGAGACAAGTATCCAGGACAGGTGCCCATGGGGTTCAGGAAACTTCAGAATTCAGGGTTTCTTTCTCTTTTGCATTTCCCACTAAATTCCAAGTCTCTAATGAGCATCTCTTTGATTGGCAAGTTTTTAATTACCAGAATTACTTGTTGGTTTTTTTTATTTATTTCATTTTCACTGCTTCAGCTCAGGCCTTAAAACCTGAAGCAACCCAAGAGCAAACTCGGGAGGGAACTCCTGGTTTGTCCTTGGTGGCAGCATTTGCCTGCATAAGACAGACTGACATGTAATCATGAGCCAGTGTGACAGGCAGAGCAGAGCCTGGAGAATGAGGTCAGCCTGTTTCCTCGAGAAGTTTGTGCTGTAACACTTTCAGCCCCTCTTGCTGAGCTCATGCAACAGCCAAATTCTGCTCACACAGTGTAGCCCTGCATCCAGGAGTCCTCCTTTTCCAGCCTGGGGCTAATTCCTTGTCTAACCAGCAGCATTCTAAAAGCACAGACCTGCTGTTTCACGGAGGCATTAAAATATAACAAGCCACTAGCAGAGTCAATTTTGAGTTAGGATTAATAAGCAGACAGAAGCAGCTCTAAATGAGTTCAGCTGGGAGTAAAAATAGCAGGGAACATGAATGCAAATCAAAATACACCAGGAAATTTAAGTACTTTGACTGCCCAGTCAATTAATTTGCTTTCATAATTACAGTTATTTGCATTATTAAGAGAAAAGCATTCTCATAGACAGAAGTTACTCAGACTAATGCAGTGCACATTTCCTTCCCAGATTTCCATTAGAGAAAATAGATCTTGGGGAAGATGATGCAAGTCTGAATAAGCTGTATAAAAATAAAGCCGATATCCTTGTGAGATTAATGGCTGCTTTAAAATAGAAAAGGAAAAAAAAGGGATATTTCACAGGTAAGGTGCTAAACAAAAATTGCATTTGTAATCCATAAAGGGGAAAGAGAGATTCATGCTCTCTCTGCTTCTGAGGGCTGCTATCATGTGACTGTTGTGTGGAGACAAGATATATTACAGAATTAGTGTGTGTTCAGGAAGGGTTCAGAGAAAGATCAGCTGAAGCACAATAAAAAATAATGGGATTTACATCGAAAAATGAAGGTAAATAACAAGGGCACAACAAAAAAATATAAACAGATGCAGCAATGTAGAAGAGGTAAGCGTGAGCCTGCTCCAATTCTTGCCTCTTACAGAGGTGAGCAAGAGGTGGAAGATGCAGAACTGGAAAAAAAGAAATGCCATTGCACAGGAAGCTGCATCCCAACTGTGCCTCAGGAAAGGCAGGAGTTTTGCAGGATTTGAAGGCCGGGGCTTGCACATGAACCAGAAGAGGCAGAGGCTCGTGGTGACCCATGGGGTGCCCATCACAGGTGCCCTGTACCTAGGCACAGCCCCAGAGCTCCCCTGTACCCAGGCACAGCCCCAGAGCTCCCCTATATCCAGACATAGCTCCCCTGTACCCAGGCACAGCTGCAGAGCTCACCCATACCCCCAGCACTGTTCCCTCAGCTTCCCTGTACCCAGGTACAGCCCCAGATCTCATGTGTACCCAGGTACAATCCCCCAGAGCTCCTCTGTACCCATACACAGCCCCTCAGCTCCCCTGTATCCAGACATGGCCCCAGAACTCCCCTGTACCCAGGGGACACAGGTGGTTTTTGTGTGCTGAGGCCACCCAGAGCTCCCTGCAGCCGGGCTCAGCTCTGGGCAAGCACCAGCCACAGTCACAGCTTCTTGCTGCATCTCTTCTGCTGATCAAACTCGAAACATTAAATCTTTAAAGCTCAGAGAGTTTAATGAAGTAGGTAAAGTTTAAACCAGTTCATTCTCCCATGATTTATACTTCTGCCTTGACAAATTCTTCCTCACTCTGCCTCTGTTTCTGTCTCTAACACAGCAGGACTCCCACTGGTTGACAGAGGAGGTGGCAGAGTGAACTCAGCCGTGTCATTGCTGCAGCCAGCAGGAACCTTCGGAGGTCTGGGACCGTGGTACCCGTAGCTGTGGAGCTGAGCACAATTACAGATTCCCCTGGTGTTCCCAAAACACCGATTAAAGTTATCCATGACAAAGAAAGGGAATTGCGTTTCACTAAGTACCCATTTTGTTTAATCCCAGGTAGCAATCATTATGAGCCTGTTCAACCAGATCAGAGCAAGTTGGCCCTGATCTGTGCAGGTCCCACAGGGTTCCTCGGGAGCTGGAATTCATCTGGAATTCATCACAGGACTGCAGCGATTATGAAGTAGCAATTAAGTGCCAGTGCCTCGTGCCACAACTCAATCAGTCAGAAACACTCTGCTCCGTTTGAAACATGGACGTAATTTGACTCCAAGATTTAAAACACCCTGGCACAGCCTATTTGTCAGCATTAATAACAGACGAGAGCACGTGCATTTCAGCCTGGTTAACCCACAGGTGAAGCCACGGAGGAAATGCTGCTGTGAGGGTAATTGGGCCCCCTGAAGCTGGGGTCCTGCTCCGGTCCTCACTCACTGTGGGTGCCTGCTAGAGGGTCTGCTTGAAACCCCACCTAGGAACTGCCTTTGGGATCTCAGGTAACAAGAGAGATCTGAAAAATTCTATTTTCACCTTTCCATGGCTGTTTTCACTTTCATAAAACACGGTGACATCCCCTTTGCAGCTCCTGGCAGCAGAGCTGGTGCTGCTAAAACATTTCATAAAGCACAGGAGCGATGCTGTACCCAGCGAGCACTTACCCAAACAGACTTGTTCTACAGCCCCACCAGTCACAAGCAACCAGTTTCTATAGGAACCACATTTATCTCCACAATAACAGGCCATGTACCAGTTAAATGAGGGTTTCACCAACAGCTCCCAGGCTCAAGCACTGTAATAGACAATTTTGAGCAGCTCCAGCAGCAGCAAAGGAACATTTCTTTGCTGTGAACATCTCAGGGTACAAGGTGAGCTCCTTAGCTTTGGACAGCTTTTAATATTCACAAGAATAAGTTAATTGCAGTTTCATCATCTCCCTAAACAGGGCTGAAGGACACTGCTGGGAGCAGCTCTTTCCCACAGGCTGAACTCATCTCTTAAAAGCATTTAAAAACAGTATCCTGTACACCATAATCCCAAATTCTACAGGAGGTGGAGGGGATCGTGCAAGTCTCCTGAACAGCCTTAAACTCCAGAACGGTCCAGTTAATCACTGAATTTGGGAGCCCCAGCCACTGAGGGTAAGAAAACAAACGCAAATGAGCAGCATGTGCAGCCAGGTCACACCAAGTACGAAGCTTTTCCTTGCATTAGAGAGGAATGCAAGGTATTCCACATATTATTGACTTTATTTTAAGCGATTCCAGTTAGAGCAGAGGTTTCTGTGTCTGCCCCAATCCTGTTTCAGCACACTCTGAGAGCAGTGCTTCAGTTTAACTGAGAGGCACGGGGCTGAAGGTTAAAACTCAGGAGAGGATTACATTTTCAAAGCATTCCTCTTACTGGGATCAACACAGAGATGCTGAGGCCCTGCAGGAGTGGTGAGGACTCCAGCGGGAGTTTAATCCCAGCTGCTTTTGTCCGCTTGTTGTGAATCTGTCACTCAGGTCCCACAGAGATGGAGGCAATCTCTGTCCAAGGAGGACACCCCCACCACCACCTGCCAGTTGACCCAGCCTTATCTACCCTACTGCACATTTCCCTCTGCAGATTACTAACACACAAGGTTTGCTTTAAATCATGCACAGATAGTACAAGCCCGGGTTTTTCCCCCCTGACTGGACTAGGGAGCCCAGGAACACCAGGAGACAGCTGGGGCAGGGTACAACCCAGCTGCTCCTCCCCATCCCACATCCTCCCCTGAGAAGGGCACTCACCCTCAGCTGCTGCACCTCCAGGGGTGTGGGACGGTGCCAGCTCGGGGCTGGGGATTTGCACATGGGGCTGGAGCCCTTCAGGCTGCACGGGCAGGAGAGTGAACGGCTGAGGCAGCAAAATCACCCCAGGAAAGGAAACGAGGCAACACCTGCAGTGCCCCGGGTGGGAGGTGGCTGCAGGGGCACAGCAGAGACAGGGCAGGACGGGGCTGCAGCAGCTCCTGCTCCTCTCAGCTGCTTGCACAGGACAGTGAAAGGGGTCAGGAGCGGCAAAATAACCCCCTAAAAGCCCAAATTAAGCCCAGTTTAGCCCACCTCCCCAAGCAAACTTCTTTTGTACTGTCACTTCACACAGCGCAGCATTTCACGATTCCCACGTTCAGGAATGCAATCCTCCCACATCTGAAGTGTCATTCCATGCATTACAACAACCCATTAAAAAACCCACAAGATCACCCTTTGTATTCATTATTTACTGTCAGTAAAGGAGTCAAAGCTCATTAAAGTTGCAGCAAGGCTTCATTAAAAATATTAGAATTTAAGAAGCTAAAACTTAGTGACCAAAGTGACCAAAATTAGTTCTGTGAAGTTGCATTAAGGGCTGTAGATGGTTAAAAGGTCATGAGAATATTTATTACTAATTCAAAATAAAGACAGAGTGAAGACTAGGACAGGATTCTATGAATTGGTCCAGTTAATCCTGCTATTTAAGAGCAATCACTAAAAATACTTACTGCAATACTGAAACAAAACTGAGGAGAGATACTATCTCAATGCTTAAGGTTTGTTTCCTTTCTCACCCAAATTGAGGACCCTTAAGGGCACTCAGTGGAGGTACAAGCGCTGTGGGAAGCCTTTTCCCCACCATCCAGAGCTTTAGACAGGACCTGCTTCTGCTTGGACCTTCCTTCTGAGCCCTCACAAAGGCACAGACTGCGCACCAGCGGCAGAGAACTGAAAGCTGGATGAATTCAATCCAACAGGACCCTTCCTGCTTACTCCACTTCCTAGCGTTATTCCAAGACACAGCAAAGAGGATAATTTACCAAATACATTCCCATAAAGCAATTTCAGTAGCACATAATTTGCAAAAAGCACTTGAAGTAAGAAACACAGGAGAAAAGATGAAGTAATTGAAGGGAGTGATGTCAGAAACGCTGGTGCTAAATGGGAAAAGGTCTGAACTGCTGGGCAGTACAAGATCTCATCAACTGCCAAAGCTGCTGCAGGAACAGCAATTTTGGATGCAATTTTTGAGTTGTTTTCTTCCTCCTCTGATGATCCACACTTCAGAGGAGCATCTTATAAGAGAACTCAATTTACTCAACATTGGCATTACGTTTCATTACTTTGCAAACAGCCAGGAATAAAACACAGGAGCCCATTAAACCTTCACTGCACGGAGACAGGAGAAAAATACAACCTGTCAGCTCCATTTGTGACTCAGAAAATGGTTGAGAAGTCAGCTCTTCACAATCAAAGGGTCATAAAAATGATTCCTGCTGTGCAAGTTCAAGCAATCATTCTTTACTATGAGGGTGGGAGGCCCTGGCACAGGGTGCCCAGAGCAGCTGTGGCTGCCCCTGCATCCCTGGAAATGCCCAAGGCCAGGTTGGACGGGGCTTGGAGCAACCTGGGACAGCGGAAGGTGTCCCTGCCATGGCAGGGGGGTGAAACAAGATGGTCCCTTCCAACCCAAACCATTCCATGATTGCCAGAGAACTGTGCTGTGCTGGAAGTTCTTCTGCACTGTTTTTCTAAAAAGTATTTCTTTCCAGTCCAGTTGAGAAATGAGGCTGGGGAATACTGTGGAGAAAACTTCAATCAACTATGTATCTGCCTACATGGATTATGAATGAACAAATGCAGAAAACTGGAAATTAAACCAGACATCTTGAAAAACAACACCTGCTGGTTGAAGAGTGAATTTGACACTAAGTCAGTACCAGTCATGGGAAAATAATTTTGAAAACTTCCTGGTGAAGAGGACATGGAGTTAATTGAGGTATTTGTGCATTGGCCATCACAGTAGATTTACCTAATGAGGAAGTGCTGAGAACATCCCTGTCCCTTGGCCACCTGCAGCTGAGTGGGGCTGCCCTGTGCCCAGAGAGCCTCCCACTCCAGAGCTGCCCTGTGCCCAGAGAGCCTCCCACTCCAAAGCTGCCCTGTGCCCAGAGAGCCTCCCACTCCAAAGCTGCCCTGTGCCCAGAGAGCCTCCCACTCCAGAGCTGCCCTGTGCCCAGAGAGCCTCCCACTCCAGAGCTGCCCTGTGCCCAGAGAGCCTCCCACTCCAGAGCTGCCCTGTGCCCAGAGAGCCTCCCACTCCAGAGCTGCCCTGTGCCCAGAGAGCCTCCCACTCCAGAGCTGCCCTGTGCCCAGAGAGCCTCCCACTCCAGAGCTGCCCTGTGCCCAGAGAGCCTCCCACTCCAGAGCTGCCCTGTGCCCAGAGAGCCTCCCACTCCAGAGCTGCCCTGTGCCCAGAGAGCCTCCCACTCCAGAGCTGCCCTGTGCCCAGAGAGCCTCCCACTCCAGAGCTGCCCTGTGCCCAGAGAGCCTCCCACTCCAGAGCTGCCCTGTGCCCAGAGAGCCTCCCACTCCAGAGCTGCCCTGTGCCCAGAGAGCCTCCCACTCCAGAGCTGCCCTGTGCCCAGAGAGCCTCCCACTCCAGAGCTGCCCTGTGCCCAGAGAGCCTCCCACTCCAGAGCTGCCCTGTGCCCAGAGAGCCTCCCACTCCAGAGCTGCCCTGTGCCCAGAGAGCCTCCCACTCCAGAGCTGCCCTGTGCCCAGAGAGCCTCCCACTCCAGAGCTGCCCTGTGCCCAGAGAGCCTCCCACTCCAGAGCTGCCCTGTGCCCAGAGAGCCTCCCACTCCAGAGCTGCCCTGTGCCCAGAGAGCCTCCCACTCCAGAGCTGCCCTGTGCCCAGGGCCTCCCACTCCAGAGCTGTCCCACCCTGCTGCCCAAGGGAGCCCTGGGCTAAGGAAAGCCAGTCACAAGTGTTCCCCTTGGCAATTTCCCTGCCCAGTCCAGGAAAAGACAGGAACACCCTCATGCTCCAAGGGCAGGGAACAGGCCAGCCTCTCTCACTGCTCTGACATCATCCAGTTCCACTCACAAATATAAATACAGAGAAGCTGCTGCACCAGCTTTGAGCACAGTTCTCCCTCCCGAGCACGGGGGGCTTTGGAAATAGAACCAGGTGCTGTAAGAGGAACAAATGGCAGGTGCACAGAGCACTGTTCTGGAAGTCTGCAGACACAGTAACCCAGAAGTTCCTGAGGATTTTATCAGATTGCAAATGGTTTAAGAATCCAGTTATTTTCTAGTCACTCCACCACCATGAACAGGTCAACATGACAGATCAGTGAGCTGTACCATATTGTAAAAAACAAACCAACCACAACACAAAGCCAGAAGGGCCATGAGGAACCAAGATTTGACAAAAATCCAAAGGAACCATTAGCTAATCCAGCAAACAAACCCTCATTACTGTGTGATGCTTGACTTTGATCATTCAGGGGAAGATTCCCTACAAACAACACATGGCCAGCCTGGGTTTAGTATAGGTCTGCTTTTATTTCCATATTCAGCTCTTTGAGGGAGACATCCTTTCACAATCTGAAAGGAGGAGGGTATAGCCCGCTGTAGTGCTGCTTCAGCACACTAAAACTCATCGTACGAAAAATGCTTCTGGTGACTTTTCCCCAACCCCAATGAACACCTGTCCATGCCCTGGGGGCACAGAGAGAGTCCTGCAACCCAAACATGGTGTGTGTGAGACAGGGGTGCACTGGTGAATCTCACCTCACTGGCAAGAGGCAAAAACTGCCAGCTGGCAAGGACTGCACGGGAGTCAGGAAGTAAATACTGGTAGTAGTGGATTTAAAAAGAAAAAAAAAAAATAATAATCAAACCCTAGAAAAAAAAAAAAGAATATAAATTTAAAAGCAGCGCCTTTCCAGTATCTCACTGCAGCAGGCAGCAAGACTTAAAGGCACTACAATGTGTCAGAATGGAGAAAATCTGGTGCATCCACCCTTCCAGAGTGCAAGAATATGGATTAACAATTCCAAAGTTGATATAGGCTTTCGGAAAACGAACAAACTTCTTTTCAGCACAAGATCTGGTGGAGCTGCAAAAAAGGAAAAAAGAGGCGAGTTAGTTACTGTGCTTTTATACAAACAGCTCAGCCTCAGATGCTGAGCTGGTGAAAGGCTACACCAGCTTGTGTTCCACCCCTTCCTCAACTCATGTGGTTTAAATCCATACACTAAGCAGCTTCTCTCCCTCTTCCTTCCATAAAAAGATCTCCCATGTATGGAGCACAGATAAGCCAGACCCAAATATAGTCTAAGGTATCAAGGCTGTTATTTTTCTACAGCTCCCAGAGGCACGAGTTGCACCTGAGCTCTTTAGATATCTGGACGCTGAAGAACTGCAGGGTTCTTACAGCTGCGTATCTGCAGTCTCCCCTTCCTCAAGTGAGATCCTGAACATGACAAAGCAGAAACCCACTGCAAGTTTTAAATCCTGTGAGTGTCTGTGAAAGTATTTTTCCTCCTCAATACAATGTCAAGCTCATTAAAGGACATTTTCTACAACAGGGGCTGAAAGTAGTCTCCAATGCCAACATAAAATACATAAATTCACAAAACATTAAATAAAAGATCTCACAACAAGCCATGGCAGGCAGTACATAAAAATCTGCCATGACCTGAACTCTATCCAGCTTTTCTAGAAAACAGTAACTGAATTCATGTAGGTATTTAAATATCATGTCAGAATTTTATCAGCCCACAGACTAATGCTGCATAATCTTTAATACAGTATTTAATCTCTGTATGGACTTGGACTAAAATGCAAATCTTCCAAAAGGCAAAATTCCTATCTCATACCAACTACAATTCCTCCTACAGACACAACGTACAGCTCTGCAATACACTGTGTTCAGAAGCTGACCCTGACTCTGTTGTGGGTTTGATTCCTCTGGCAAGACAGGACATACAGAGTATTCTGCTCAGTACAACTCAAATCTGACTGTCTGCAATTTTAAAAAAAGCTTTTGTCTCCTCTAACCACAGAAAGAAAACCAATTCAGAGAACAATACATTCACCAGTGCAACAGACCTCACTCTCTCAAGCAAATTATCAACGCTGTAGCAATAGTTGACAGAAAGCTTCTCTCTGCTGAGAGTTACCTTACCACAGTTTTATTAATTACTCTGGTTCTGCAAGGGTAATAATTTCTTCATTGATAAAAAATTCCACAGTCTCCTCCTCCCAGTCATCAACATTGCTGTCCAGCTCATCTGTGTCTACCCCTGCAGTGGAGAAAACACCAACGCTGAACACATCAAACAAGGCAGCAATGGAATGATCTGATGCTCTTGGCAGAAACGGTCCTTAAACCAGCAGTGAAACAAGAGGTATTTGGTGCTTAAATCATAACAAGTACATGCTAAATTTATTCAGTGACAACCAAGGCATTACTGTCTCCCACTAGAATTTTATCCCAAGGTCAAGCCAATGCCTTTTTTCCCCTTAAATGCTGTCACGATTCAGGATGAGAAGTAAAATAAACCCCCAGAGAACAGGGGAGTGTTTTAGCAGGAAGCAGAGGGAGAAGGGAGGAGGATGAGCCCCCGAAGGTGTTTTAGCAGGAAGCAGAGGAGAAGGGACGAGGATGAGCCCCGAAGGAGCTGTCTGTCCGTGGCCCTGCCCAGCCCCGAGTCTCACCTCCGCGCAGCTCCAGGCGCTCGTTGCGCTGCTCCATGTACAGCTCTTGTGCCATCTTGCGGTACTTCCTGAACTCCTCCATCATCGTGCGCCGCCGCTCCACCAGCTCCTGCAGGGGCGGGACCGCGTTACACCTCCCCACCGAGCCCAGCCCACACCCCACGCACTCCTCAGCAAGTCTAACTTTGTTCTCACAAACTGGCCTAAAAAAGATTCTCTTCTGTCATCAAAACGCTGTTTTGGTGAGGCGTTTTTTTTTAATTAAAAGAGCTTTTCTTAATTTAAACACTGGCTAATACAGTGACACACTAAGAACTCCAAAATTCTACCACCTTTCCTTAACGAGGCAACACCAGTTCTTCTCCAGACTCTTTGCAGCAGCACCTCTCTGAACTACCTACTGCACTAATTCTAACCATCTGGATTCAAATGAACACAGGTGATACATAAATGTAACTTGCCTATCACCATTACAAACCAAATATAGGCTACAAGAGTTTAATCTGTAATATATTCCAAAAGTGTCTTGCCTTTGAAGCTTTGGACTGGCTCAGGCGATCCTTCTGTTCAAATATCTTGGAGTATTTCTTCAGGTCCTTCTTAATTTGCTGTAAAACAGGAAATGTTATTTCAGCTGGAGTATCGGACTAGCAATTACAACCATCATTTTCTCTAAGAACTCCTTTGGTGGGCCTAAGCAGGCTATGCCTTTTGGAAAAACATCTCTCTGCTAGGCAATTTCCCTTCACTACAATTTTGTTTGCTCTTCCCAGATTACAGATCATGTAAGTGCTTCTGTACACATATAACTAGCAAAGTCTGAACAGCAAAATTCCATTTTACTTTTCTTTATACTCTTTCATCATACCCTAACTGTAGGAATAACTATTTTGAGCTTAAAATGCAGCGAATATCTGCAGACATTCCCAGAAGCGAGGTCCCACACAGCAATGTGTTTATTCACACATTCAGGGCAAAAGGCAGTTGTGTAACCAGCCTCATCCTCAGAAGAGGGAGCAAACCAAGTAAGCTTCATACCCCAAATCCATGTCAGCACAAAGTCTCTGGAACACCCCACCTTTATCTGATCCTCGCTGAGCAGGGTCGCTGGTCGTGGTCTCCAGAGCAGCTGGCAGAACCTGTCTTTGTTGTTTTTCTGAAGCAGACGGCCTTGGAAGGTCCATAACCAATATGCATTGTCCACCTGGAAGAGCAGTGCAGCAGCTCAGCCAAGACAAGCTCTAACTGAACCCTGGAGTCCCAGACATTAACATCTCACACTGTGGTGCAGGTTAAGTCATTCCACCAGTGACAGGTGTTCATTTTCTCTTCCTAATCAACAGCCCTTTCCAATGCCGCTGGAAGGGCAAGCTGGGGTGGGGAAAAGCAGGGCACCAGTACCTTGTGGCTCCACCAAAGGACAGAGGTGACGATGTATCTGCCCGTGGGGTCCCACTCCACGTCCGAGGCCGTGTAGTGCTCCGCGATGTTCATCATGGTGCAGTCGGACGTGTCCACAAACGCTAAGGCACCGTTCATGCTGCACAGGCAAAACCAGACACTGCTGTACACACCAGCACAGCCCAGGCTTCCCAGAGCAGCTCACAGGCTGCACCCCTACAACTCCTCGCTACAGACAAATTCCCACAGCAGCCAAGAGACGGCTTTGTACCGCTCTCTGTGGCTGGGAAGGAAGGCAATGGGTAAGAACAAAACACCATGTAAGAACAACACTTCTGTGTCTGTGTTCAGTGACCCTTAAGAATACAAATCAAATGGGTTAAAGTCACAGTAAAAACATGCTCTAGGCAAGCTACAGCCAGAGTTTAACAATCACATGCTTAGGCATAGTAGTGAAGAAGAAATTAAAGAAAAGAAGATTGCTAAGATGAACAGCAATGCTTATTTGAAAGCATGTGTTACTTGACTGGTTAATAACAATAATTTTCACTTGCTCTAAAGTGAAACTTTCTTGATAATTCTTTCACAAAGCAGCACTGTCATTAACAGGTACTGCCCATAAAAGGGCACAAGGCTATGACAACAAATGCATCCCAAGAGCCATATACATGTGCAAACTGGATTGGCTCAGAGTCAGTATTTAATTTAAACAACTGAAAGGCGTTTCCAAATATCCACTTTTCTGTTGAAAAATGCATTCCTCATCTGATGTAGCAACAACAGGAAGTGAAAGCTCCAAAGGACTAAGCTGCATCATGAAGTTGCATCTCTGCTCTGCCTTTGCACAGCCCTACCAGGATTACAGCAATCAACTTTCACAGGGACACCAAACACTTCTTGGTGAGACACTGTAGCTCTTTCCTTCTTTAAAATGAATGTGGTGGTGTTCAGCAACCTGTGCAACACTCACCTTCTGAGGCCAGCCAACACTACAAACTGCCCCTGGGGACTCCAGAATATCGTGTTTGCCTGCTGTTTGTCAAATGTTTCTGAAAAGAAACAAGGCAAATTCAGAATGTCATCAATTACAAGCATCAACCCCACTAATTTCTCACAAGACATCACAAACAGTCACAATTTTGAGTTTACTGCATCTACCTCCATGCAAAATGCTTAGTATCTCCACTTGTCACTTGTTTTTCACTTACTTATGAGTTCTATTTTCCCGTTGTTTTTAACATGGTAAAAGGAAACTGAAATCCGTGGAGTTTCTCCATGCAACACAGCAAACTTGCTTCCATTTGGTTCCCAAGCAAAGGCTATGATGCTTTCTGGAACAAGAAGAGCCAAAACTCTGTTAAAGGACAATACAAACCTCTGATTTCACATAGTTACCAAAGAAAACTAAGATTTTGAAGAGAGAGAATCCATCAGTTAACAGACTTTCTTTTAAAACACAGGTTGAGAAGGCAATTGCAGGGAGTTAGGGGAAGTGTTTCCAACTATAGCTCTAAGTCTTCCATCTTCTACAAAATACATTCATATTATCAGCTCTACCATCGTTATTAATAACACATTTTCAGTTCTGCCATTTTCCAAGTCAGTCACAAGCATGAAAAGCAACAGAAGTTTTGATTTCTTATTTTTACATGAGACATTCTGCAACATTAACAATCCAGCTCCCTTCCCAAGAGTTAAATTCCTAATTACATCATGTGCCAACAAGAATTTCTAAGAAAAGCACAAGCATCTATACAAAAAGTTCAAACTCAAAAGTAAGGAAATACTTGGCATTACCTTTCATTTCTACCACATCCACTGGCACCTGTTTCTCTCTCATGCGGAATATTTCAAAGTTGGTCACCACTCCCTGTAAAGGCC
The DNA here is from genome assembly GCA_013400735.1 of Pomatostomus ruficeps. Taxonomy (NCBI): domain Eukaryota; kingdom Metazoa; phylum Chordata; class Aves; order Passeriformes; family Timaliidae; genus Pomatostomus; species Pomatostomus ruficeps. The sequence goes on from VYZT01013754.1 coordinate 258,994, forward strand.
AAAATCAGCTCATTATCCAGCACAAAACCAGCAGAGTAAATAATTTTATCACTGGGCATAGAAGGACAACTCCACAATTAGCCTGGTAGGACACGGGATGAGAGTGAGTCAGGGTTTATTCCTTTAATGAGAGCAGATAAATACAATATGCCTCCTTACCAAAAACATTCCAAATTTGTTCTGAGAAAGAATAACTTCAGAATGGTACAAAAGCATTTGGTTTTTTTCAGACTTATAAAATTTAATTAAGACAGATGAACATGTGGCATATTTTGCGGCTTGACCTGCATGTTTTTCAACAGCTGCTTAACTGTGAGCAGGAGAGGTGAGGAGGCAGAGATCTCTCAGAGACCAAGAGGCCACTAAAGTCAAAGCAAATCCTGGATGCAATCATTACACACATTTTGGTTCCCATGTGCTTCAAATTCAATGGAAAAAATTAAAAGTAGCTTTGACATGATATAATTTACACTGCCTGTATTAAAAGGCAATACTATAGGAAAAGGAAGCGTGAGACAGAACCCAATTTTAGCAATAATCAGAATCCAGGTACCTGTGTGCCTTTGGGAGTCCTGTCTACCTTCACACACAGGTAGTCCCCATTCTTCTGCCAGTGCAGTTTGCAATCTACCACGTTGAACAAATTCCGCACACGAATTTCTTGTCTAGAAGGCAGCTGCATCAAAGTCACTCTTGCTGGGATGTCTTTGTCCTCAGGCACCCAGAAAGCAATTATGTTACCACCTGGAGACCATGAGAAGTCTCTACAGGAATAAAGTTAAAAATAAGCCATTTTAATTTCTAGTTAGATACTATGAGCAGAAACCACTTTCCTAATTGTATCTGAATGCTGCAAAGATCAACTCTCAATAATAAAGTCAGGCACAGACACAAAACTGAGGGCCATTCAATGATACCAAAACAGATTTTCAAGCAGCAGTTTTGATTTGCTCTATCACCAGTGTTGTCTCATCAGTACATCTCACCACAAAGCAGGGGTTACACACAGAGTAACTGCCAAAGACCTAGGAACAAATGAGCCAAAAAACCCCTCTATTAAGTCACCATGGAGACCATCTTCTTGCACCTGGGCACACTTAATTTTCTTCTTGCTTTACAGAGATGTACTTTAAAAACTCTCACAGGAGTCAGTGTGTCTTGTGCAGACACAGCACTCTGCTCTAAGCCAGCACAGCCACCTTGTTAGGGAGATACTCCCTAAAAACTGCATTCCAGTCTGGTTTTGTAGACAAGGAACAGGACTCCCAAGCTAGACCCTGGATTAAGCAGTACCACAAAGCACAAAATCTATCAAGTGTGTTCATCAACAAATGGAGAGTTTTCTGTTTCTTTTTGCCACTCTGTCTGATTTGACCACCTCAACATGTGAGGCTGTTTGCTCCAGGCAACAGTCTGAAGATTGCTCTTCCATAACAAATCCCCAGGCAAAAAGATTCCAGCTAAAGAGCACAGTTGTGATTGCAAGGACATAGACTCACCTTATCCCATTGATTTTCAAGCTCTTTTTGTCCAACAAACCCATAGACTAAAAGAGGAGAAAAGGGCAAATTTTCAAGTTAGTAACATTCTTATATTTACACACACACTTTCTATTCTCATTACTATGCAAAGAAAAAGGCAAGAACTTACAGGTGTTTCATAGATGCTGAGGGTATCTGAAGTCATTCGAGCAAAGAATTTACCATCATGACTCCATCTAAGCAAAAAAGAAAAGAAATATTAAATTGGAACTGCCTTTTTATTAAATGAAGCCTGGGACTACAACTCTCTCCTCTAATCCTGTTTCTCAACCTACTTAAAAATAGGCCAGTGAGCTGAGTTTTCACAGTGGAATCCTCTCTTCTTTTGGCCGGTCAGAATATCCCAGATGATGATAGCCTGAGGGTCATCCTGTGTGTCCATCAAAGGGCTGAAGGTCACTAAATACCTACAAAAGAAATAATCCATTTCACTATTGGACCTTCATCTCATATGTCAGTACCAGCAGGCTTTCATCCAAGCAATATTTAAATACCAGGCACTTTGAAAGTGCAGTTTCTCTAATTGGAATATTTCAGGGGAGGGAAAAATAAGAACAGGATGATAAAGAAGGCTTCTCTGGCATCTCTCTGGCTGAAAACATTCTGGATTTATGTGCAAGTCTTTCCATATTGAAGTTACAAGAGAGGGGAACTCACCAAATACACTGTTACATATTACATGGTTTTGACATGAGAATAACACTGGTTTCGAGCCAAACATAAATCACTGACCTTATCCAGCCCAAACTACAGGGATGCTGGACTTCTCCATCAGAAGGTAAATAATCTCTTTAATACAATAAAGCATACAACCCAACTGCTTCCAAATATGCTACATGAAAATCATCAACAGAAAATGCATCTCAGTCCTGCAATTATTTTATCTTTCTCTCTAGAGCTCTTTAATATTAAAGACATCCTAAGGAATTCATTTCAGCACTGCAGATCTGGAGGATGCTACTCATGCCTCACACCTTTGACCCCTCAACCCAAACCAAGGTCATGCCCTGTACCTTTCACAGGGTGAGAAGTCGATAAGATGCACTCCTTGGTGACTAAACCTTTGAATCTGCTTGAACTTCTCTCCACCCCAGAGAGCGATGCCTCTCTGGTGGAACGTAGCCAGGTAGGTGCCTTTGGGGGACCAGCGGACGTAGGTCTCTGTCCACCTCTGGATTTAAAAAGAAAAAATTACACACAAAAGTTTCATTTCATGTTCCTAAAAGGGAAAGAATTAATGTGTGGCTTGTAGCAGCACATTTTGTAAATCCTTTTATTAAGTGAAGATCTCAGGATCTGTACTAATTGTGACTAATTATGGAGTTTAATTTCATGTATGTAAATGTACAGTATTTATTCTCCGGACTGAAAATTGTCAGTTGAGACCTTTGCAACTGACAGATCACCAAAGACATTTTCCAGGTTCAGTGACATCCTTTGTGTAGTAACAATTAATCCCACCCAACACCTGGGTCTCCTTCTTTCAGCCCTAGTAAGAACATACTCTGCTCAGAAGGGTAAATACTTCAAATTTCTGAACAACACAGCTCTGGACCTTCAGCTGTGAGAGAGGTCTCAGCAATACAGACCACAGCCGGAGACCGTGGTGATGAGCAAATATTCTCACCATCCCAGAGCCAACTTCTTTCTACTGCAAAGCACAGTGGTTATTAAGGAAAATGCTCCTGGGTCCTGACAGTTCCCAGCAAGTCCAGTGCCTGCAGCAGACAGACAGACAGACAAACTCTCCCTCTTTCATGCCATCACCAAACCAGCTATTCCTCTTTAACACCTCTGTGGTCAGCACAAAAGCAAGGAGTCATCTGAAGCAGCAAACATAAGCACATACTCAGCTCGAATGAATAGTGCTCCTCAAACTCTGACTTTGCTTTCTCAGGTCTTTCTGAATCACCCATAACAGAGAGATGTAGGAAACTAATGGGCATCAGAGACCAGTTTAAAAAACCCAAACATCACCACAAACTCCAAAAAGTTCACTCCACAGTTCTCTTACCTAAGCAGCCAAATCTAATTCTAAAGGATGTGATTTCACCACTCTTCATAAGGAAGAAAAAAGTATTTCAGCAAAAGGAAAAAGACTTTTTTTTTTTTTAATTAAAAGCTGCAATGTCATAAAATGAAGGAGACTGGTAGTGTATCTGCAATCTCCAGCACTTCCAGGACACTCACGGCTCTGTCCTCAATTTGAACAGGTTCCTTGATGTCATTCCAAAAAATGGATGTCCGGTCTCCTGATTCAAAGATGACGCTGTACTGATCCCTACAGTCAGGGTCTTCCAACCAGTATCGGAGATTCCCCTGAGAAAAACAGACCAAAAAGACCATGAGTGAGTCAAAGGCTAAGACGTGTTCCACAAATTAGCATCTACCTGGCAGGTGGACGCTGGTCTTACTAGAGAGCGCAACTTTGGGGCCTTACGACTGCAAACAAGTTTTTGAAGTGAAATTAAACAATTCCAATTACTGGAAGCTGAGAGCACACCAGAAACAGGTAGAGCTTCAAAGTGGTTTGATAATGTTTAATAATTATTTTAAACAAGAACTCATCTGGTATTTGGTTTTTAAAGAAAAAACAAAGTATCCTTTCTTCCACCAGACTATTTACAAATCAACTGGTAACAAACACCAAAGTTTGCCTCAAACAATTAAGAATATAAACAAATGCTTTTGAAAATCTATTTTTAAATTATTTGTGCAAAATTATTATTTACTGTTAAATAATAAGACTAAATTAAGCTTTACACTATGTGTACCTATGAAGCAGAAGCACTAAGTTCCTCCCACCACTTTATGATGGAGAGGATGAAGGAACAGGAGCATGTGATCAGCACTGCTATTTACAACACCATTAACACATCATTTCTATTTTCATATGAACACTCCAGCAATGATGTAAGCACTTAATATTAGGCTGAATATTCTTTCCACTTTTCCAAAAATTCCTTACCAAATCCTTAAATGGCTGTTTCTCGGGGATTTCCCATTCGTCACTGATTGTCATGTACCTGAAAGAAAGAGCAATTTGGTTTTACACTACATGCAGGCACCCTGGATTTAGAACCCCCAAAACTGCAGATAACACACAACTGCTGCACTCACTTATCAAAATCTGTGAAGAGGTTGACTCTGAAGGTGTGCTGCTTGTCCAGTTTGTACCCATCTGCGTTCTTCACGGCGTCCACAGCATGTGAGGGAGACATGTACTCCAGGAAGATGTACCTGCAGGGGAGGAACACACTGCTGACTGCACCCCAGGCTCAGAACAAAGAGGAAACAACAGGCATGAATTAAGAAATCAGTACAGAGCATCCACAAGGTAACTTCTTATCTTGGCCCTAACCAATCAGGGGAAATAGTAATTAATCTCCATTCTGGCCACAAGCTAACACACATTTTTTAGCTCTCTGGGCCTCAATTAATCTGATATCCTTTCTGAAATGGGCCAGACTCAGTGGTGAACGGGTCTGGCCCATTTCAGAAAGCAAGTTCAACACAACCAGGACAAGAGTGAGAGCCAGGAACAGGCAGCTTCCGTGCACAGCTCTTCCCAGGTGAGGAACAGGTCATGTTTAGGAATGGTACCTTGCTGTCATGGGCATCTCAAAGCACCACTCTTGTTTTTCAATTACACAACTCAGATTCCTTCTGGCCAATAACCCAACCTAGCTTGGAGCCCAGCAGACTCACAACTAACGGTATCCTGAACACCATCTCAAAGAGAGAGATGAACACAGAGAAATAAAATCATTTTCTCATGCTTTTCACATTGACTTTATAGAAGCAACAATCCTTCCACTCCAGAAAACTTTTTATGCCTTCTAAACTATGGATTCCTCCAGTACTCAACAATATATGCTACAGACACTGACACTTATTTTGCAATAAACAGTCCAGCCACTGCTACTAAGTTTTTAGCTCAAGAAGACCTTTAACTTCTGCCCTAGCAGAAAACTAAGAAAAAACTCCTCACGTAGTACAGAAATTTGTCTCCAAACACAGCTAAACTACTTCCATAATTAATTCCCACCACACTCCACTATGGAGGCTAATGAGCTATTAAGCTTCTCAGTTCCCTCAGGAACTTGTTTGTCACTGAGACTGAAGTCAGGATTGCACACTGAGGTAGGAGAAGGTCATGAGAATGACTGAGGTCATCATAAAAACTGGCCATAAAGCATTGACATTGATAATCAAGGGTAAGCCAGAGCAGTGTTTCAATCCTTTTTCCAGCTGGAGTTGTCATGACTTACCCTTTTGTTTTCCCATCTGCTTCTGGATAAAACTCATTGATAATTTTGCCAAACTTGGAAAATATTTTGTGGATGACATTCTTCAGCTTCTCCAGTCGGTCGGGTCCAACCTGGGGCACATTATCCACGACAATCACCGAGTCTATTCCATCGGCTTCCTGCGGCTGATCCTTCAGGATGTCACCAAGCAGTTCTGCAAAGACAAGGCAAGAAACTCAGGCACTGGTCGCATCATGAAGGTGAAAGACAAAGATGAAAAGAACAGTGAGAGTAAGAAAACAGAGAGACTTTGAATTCCAAGAAATTTCAGGAATAATTTAAGAAGCTTGGTAGTGAATGAACGTTCTGTCAGAAAACAACTGAAGTGAATGCACAACACCCCAACAGCACTTCCTGGCTAAGTGACAGGATTAGGTGGTTTCATGGCAAACTTTAAGCACCCAAATCTTGAAGTCTTTCTTAAAAACACACTTTACACTCTGAGGTCGTCAACACTGGCACTATGAGCTTTTTTCAGGAGATGAAACTGGCTCACAAAGCCCTCAAAACTGACAACAGCACAGACAACTGCATGACTGACTGCCTGACCTCTGACCGGTCCACTTGTTCAAATTATAACAAGTTGATTTTGATAAACGTAACCTGTACCTCCTTCCCAAATTACACAAATGTTAGCATAATTCAAAACCACACGCCATATTGGAAGCTCTGCATGTCTCAGCATCACCATAATTATGTTTAAGAACTCACACTCCATCTAAACCATTAATTAAGCACAAAAAGGAAGGTCTAAGGCAAGACACTTGAAGTCACATTTAAGCTTTGTGAAGACATGCACACATCTTTCCACACTGGATATTCTTCAACCGTATTAATTCCTGAATATCTGCACTAAGTTTTAAGCTTATGTGAAGATCACTATAAAATACAGGACTACACAGAAAATAAGTTCACATCACCACACTTTTGAATGAGATAAAATTTGGAGAGTCGGACTATCTATAGCATCCACAGACTAGGAAAAAAAACCTCCAAACACACAGAGAAACACTTAACATATGCGAACAAACTAAAAAAAGGTGTTGCACATGCTGATAATTTGAATATATCAGATTTTTGATGGTTTTATAATTCAAGAAATTTTTCTGCCCAGAAACATCACTGGAAAGATCTCCAGCAATGAAGAAATGAAAGAAATACACTTACTTTGAATTCCAAACTACTGAAAAGTTGCTTTCTACAACTTTAAGCTTCAGCAGGTTATTACACATGAAGATTCCCATTGTTCTGGGGCAATAGGAATCAGAAATATTTAGTCCATTACCACCAAGACTCTGTAGCATCCACAGAATGTTGTTTGTAGTATTTATCACTCAAAAAGACGAGCTCCATGTGCATGGAGGAACTACAAGTAACAATATAAAATAAATTAAACGAAAGCATGTCCCACAAGGACATTTCCACAGGAGTCTACAAGCAAAAGCAGAGAACCAAATCAAAACACAAAAGGGTAATTTTGAAGGCTCCTTTAGTCATTTTTTCATAACCACTTCTCACAAAAAGACTCTCTAGGCCTAAAGAAAGGGCAAGGAATTCATGTTTAGATTCCTAGGCAGGAATGCAACACCCTCTATTGAATCAAAACTGTAAGAGACTAAAAACAAATTCCCATAATGCGCTCTTAAATTCAAAATTGTGAACAAAGGAATCTTCAAAGAGTAAGAAGCTGGTTCAGCCAGCTCTTATTGCAGCCAGAAGGGAAGCAGGGTGTGGTGGGTACAGGACTATCTTCAGCTGGCAGGATTTTAAGGACCACTATCATTAGCTGAACTAAAGCTTCACTAAGTGGTTGTCCAACACATCCCTTCTCCTGTTTTAACTCGGATCAGCTGTTCTTCCATGCCAACACCATTCAGGGGGAAAAAAAGGGGCAGCAGAAGACCTGAGACGTTCCAGTCCTAAAGCCAGCTCATCTCACAAGGTGTTATGATGAGCACTGAAAGAGCCTTGGCTTGGTCACACTGCACTGCTTTCTCCTTGGGGAGGCACCAGAATAATGGGAAAGGAATAAGGAAGCTCAAGAAGCAACACAGACAGATGGAAAGCCAGCCCAGCAAGAGTGACTAAACTCAAACGCTGTCATTCAGCCACTAACACTGGATTTCATGCAGCTGAGACATTAACCAAATTAATTAACAATAAAACAGGTGGGGATGGAAAATATGCCCAGTTTCTAAGAGAGAACTGAACACACCAATCCTAAATGTACACAAAGCGCATTAACCAAGTACTTAACAAAAATAATGCAACTCCAAGGGAATTTTGTCAAAGTCTCTTTAAGAAACAAATGTAAAAGTTTGAAGAGCTGTTATACAGACTGCTAAAGTGAGAACAGCAAACACTTCCATAATCTAGGGTATTTGGCTGCTGGTTTACTAAACTAAACAAAGGACTGGAACACAAGAATACACCTGTATCACCTGTATCCCACTGCCAGCTGAGATAACTGGCTACTTTACAATGCTGGGCGTTAGAAACAACTTTCCAGTTTTGATACCTGTAACAGACCCCACAACAGCACAAATGCTGGACAAATAATGGGGAAACAAGTACTTTTGCTATTCAAAAAACTAAAAAAATGTATCTAAAAAGACCTACTTGAAAAACACTAAACTAAAGTTCTAACTTCTGTATGACAAACCCATATAGAAACATTTATTGTCTGTGCAGTTACACAAGAGCTTTGCCATTCTAAGGCAGTCAATATCCACTACTTTTAACAGCCTGGGCTGACTTTTTAATTGCCAGAAACAATTTTTCCCTATTTTCTTTTCACAAAGTGCCTACGTCACATCTTCATGAGCAGTAACTCTCCTCAAACCCTGCTTGCCTATGGATTTCACTCTGGATGCATGGAAAAAAACCACAAGTTTGTAACGACCACGTCAACCATTTAAAACTTCTGTTTCTACATCTGAGTTTAAGTAATGGTGGCAAAGGGAAGAAACATGAGCCGATGATTCCACTATGTGAGAGCAGCTCACACCTGAGGTGTCACAGCGATTTTAGAACCACTTTAACAGTAGATTTTAGAACAGCAGCGTTGTGCGGTGCAGAGACAGCCCAGAATAAAGATGATTTAAACGCACACCACGATGCAGAGGCGCTCCCGGGACCTGCAGCTGCCCAGCACCAGGGCTGAGGCGCTGCCGGGCCCGCGGGGCTCCGGGCACAGCGATCCCCGGCCGGGCCCCCGCTCCCCAGGGGCTCCGGGCAGCGCTCCCGCGGCTCCTCCCGTCCCGCACCTTCGTCGCTGATGTCGTCCACGAAGTCCTCGGGGTCGCTGAAGGAAATCTCATCCTCGGGCTCGGCCGGGGCGGCGGGCGCGGCCTCCCCGTTCTCCTGCGCCGCGCCCGGCTCGGCCTCGGCCGCCGGCTCGGACTTGGGCTC